>JZKD02S1696169.1:69820-100104 GCA_000966675.3 Picea glauca
CCTCCAACATACCCTTACAAACTTTCCAGGAGATTTAGATCTACCCTTAGACTTAGATCTCCCACTTGAGAAATTAGATTTATTTCTTTCCTGGGAACGTCCTCTTGCAAATAATACGTCTATGCTATGTCCTTCCATATTCTTTCATCTCATCTCCTTCGACAACAAGGATGAGACCACTTCTTCAAACTTCAAAGAAGTGGTATTACTACATATGGACACAACCAGACTATCCCACGAGTCTGGTAAAGAACACAACAAACTGATACATTTATCTTCATCTAAAATTTTAATCTCAATAGATACTAACTGACTTACCATAGTATTGAAGGCGTTCAAATGCTCTGCCACCGAGTCTCCATCTCTCATCCTCAAGTTATACAACTTCTTTCTTAGGAATAGTTTATTTACCAGGGACTTAGACTGATACAACTTACCCAAATTTTCCCATAAATCCTTGGTTGTAGCTTCCTTTGACACATTCATTAATATTGAATCAGAGAGACACAATCAGATTGTGCCCTTTGCCTTCCGATCCATCTTTTTCCAGTCATCTGCAGAAGTTCTTATAGGTGCAGTACCTGGATCTACCGCGATCCACTGATCTCTGTCCACCAAAAGATCTTCCATCTTGAGCTTCCACAACTCAAAGATTTTCCCATTAAACTTCTCGTTCTCCATCTTCGAATTGCTTGCCATTTCTTTTCATCTGAAAAACAATACCACAGATCTCCCACTATAACAAGGCTTATCACAGTCTCGAGCCAAAACCTTGACCACAAAGGCATCCCACTGAAGCCAATAAAGGTCTGATACCAAATGCAAATTCCAACCTTGTACAATGTCTACTGTAAACGAATATTTAGAAAAGAACATAAAAGATACAATGGCAAATACAAACATTACACAGAGATTTTTCCCCTGGAAACCCAAACCGAGAAAACCAACATATATTATATTCATTCATTGTGTTACATTGTTTACAATACAATATACATATAGGAGCCAGCGACGTCCAAAAACCTAACCCAATGACCTGGATTAGTCCAAAACCCTAATTCCTTAATAGGAAATAGAAAACCATCGAAAAAAACCATGTGTCGAAAAAACCACCTAAATACATGACACTACTACTCATGCAAATAATATAACACATACCCAACACTTGGTCCGCGATCTCTCAAAACCAGTCTTTCCCAGGAGTATGGGCTTAAATGCCGCAACCCAGGCTCCCGTTTCTGGCCATGTTAAATTTACCAGACTTGTCAAAATTGATGAATGAACAAGTGCATCATGATCCGTCATGGCCCCTTGTTCCTACCAAGATTCCCTCTAACATTCCAAAGTTTGAGGGAAAGACTAGTGAGGACCCAGGTGATCATGTGACTACCTTTCACCTATGATGCTTGTCTAACTCCCTTAATGTTGATTCTATTTGTTTGAGATTGTTTCAATGCACTATTATGGGGGTTGCCATGAAATGGTACATTGAACTACCTGGGGGCACTTATGGAACTTTCAATGAGTTGGTCTTGGTTTTTCTCAACCACTTCCAATTGTCGATTCGTTATGATGTTGAGATAGAGATTTTATCGGATTTTCATCAAGATAAAAACACCCACATATCTGATCATATTCAAGAGTGGCGTAGACAGAAGAGGTTGATTCAATCTTACATTCCTCCAAAGTTTCTGTTGGAATGGTTCCTCAAGTCCTTATTACTTTACATTTCGAAGGATGTTTCTACATTCAGAGTGACATCTAAGTAAGAGGCCATCTTTAAATCCCACTAGTTGGAACTTATATATGCTCAATTTGGGATGCTCTATGAAATTATCTTTCACGCACCATGGTCAAATTATGATCCTATAATAAATCTTGGGCCTCATGCCGATGACATCATAGGCTCCGTAAGTGCCAAGACTGCAGAACAGGTGGCGAACCAGTTGAAAGATTAGTCTCTTAACTAGTTTGTAGTAGGACAAGCTACAATTTCGTCCACACTCACCCAATCGGTGGATGTGCATTTTTTACAATCGATGAACCCAAACGGTAACCAACAACCTAGAGGGAACAAGAAGAAAAGTTGTAATAATCGTAAGAGTGGGAATAATAATAATAATAAAAGAAAGGATGACCATAATAATGATAAATCTAATAATAATGTTTGTGAAGGAAAGAAAAAAAAGAGGAAGGTGAATTTTCCCTGTAAAAATTGTAAAGAAGATCACCTTACTCACTTGTGCCTCAAAATTGGGGAAGCCTCAAGGCTCATAGCCCAATAGCCTGTTGTGCTAACTAACCCATTTCCACATAACCAAAATATGACCTCGGGAGCCTCCAAAACTGGATATGCATCGAGTGGAAGTAAAAATCCCTCGACACATGATGGTGGGTATCAATGCATCAATATGGTTAAAAATGAGATTAGCGTAGCCACTAGGACTCACGATTATGGTTCTTCACAACCTGTTTTAGGTACAGATCCTCTTCCTCCGAAAACACCTTTACAAATTGATAAGCTTGAACCTCTACCTCGTATTCTAAAAGAAGTCCTTAAAGCACTCTGCCCACAATCCTAATGCTAGGGCCACCCAAAATTACTCGATTGTCGAGGATTTAGGCCAAACGTCGTGCACAATGTCAGCTTTGGAGGTGCTCCAAATGTTTCCTACACAAAGGAACGCCTTACTATCTACGTTGGGATCTCTAGACCTGTGTGGCTCAAAATTTATCGAGTTTGATGTCATGGATGTTAAGACTTGCTTCCCTTACCACGTGGCCTTTCAAATCCATGTGGAGAGTATGAATATTACCGTCAAATGTACTGTAATTGATGAAGGTGATTCGACATCTATGATGTCTTTATCTTGTTGGAAATCCATTGGCTCTCTGCCACTTTCTCAATCTATGACCATGTTAACTTCATTCAATGGATTTTATTTTAGACCCCATGGTATCCTTCCTACTTTCCCAGTCCAGTTAGGTGGAAAGACTGTGGAGGTGGAGGTGGAGGTGGTTGATGCACCTGTCGACTATAATCTTTCACTGGGGTGTAATTGGACTTATGCTATGACAACCATTGTGTCATCAATATTCTGCATTCTATGTTTTCCTCATGGGGGAAAGATTGCGATGATTGACCAATTGTCTTTTGTGCAACCTAGTCCAACTGCATTGGTGGGACCTTTTGTCCCTGTTATTGATAATTATTAGCAGGCAACTGAGAATGTTGGTGTCAGAATGCATTCCTCCTTGATGGGAACTTTTGATTTTTTGGCACCAATTTCGTACATCAATGCTATCTTTGATGAGTATTCGTCATCACCGAGGTCTATTCCTTTCCGTACTTCATATTTCAATGACCGTTGGACCCTACCTTCTCTGGCTATGCCATATGAAGGTCATTCACACATCGGGATGGTGATGACGCTGTCCGCAATAGAAATTGTGTATCAGGCTATACAAGAAGCTATTATCGATCCAGATCCTTCCCCCTCATGGGCAGAGGAGGTGGATCTCATCTTAGAGCCCATATGGGTTGCACACTCATCTAGTTCACATGACTTCCTTGATGATACTTTACCCTCAGATGAAGTGATCTTAGAGGCCATGTCTGGTCCTGATAGGCCTTAGGGCGACCTTCATCATAGATCTTATTTTCTCCCAGAGCTTAAGGGGATTGAAGAATATGAGTTTAGGTCCACCTTGAGGAGAAGGAAACATGGCGAACATTTATCCTACTGTCATGATCGACATCTCTCAAACCCATGGTAAAATCGAAAACATATATATCGGTGTAGATTGTTCACTTGAAGAAATTCAGATCTACACAGATCTCTTTAAGGAATTCCAAGATGCATTTGCTTGGTCATACAGAGAGATGCCAGGGATAGACCCCACTATTGTTGAACATGAAATTAAAAATAATCTGAATGCTAAACCTATTCGACAATGAATTAGAGTTGTAAATCCTAGGAAGGACCCCGCTATTAAGGAAGAGGTGGATAAGCTGCTTAACACTGGCTTCATATACCTAGTTCCCTTGAACGAATGGGTATCTAACCCCATTCCCATAGAAAAAAATAAAGGAGTCATTTGTGTATGTATGGATTTTAGGGACTTGAATAAATCTCATCCTAAAGATAACTTCCCCACTCCCTTTATTGATCAGATTATTGATGAGTGTGCAGGAAGCAAAGTATTTTCTCTCATGCACGTATTTTCAAGTTATAATCAAATTCAAATTAAACTCAAGGATCAAAATAAGATGGTGTCCATTTGTCCTTGGGGTACTTTTACATATCAGAAAATTCCTTTTGGTCTTAAAAATGTCGAAACAACCTTTCAACATGCCATGACCTTCGTGTTTCATGATCTTAAGCACATAGTCGAAGCCTATCAGAACAAGAACTACCTCATTAATGGTGACACTTTATATCATTGAGGGGTAGAATCTATTTTACATCGTTGTTTGACTCACGAGGAAGATGAATCCATTCTCAATGATTGCCACAGTTAGGCGTGTGGTGGTCACTTATCTGCGCTTGTGATAACCCAAAATATATTGCGAGATGTTTATTTTTGGCTGTCAATTTTAAAGATTGCATAGAAGCGGTCAAGAAGTGTCACCCTTGCCAGTTTTCGCTCGTAAGATGTTCTCACACCCTGCCCCTCTTCACCCGGTTTTCACCGTCGGTCCCTTCACCAAGTGGGGGATGGACTTCATGGACTACAACCCAGCCTTGGCTGGGGGGCATAACCATATTATTGTGGCCATGTATTATTTTACTAGATGGGATTAGGACATGCCTACCATTAAATCTGATGGTGAGACTGCAACAATTTTTGTATTCA
The DNA here is from genome assembly GCA_000966675.3 of Picea glauca. Lineage (NCBI taxonomy): Eukaryota > Viridiplantae > Streptophyta > Pinopsida > Pinales > Pinaceae > Picea > Picea glauca. Next base: position 74,678 of record JZKD02S1696169.1, read on the forward strand.
ATCAAATTATAGCTCGGTTCGAAATCCCGATGGAGATTGTCATTGATAATGGAAGTCACTTCCATAATGAGATGATGACAGAGTTAACATCCAAACTGGGGTTTAAAAATGGTCATTATTCCCCCTACTATCCCCAGACAAATGGACAAGTAAAGGTTGTGAATAAATCTCTAAAAACTATTTTGCAAAAAACTGTCAGGAAGAGTAAATCTAACTGGCATGTGATGCTTTACCCTGCTCTATGGGCATACTGAACTACAATAAAGTTTTCCATTGATTTGTCACCATTTCAGTTAGTCCACGTAATGGAGTTGATCCTTCCTATTGAATATGAAATCTCTTCACTTAAGTTGGCAATCGAGCTCCCACCTAACACAACTAATCTCGTAGAACACCTCATACACTTAGAACAACTCGATGAGCAACGTCAAGATGCCTCTATGACCATTGAAGTGAATGAATGGTGTGTTAAGGTCCAATACAATAAGTCTATCTGTCCCCTACAGTATGCTGAGGGTGACTTGGTTCTTCTTTATGACCAAGCTAAAGAACCATTGGGGGTGGGAAAATTCAAACCCATGTGGCACGATCCTTATATTGTGCGACGTGTCCTAAAAAAAGGATCCTGTGAATTAGAAGATTATGAAGGGGATGTGCTGGAAGAGCCCAGAAATGGGATCTACCTTAAAAGGTATTATGCTTGAGCCCTCAAGCTCGAGTGTAACCTCTATATACTAGTGTATGTTAGTGTATATACTTATTTTTATTCTTTTGTGTCACCGACTTTCTTATTGAGTTTTCCCTTGGTTGGAATATGTCAACGGGATCTTCAGTGTTCTAAGAATTCAAAGATGGTGCCAGTTTTCTTACTCGAAACATGGCTTCTGTTGCTTGGGTTATATATTCACATGAGGGAGAACTAGTGTCTTTAGGAGGTGTTTATTTGGAGCCATCAACAAATAATGTGGTTGATTATAGCGCAATTATAGAACTATTACGTGACGCCATTTCACATGGTGTTCGATATTTAGAAGTTCACCTAGATTCCTAGTTAGTTGTATGTCAATTGAATGGAAGTTATTGGGTACGAGATCCTACATTACTTCGATGTTTCCTTTGGGTACGAATTTTGGAACGATATTTTGATTTTATTGCCTATAATCATATCCCTAGAAGTTCTAATCAAGTATATGATGCATATGCTAATTACATTCTAGATTGGAATTTGTCACATAACTAAGTAAAGAAAACAAACATTCATATTTATATATCCATTGTAAGATATGAAAGTAAAGATGAAGACCAAAATATTTTTTATATTTCAACCTTTAAGTCCAAAAAATATGGTGTCATAGTACAAAATTGAGCTTGTAGCCCTCAAAAATACATATACGGCTGATACATCACATAACCATGCCATATAAACTTGAGGTCCTGGATGCATGTCATGATAGCACACTATGGAATTTGTGACATGACGAAAGAGTCTCACCTATGCATAAGGTACACCCACAACCTGCCTCTGCATCACCTCTGGCAGTTCCTCCACCTAAACCATGGGAGTCGTGTACGTCAGACGAGATAGGTTTCCTTGCACATTCTGGATAACTCTCTCTATGTCCCCACCAACCATCTCATCTCCTCAGACCCTGTGTCGATGTCGTGGGTACCCGTCTGGTCATCACGGACCTACGTTTGCATAAAATAAGTTAAATTAATACATGATACCATACAAAAATATTTGCATTTATCAAATTGAAAAACAAAAAAAAAATGAAATATATAAAATCAAATTCTCACCGATCTCTCCAAAAGCGGATCCTAGTGGAAATGGCATGTCACAGTCTCCTCGATAGTCAATCCACTCATAGGGATAATCATTGATGGAAATGATTTGTTGTCGCCATCAGTGAAATAACTCATCGTTGTAGGGGGTTGGCACCCTACCACCTCCCAACCACATCATCACCTCTGTCCACCATGACATGGATGGATCACGTAGACCATGTGGAATAATTTCTACTCTAGGGATTAGAGCCAGAACCCTCTTGAAGAAAAAAATACATAAAATGGATGCAAACCCGAAGTTCCTCATCCTCCCGAGTTTGCAGTCCGTCAACTGGCTCTTCATGTTGGCCAGTAGTGAGGTGCACCAATCATAAACCATGGGTCTCAAACACTCCACAACATATAACATGAGCGACCTTGATGCATGATGCAATGAGGCCGATCTTGATATCCGTGTGAGTACTAATATGAATATATTCAGACTCGGGTTCTCAATCGCCCTGATAGGGAGTTGGATCCCCACTTTATCTATGTCTGCAATGTAGTAGGTGGTGATGTACTCCTCCATAGTTCTCCCACCTACAGGCCCTTGGACCTTGAGATTTACCATCTCACCTTAGAGAGACAATCCTGTGATAAAATAGATATCGTCCACTTCATTTCTTAATGGATTCCCATCGAGATTGAATGCCTCAGTCTCCAGATCCCAATAGTTTATCAATTTTTAGAGAAACCTCACTTGATCCCTCATCCCTTTTATGGGCCAAAATTTATAGAGCCCACATATTTGCAAAGCTTTTTGAGCCCTCATATCCCTTTCTACTATAGCATCAACCTCCTCGTGCTCCCTCTCTCTCCATTCGATAACCATCCTGCAAAGGAAACATCAAATTTTGAGTCAATTTTATTAAAAAACTTGTGCGAGGAGTCGTACGCGGGCTACCATTATAAAAATCACATATAGGGCTTGATATACATGTGTAGGCTTCACTTTTCCTGTGTACATTGGGATGTGTACGCAACCCAATAAACAATAGCCCGGGTACACCCTAGTTTTCACTTTACGACCTATAAAACTCAAAAAAATATGAGAACATGATGAACACTTACTTGGTCCAGATGGTTTCCAATTTCTGTTAAGAACCTGAATAGATCTACAAATATAATCACCACAAATACTGAATACACAATAGATCCACAAACCAAGATAGAAGAAACCACACTTTAATATTACCAAACCCTTGAGGTAGGGAAACACCATACAATGGATCCTATTATGGAAGGGATCCTCTCCTGTTGACTTGCCTCTTCGAGGGGGCATCCTCCTATTGAGCTGCCGCTCCACAATACAATATTTCTCTTCATATCTCATTACATTGCTTGGACCCCTTTATATAGTGCTACCATCACCTAAGAACATTCTAGAGGAGGAATCTTCTAGAAGTAGAACCTTCTAAGAATTCCTCTTACATTTATTATATCTAATTACCCATTTATTATATCTAACTACCATAGTGGGCCTTATTTAATAATATAGTGGACCTAGTCCACCTTACATTAAATGACCTCCATTATTATCACTATGGGCCCTTTGGCCCCCCTCACTACCTCTATAGCTACCTTACATTCCATCCCCCTTATGAAAGTGTTTTCCTCAACGCTTGATGTACAACTATATACTAGGGTCCCATGGATAATTGTGAACCATAATGCTAAAGAAGACTGGAGAACCAAGGTTTCATGTAGAAAGGAAAGCCACCATGCTGAAGTAGTCCAACTACCATTGTAAGCCTGGGTCCCATGTCCAAGTGATCATGTGAACTCTGCGTGGAATATTTTGGAACCCAATAACCAACTCAAAATGATTCTCCAAAGACTGACACCTGTCATGTGGATCCAAATAAGAAGATCCATCCACATAGTGGAAAAAGGTCATAGCAGAATCTGGAAGGAATAATACTACTGTAGAATATGCAGGATGGACACTGGTAATAATCATTGGCTCTCGATTTGTCACATTGATTCTCTCTACATAAGTTGGATTAGAGTCATCAAATAAAATATGAAAGTGGTTGTCCCACCACCGTCCCCGGAAAAAACCCTGAAAATTGCAGATTTTGAAACTTCAATATCTTGACTTCCCGGACTCTGTTTTGGATGATTTTTTTTCTAACTTGGGTGTTTTTCTGAGAGGAACTCAGATATACAACATGTTTCTGCAATTTTTTCACATAAATATACCGAATTTTTTTGGAATTTCACAACCCTCTTTTTCTTCTCTGAAAAAACAAATCTACAAAAATAAAAACTATTTGCCCACAATGTCTGCCAAGGAAAGTGATCTGATACCACTTGTTAATAACATGAATAGATATACAAATATAATCACCACAAATACTGAATACACAATAGATCCACAAAGCAAGATAGAAGAAACCACACTTTATTACTATCAAACCCTTAGTGTGGACCATAGTGTTGAAGTAGACTAGAGAACGAGGGTCTCATGGAGAAATGGAAGCCACCATGCTAAAGTAGTCCAACCGCCATTGTAAACCAGGGTCCCATGTTCAAGTGCTCATGTAAACTCTACACTGAAGATATCGACACCCAATAACCAATTGAAAATGATGCTCCCAATATTGACACCTATCATGTGGATCCAAATAAGAATATCCATCCACATAGTGGGAGATGATCAAAGATGAATCTGGAAGGAAAAATACAATTGTAGAATATGCAGGTTGGACGCTGGTAAGTAGCTCTTGATGTGGGACATTGATGTTCTCTACAGAAGGTGGAGTAGAGTCATCGAATAAAATATGAAAGTGGTTGTCATCCCAGGAATGACAACTATCCATATACCAATCATCGCAATCGGCCTCAAAATCATACAAATAATATATTTCTTGATTATATTCATCCCTAAGGTTCGCCATAAGAAATATCTCCTGCATGTTATCCAATGTATCTTGAATACTATGAAAACTATCATTGAGGCCATCTCCAAAGGCATCAAATTTGTCATTCAATGTGTCATACAATTGGGATTTGAATGATTCAAGAATTTCTTTGAGGGTTTGAGAGAAAATATCCATATGATCACCCTATGAACTCTTCGGTCCTGCAACCGTCATGAAAAAACCCAAAAAATAGAACAATAAATTATTGCCCCCCCCCACTACCTCTCTAGCTACCTTACAATTTTGTTGATTGTAGCTCTCGAAATTGTCACTAGAAGATCATGGGTAAAATTTCTTATTCTTACTATTTGTAGAAAAAAATTACCCACTTTATATAGTTTTTACCCTATCTTTTCTATTTTTGCGACCATCTGGACTAATTGTATAGTATAAGACCTGGTTTGAAGTGGTTTTGTCTAGGGTTTCTATCGATTTCTAGCATTCTTCTGCTCGTTTGTGCCTCCATAAGGTATATACCATCATTGAAATATAGGATAGGTTCTCACCCCGCTTTGCATTTTTGCATTGTCCTATGACCATGATTCATATGCCCTAGGTATGGACCCATTTTTTAGTGACACATAACCTTCTTGCTGATACTAGAAGTGTCGTTATTAAGTGGTAGAGACCTGCCAAACATGGGTACCCTAGTTTGAACACTTTTTTCATTTTGTGCCCATGCAAAAGTTACTCCATAGGTTCGAGAGTTCCTTATAGTCCCAATATCACTTTGCGTTCGAACCTCATTTTCTCACTCAATCTCATTCTGACCACTACCCATGGGACTCCCATTGAGTCTTGGTTAATCTCTTTTCTGACTCCTTAAAAAATGAAAAGATTGTCGAGTGAACTTGTCTCTTTCACACTTGTTAAATGGATTTGAAAGATTGTCTATTTTGGTATAAGTTTAAACCTTTTCCAGACTGTTATCGCACAATTTTTGGGTTGGGAAAAACCTGACCCAACCACCAAGTGGTGACAACTAAGGGACACTATACCCAATGTCACCTCGATATAGGTCTTTGACTTCAAGGGTGACCAGGTCACTCTATGGAGGCGATCCCGATGACCCTGGGGGTATTGATACTAATGGAAGGGAAGGAAGAGAAGTATCCCCCTAAAGGTCAATGATGGAAGAGAAAAATGCCTTTGATGACTCGTCTCCGAGTGGTTTAAGGTTTCCAAGTCTTTGGATACCCACAAAAGTGTTTGTACTTTCCCGAGACACAATAAAAACCATACTTTCATATAGTATGTTAGGTGGACAAGAAAGTTAATATTTCCTTCCCTAATTTCAACAACGATTAGTGATATATATTAACATATAAAAGATAAAAAGGGCTGCAAAATAAGTGCTAAAGGTCTAGTTGAATAAGCAAGTGACAAGCTAGTAAAGACTAGTTCAACTCAAGAATGAAAGAGAAAGACTTTAGGATAAAATCAAGGTTGTTAAATTTTTTTTACTGCAATGATATTTATCAGCCTTATGAATGTAAAAAGCTTGTTATTACAAGAATATATTTAACCACTAAAACTTTCTCAAAACATGCCAAAAGATGGTGTACTTAGTATATTATGTGGGCAGATTTTAGGCATTTTTCAACGGTTAAATTAGGAGTTATTGAAGAGTTTGGTTAGGGTGTGCACCCTTGTAATTCCCAAGAATAGCTAAGTCAACTAGGAAACTCCAAGAGGGTGTAAGCCCTTTTACTTCTCTTGGAAAAACCTTGAGCAATATTATGACTTTGAAAGCAGCCTTGGATGTATGTGTTTGATCCAGAAGGAACCTAGGAGTGTATGATCCAGGTGGATATCGGTGGCCACCCACCTTTTCCAACTGGCTCAAAACAATTTTCTGGCAATTTTGGTAATTTACTATTTTTAGCAATTTTTAACTTTCGGGGCTATTTTGAGGCCCTAAACGATGTTTTTTTTTGGGAAAACAGGTTTGAAATAAATCTGTTCAATCGATATTGCACCTAAAATGAATCTCCTCAACGATACCTTTCCAATGGGCTATCATACGCCTAAAACAAAGATCATATACAAACGTTACGACCCCGAGAAGTTGATGTAAACTTACCCAAACGGGGCCCACATGATTTTTGGTGCTTCATCTCCCAGGGTTAAGTTTTTGGATGCCTAGAGCTTTTGGCATTCCTTCTTATTGTAAAAATTCCTTCAGAGCCTCATTGTAATCATCTTCTTGCGAATGCGAGCAACCGTCACATCTCTTCTCAGAGATAAGCTGCCACCATTCTAGCGAGTCTTTCACTCTGTATTTTTACAATCTATGAACATTTATTTCATTAATAAAAATTGTGTATTACTGTATATATGTGTTTATGCTTGCATCTCTGATACATTTTTGTTATATTATTGAATATATGCGATATATTTGTGCATTTCTTTATTATATCTCTGCTCTCATTTCGTGCCGAAAATAATCCGGATCACTGTAAGCCCTTTTACTTCCTAGGGTTTGTAGACCAAACCAAACCAAAGTGAACCTAGAGAGTATGATCTCCTTAGTTATCCCAAAAAATGGGGATAACATCTGGCTCCTACTTGGGGACATGTTCTCATCGCAGAGTGCATGAGAACCAGAACATCTCCTGGTAGACCTGTGCCTAAACTGAAACAAAAACCATCAAATATAGGGTGGTTCTATCACCCTTCATCCATGTACATCAAAATCCAAACGAAAAGTAATCTAGAAAAGAAAATTTTAGCATTTTTTCAAAAAATTCTAAACTAAGCATGAAATTAATATGCAAGTAGAAAAAAATGAGATATGAAATGCTTCTAAACTAAGATGAGAAACCAATATGCAAATGCAAGGAAATCAAGATGACCTACCTACTTACCTGGGGCCTTGGGGCCCTGAAGATCAAGTGATAGGTGATGTCAGATGAAGTCATACAACTAATGCAACCAGTTGATCATCTCATCAAAGTATCTCCCCCTATGCTTAATCATGTGAAACAAAAAAGATAGTTCCAACACATAATGATCATGGGCATAAATAGATGCATAATCAATCGTGAAATGAAAATCATGGAGATGGGTGGGAGGGAGAAAATCCTTCTAGAAAGAAAATATGCAACTTTGATTGTCCAAGGAATCCTACCTGAAGTGATAGCCACAAGCTCGATCAATACATCACTAAAGGGGGCCACTATATCTAGACGAAGGCTCATCTTCATCATCTCGACCATGATCGTTGATTCTTGAAGACCGAGAATATATGAGAGGTCCCAAGAAGACCTCATGATTTCCCCGAGAGGAGGAAATGAGGTAAGGGGAAGGTTCGGGTCTAGGAAGAGAAAAGTGCACCCTATTTATGTTTGAATCCCTGTAGAAATCCTCAATATGAAAGTACTTCCTCTTTATAGAGTGAGCCTTTGATCACTCTGAGGTGGACACGTCCTGGTATTCCTCCAAAATTGAGGATGAAAGTGGTTGAGAGTCCTAGAATAAATCTATAATCATGTCATCACCAGGATCTCAAACATATGAATCATATATGCATGAAAAGTAGTCCTCTGAAGATGAAAACTCAAACCCCTTTTCTTGAGGGCTACCCTCAATGTCGTAAATGGGGTCTCTATCGAAAATGAGATGAACAAAATCCCACATGCGTCTGCTAGTCTGTATGAAAGTGTCTATATGCTCATCAACCATATGTAAAGGTTCTCTCATAATACCATAAAAAAAGTGACCATCCCTTTGTCTTCGTATGCAGGAGGAGTAAAGTCATTGACGTCTTCATCAAGTGGAAGGGCATATGCGAGTGCTTCGTCTTCGTCAAATGTATCATCCAGATTTTGAACATGAGAAAATTCATCGATATCTTCTTGGTAACTTTATTCATATGTATGTTCTTCGAGCACTTCTTCATCGTCAAGGGTAGGAAATAACTCTCTTATGAGATTCATCATTTTCTTAGCAGCTTTATTAACATCCTTTTCCTTTTCCATCTTTAAAAATTCCATCTTCGAGTCATAACAATTTTTGGATGAGGGTTCATCCCATGGTGCCATAATTATATTGACTAAAATTACACCTCAATGGAGTCTCTAGGTGAGATCAAGTCTCACCAAAGGAGGAAAAGGGGGAAAAAGGGAAAGGTGGGTATGTGGAAGGTGGAGTCGCTATACAAGCTTTAGTGGAAACTTATCAAGGGTGGAAATAGGAATGTTATTTAATGGAGTCACTAGGAAAGCTAAGGGATAAAGGCTTTGGGAGGGAATCTTGCCAAAGTGTCGTTAGGGCACAAAGAGGATTCAAAATCATCCCCGGAAATGACGCCAAAATGTTATCGCATAAGTTGTAGGTTGGGAAAATTCCGACCCAACCACCAAGTGGTGACAACTAACAAACACTATACCCAATGTCACCTCACTATAGGTCTTGTGCTTCAGGGGTGACTAGGTCACTCCAGGGAGGTGTTCTTGGTGACCCTGGGGGGATTGAGATGGATGGAAGGGAAGGAAGAGAAGTATACCCCTAAAGGTCAATGATGGAAGAGAAAAATGGCTTTGATGACTCATCTTCGGGTGGTTTAAGGTTTCAAAGTCTTTGGATACCTGCAAAAGTGTTTGTACCTTCTCAAGACACAAGAAAAGCCACACTTGCATATAGTATGTTAGGTGGACATGGAAGTTAATATTTCTATCCCTAATTGCAGAAACAATCAGTGATATATATCAGCATATAAAATATAACAAAGGCTGAAAAATTAGTGATAAATGTCTAGTTGAATAAGGAAGAGACAAGCTAGTAAAGACTAGTTCAACTCAAGTCTAATGAAAGAGCAATACTTTAGCATAAAAGCGAGGTTGTTACAAAAAGTTTACTGCATTGATCTTTATCAGCCTTATGGCTTTAACAAACTTATTATTACAAAAAGATATTTAACCACTAAAACTTGGTCAAAACATGTCGAAAGATTCGTTGTACTTAGTAGATTATGTGGGCAGATTTTAGGCAATTTTCAATAGTTAAATTATGAGTTATTGAAGAATTTGGTTAGGGTTTTCTACAACCCTAATGGTTGTAGGTTAAATTTTTAATATCAACAAGAAATACTTGGATAAATAAGATTCCATCGTGGCTCAAGCAAACATTTACAACATAGATTTGATTCCACTAGGAACAATTTCAAGATCACGAAATTTCATGTTTCCCAATGCAACTATTTTTTTTTATCTCCAATGCAAATATAAAATGATTGGTTCCTCACTATTGGATTATGGGGTCAAATAATAAGATGACTAGGCCAATACCTTGGGGGTTTTCACCCTTGTAATTCCCAAGAATAGTTAAGTCAACTCGGAAATGCCAAGAGGGTGTAATCCCTTTTACTTCTCTTGGAAAAACCTTGAGCAATATTATGACTTTGAGAGCAGCCTTGGATGTATGTATTTGATCCACAAGGAACCTAGGGGTGTAATCCCTTTTACTTCCTATGGTTTGTAGACCAAACCAAAGTGAACCTAGAGGGTAGACTCCCTCATACTCCTCCAAGTCACCTTGTGATAAATAACCTTTCTCAAAGAAAGTAAATGGATGTTGGGGAGGGTGTATGCCCTTATACTCCTCCAAGGGTTTAACCAAGAAAAATTATGGAAGAAAGAAAGAATAAAATACAATAAATTCAGATTTCCCTTACCAATTCCACAATAGATGCAAGAGCAAACCCTAAGTGACCAAGGATATTCTACCAACAAGTAAGAGATGGATCCTCCAAGTGTAGTGCACCACTTCCTTCCATAAGACAAGAGATAAACCATATCACAATAGAGAGAGAGAATAAATTTTCCCAAGTATGACAAAAAATTCAAACAAATATCCTTCTCTACATGGGAGAGCTATGCTTCAAAATGAGATCTTATGATATCTATTTATAAAAAAATGTCTATCACATAGTTTGTCCACATTAGCAAGGGTAAAACATAAGATAAGGGGTCCAAAACCCTTATCTTACCCCTTGCAACAAAATAATATTAAACAATTCACTTAAAATTTGCTTTTACACAAAAGAAACCCTAGAATAAGGTGACGTCGCCCCTTTAGGGGATTTTTTGGCACTTTGAAGAAGTTGTTGGGGTAGTAGATTGTAATGTCCCCCACCTCTTGATGAAGAGGGTCGGAGGGACTTAGTAGTCTAGCCATCCCATCTAGACTACAGTCTCATGCATCATGGGGACAAAGTCAACCATAAGACACTTCCTAAACATAACATTATATTAATGAGTTGACTTTGTGTGAAAAAGGGTAACTCAATGAAAGAAAAGAAAAGGTGAGATAAGTGAAGAGTTAAACCTAGGGGTTAATTAACTCAACAAATGAATAGATTGGATCTATAAAAGAAAGGGCATGGCACAATTCTAAGGCATTCTGGATTATTATCTTATTTTGCATTGGAGCTCTTGAGCACAAACATTTTTGAGGGTTTTGAGTCTAAAACCCTAGAGATCAACTCGGTGTTGAAATATTCCACCTTCCTTGATCCAGGCTTGGTCTTGGAGGTGAAATAATCATCCCACACTATTCTACAGTGTTGCAGGGGTCTGATCTAGTGGCATAGGCAAGCTAGTACGCAAACTAGGGGGTTTCCAACAAGGGGGTGCACCACCTTGAGGAGTTTAGCTCTATCTGAGGAAGGAGGGGGATTCTTGGCAAAGGAGCATATAGGTTTTCTTTGTATGGTCCCTAACATAATTTATAGTCTATTGTGGAGGAGGTTATCCCAACAATTTAATTCTTGGAGCTTGGCACAACTTCGAGGAGAGAGGGGCTCATTGCAAGAAGTGGTTTCCTTTTTTTACTGGCCCGGATCTTCATAGATCATCTTGATATTTCATCAATTTTTTCATAGTGGCCTGATCTATCATTCTGGAGATTTTGGTGGTAGTTGGAGGCTCTTAGAGGGGAGAACGAAATCTTGGTGATTCATTCAAACTAGGGGAGCGCAAACCAGTTGAGAGTTTGCTCAGTTGGAGGGGTATAACTCCTCCTTTCAGCTTGAAACTTGGTCAGGGGGATTCTACTAGCCCGATCTACATTCCGAGAAAGTTTGGTGGCATTTGGAGCACTCAAATAGGAGGGTCGAAACTTGGGGGTTCATTATCAGCCATGGCAGTGTGCAACTCAACCAGTTGGAGGGGTTCTGCAGTATATTGGATTAGGATCTCTTATCTTCGGTCTTCTCTTCCATGTTGTTGGCCTTTGGAGGATTGGATATTCTTCTTAGACATCCTTTGGGAGGATACTATCATTGTATTTCTTATTATTGTATCGACTTGCAACCCATCTTTGATATTATTGGGGTTTTCTTCCATATCTACAGATCTCTTGTTCAAAGGATCTTCCTAATATCTAAATAAAGGTCAGCTATGACATTATTGGTCCTATAATGGTGTTCTTTTTTGTATCTTGTCTTGTTTATGTTATATGCTTCAACTCTATTGTTCCATTTCTTAATCAACATCAAGTAAACCCTAATGCACAACTCCATGAGTAAACTTGCAAACACATAAGCAAACATAACAACAATAAGCAGTTAGTGTTCCAAGCAAAAAATTTGGCTTGGGAACATTACAGTGGTATCAGAGCATTGATCCTCCCATCTTGTGGGGATTAGTGCATGCAGAAGTTTAGTGGTATTTACATGGGCAGATGTAGGAAGCAGATAGGTGAAACAGAGGTAGAGATGGAAGGTTCTGGTGATGACAGTGAGCCACAGATTCTAGTAGTTTTCACCAAGGAGTTACAACACTCCATAAATATGACACAAAGTACCCTTGTACATCATCTACAAGAGAACCAGGAAACTATGTGCAGGGGACAAATTGAAATAACATATACTCTGGAAAGAGTGAATTCCAGCCAGGAGAAACTTGTGCAACTCTTATTACAGATGACTTGTGGAGGGAAGGGACCAGAGGTTTATGCAAATAGGGAAGCTAGTGGATCTCATGGGGGGACTAGACCTCAACATGAGCATATCCCTCGTTATCACACTGAGGGACATATTTATGGAGGGGGATAACCTTAGGGGCCAACACACAGTAGGACCACCCCTAGACCCTATCTACCTACATTCCTGGATAATCAACCACAACGCAACTATGATGATGAGAATTAGGGAAACTTTAAGTAGTATGCCAGGGAGTATCATGCCTTGAGAGTGAGATTCTAGAGGCAAGTCACGCTAGATCAATACTGTGGAATCAATTTTTAGGGTAACCCTAAACAATATCAAAGGCCCAACTATGAATTGGAACACAGGGTAGGCAAGATGGAGATTCCTTATTTTGATGGATCTTCTAAGGTGATTACGCAAGCATGGGTGCAAAAGATTGATACCTAGCTACAACTTAACCCCATGCAGGAGATGAATGCCATCAAGCTTTCCACCATGTACTTGGAGGGAAAGGCTCATGATTGGTGGTACCATGGGTTGACCACACTGGACATTTAGATCACATCCTATACAAAGTTTACAGAGAGGCTCATTGACAAGTTTGACCAGGGGGACCCAAAGCTACCTTTTATGGAGCTCACACAACTTAGACAGAAAGTGTAGCGTCCCCAAGGCCGAGCCCCATTGTAAACCATATTCTAAAAGGAATTGTAATTATGTTTTATAGGTTGGTGAGCCAAGTTTTTATAAGTTGGAGGCTTATGTGTTTGTTAGGCCAGGGAGCCTGAGTGTTGAAGGCCAGGAGCCTACTGTTGCATATGTAATCACGCATAACAATTAATAAAATATAAACACCGCCATGTGCATACCGACCATGATGAATGAGTGAAGGGGGACTAAGCATCCATAGGGTGGGAAAGGAATTAGGGGCTGGAAGGTGGGAAAAGGGGCTAAGTGTTGAGCCTAGGGTCTAAGCCTAGGGGGCTTAAGCCTAGGAATAATATTTTAATATTATCCCAAAAGACATGTGCATTTTACGTTTTATCCTAAGTTTCTGGCAAGGGGAGGACATACAAGGGAGATGTGTGCTGGTGGAACGCATGCAATTTCATGGGTGACAAGTGTCAACCCTAATGCATGCAAATAAAACGGCCGGGGTGAGCCGTGAGAGGGGTTCCTCCCCCATTCTACCCGATTGTCTGAACGCATACGGAGCCCTGGATAGTACTACCAACCCGACTCCTGTAGAGAACCTTCATGCATCCCTGTGATTCAAAAAGTCTGTGTCTGGCTCTGAGAAAACCGGTGTGTATATTCCCTAAACAAGAAGCCTACGTGGATTTCGGAACAGAGTTTGTGTTTGTTCTGGAAAGTTGGTATACCCCTTCTCTGTTCTAAACCGGGGAGTCTAAATCGACCCCTACGTGGATGACTCGTCATGCATCCCTGAGAATCCAAAGTGTGAGTCTATTCCGTGTTGCCAAATTGAGAAAACAGAAGTGTCTCATCCTTGCTAAGCATGTTTATGCTGTTGCACTTGTTTGGAGCTACCCTGGGGTGTTCGTGTCTGGATTCCCATGGATTTTGGTGGACGTGTAGTGTTTGATTCTGTGTGGCTTGTTGGCCAGTTTGTACAACACTCTCTCCAGGTGAGAGAGGTGGTTGAAGATTGGAAGAAAAGGTTGTTGGACCTGTGAGCGACTCCCTCCAGGTGAGAGAGTGCACAGAGGAAGGAGAGAACTCCTAGAAGGAACCCTGTAGCTGCCACAGAGCCCAGAGACTTCCAGTCCGGCCTGTTCCTGTAACCCAAGGCAAGGGAGATTAGCAGCCGAAGGACTGTCCAGGTGATAGAGAAGGTGTATACTCCTGGGGTGGAACATGCATGTGGGGAATAAGGGTCTGTGGGCAGTGAGCGTGGAAGGTTCCTTGGAGAGAATCTTTCCTTGTGGTTGTGTGTTGTTTTCCCTATAACCTCAGCCTAGCCTAGGATTCCTTGTCTTGGGGTGGATCTTAGTCCCAGCTCGGGGGTGACCCACTACTGATCTGATGAGCAGTGTGGTCTAAGGCCGAGAGGTTCGTGGAAGGCCTGCACTTGGTTGGTTGATTCTACCACTGTTAAAAAGATAAGTATCTGATTATGTTTTAGTCATGTTTTGCATGACTCTACTGCTTATGTTATCATGATTTCTGTTGTGTATATGAATTAGTATGAAATGCTATTGATTGTTAATTATGGAAGTAACTCATATGAATACTCTGTTAGAATGTGTTTATTTGTTTAAATACATGTGGATTATATAATATCTGCATGAGTTATGTACCAAGTGGTGTTATAAGTTTCTTTTAAGAGCGATTAAGCC
This sequence comes from Picea glauca, assembly GCA_000966675.3. NCBI lineage: Eukaryota > Viridiplantae > Streptophyta > Pinopsida > Pinales > Pinaceae > Picea > Picea glauca. The sequence goes on from JZKD02S1696169.1 coordinate 89,719, forward strand.
ATGGTAGCTGAAAAGGTGTGCTACAAATAGGGTCACTTGAAGTTTTCATAGAATATTTTCAAAGGATAGAAGTTATGGTACAAGATGTGTCTCAATCGAGACTTATGATGCTCTTCACATAAGGGTTGATGGAGCCCTTGAGGGGTTGGGTCAAGGATTTTAATCCTACCAACTTGCATGATTAAATTTGGAAGACCATGGACTTAGGATCAACAACAAAGGCGATATTCAACCCTAGAGCTCCTCTAAACCAAGGGGGTAGAGACCAAAGACCTTCTATGAACCAAGGAGGGAGAGACCTAATGGGTTTGATTGAGGAAAGGGTAGGATGGATGAGCCCACTAGGAGGGAATTGAGGAGGAAGAAATTGTGCTTCACCTACAAAGAACCATGGGATCCAACACACAAATGCATGGGTAAGGGAAAATCCCACTAAATTGAGGTGATCTCAGATGATGAGGATAAGGAATATTTCAACCATCTACATAACATAGAGGCAGAAGCCACATGACAAGCATAAGAGGAAGATGCAAGTCACGACCTTACAACATATGAAAAGGTGATGCTTGCATCCATCAACGAGGTACCTAAATTCAACACTTTCAGGATGAGAGGGGTGCTACAAGAGAATAAGGTCTCAATTCTCATTGATGGAGGTGCCTCACATAACTTCATTGATTTAGCCCTACTGCAAAGAAGACACATGCCGACAATTGAGTTTGAGGGATTTTGTGTGGAGGTAGCAGGGGGGAGCACCATTCCTTGTGACAGATACATTTTAGGAATGAAACTTACATTAGGGAGACATGATTTGGCACAGGATTTCTATGATATGGACCAAACCATGGAAATTTCCTTCACATAAGAAAGTGGGAAAAAGGTAGTTCTCATGGGTATGACAGGCAACACATCGAGAATGGTGAAAACAAAATGCATGGAGGCCATCTTAAGGAGGGAAGAAATTGTTTATGAAGCAGAGTGTAGAATATCAGTTAGGGTAGAAAATAAGGGGGGAAATCACTACTCACCAGAGATCCAAAAAATCATTGAAATGCACAACAAGGTCTTTGAGCCTATACCACCAGGTAGGAGGTTTGAGCACATCATAGATTTGGAGGAGGGTGTGAAACCTGTCATGACCACTCCCTACAAGCACCCCAATAAATATAAATATGAAATTGAAAATTCCATTAAATAATTTTTAGACATGGGCCACATCAGGCCAAGTTCCAAGTCCCTTTGTATCTTCAGTAGTATTGGTGAAAAAGAAAGATGGGACAATGCACATGTGTATTTACTACATGGCTGTAAGTAAGAAGACAATAAAAAATAGATACCCCATCCCAAATATTGATGAGCTATTGAATGAGATCCATTGGGCGATATATTTCACAAAGATTGACTTGCGCTCCACCTATCATTAGATAAAAATGGGGGAGCAAGATATCTCCAAGATTGCTTTTCAGTGTCACTATGGACACTATGAATTTTTGTTCATGCCTTTTGGGTTGACTAATGGGCCAACCACCTTCCAATATTTCATGAATCATTTGTTCAACAAGCAACTAACGAAGTTCCTATTGGTATTCTTTGATGATTTATTGATCTATAGCAAAACTTGGGAGGAGCACCTTCAACATGTGAAGCAGATTTTGGCTATCATAGAAGAGAAATCCTTATATGCTAAGGAATCCAAATGTGAATTTGGAATGATAGAGGTCCTTTATCTAGGACACATCATTGGAGTGAAGTGGGTACATGTACATCAAGAAAAAATACAAGCTATACTTGACTGGCCCACACTTAGGACACTCACAGAGTTGAAGGGGTTTTTGGGCATTTGTTGCTATTACAGGAGGTTTGTCAAAGGTTTCTCTAAACTTTGCACACCTCTGACCAATTTGAATAAGAAAGGGGCATTCAAGTGGATCCCATAAGCACAATCAACCTTTGAAAAAATGAAGAAAGTGATGGGTACATGCCCAGTATTGGCCCTACTAGATTTCACACAACCTTTCACAGTTGAGTGTGATGCCTCATGGGAAGGCATTGGGGTAGTGCTTATGCAGAATAGGCATCCTATTGTCTATGAAAGTCAAAAATTGAGAGGTACTGAAATCCTCTACACCATCTATGACAAAGAAATGCTTGCCATCATGCATGCATTGGCCAAGTTCATGCAATATTTGGTGAGGACAGATCACAACAACCTCAAGTACTTCCTAGATCAGAAGGACCTGAATGAGAGGCAATAGAAGTGGGTGAGAAAAATCTAGGCTTATGACTTTGACATAGATTTTTTCAAAGGAAAGAATAATATGGTAGCAGATGCCTTATCTAGAAGACCATCAGTTTATGCCATGACCGATATCTCAATGGATTGGAAGGCCCACCTTTTGGTGGAATATTCAAAAAACAAATTTGCATGCAAAGTGATGGATAGAAATGTACAAGATGACAACTTCAGAATCATGGATGATATCATATACTACAAGGGATGGATTTTCTTGGTTCCCGAATAAACCTTTAAGGCCAAGGTACTACAAGCATGCCACAAGTCACCGATAGCAGGGCATCAAGGGTTCATCAAGACATACCAACAAGTTTGGGAGAGGTTTGCTTGAAAGGGTTTGGAAGAAGATGTGATGTGCCACATCAAGGAGTGAAACACTTTTTAGGCCAACAAGGACAAACACACTCACCCATCATGATTGCTACATCCACTTCCCATTCCAGAGCACAAATGGGAAAACATATCCATGGATTTCATCACAGGGTTTCCCAAGGCTCGGGGAAAATATTGCATTTTCATGGTAGTGGACATGTTGACTAAGTTTGCACACTTTTTTTCCATTTCCACAAACTACAGTGCAACATAGGTTGCAGACTTGTTCTTCCATGAGGTTTTCAGATTGTATGGTTTTCCCAATACCATAGTGAGTGATAGGGACAACAGGTTTATGAGCACATTTTGGCAGGAGCTATTCAGGTTGGTGGGTACGACCTTAACACCAGGTACCAATTATCACCCTCAAACGGATGGCCAGACAGAGATAGTCAACAAATGGGTTGAAGGCTACCTTAGGAACTATGTGGTAGGGCAACAAAAGGCATGGGTTAAATGGATTCACTTTGGGGAATACTGCTACAACACCACCCATCATATGTCCATTAATATGCCACCATTTACGACCTTATAAAGTTATGACCCCCTCTCATTTGTGGAGATTTCCTTTGGAGACAGAAGGGCTCCCATGGTTTAGGAATCGATTCAACAAAGTCAGGACATACTTAGGGAACTAAAGGGCCACCTACAAAGGGCACAAAATCAACAGAAGGTACAGGCAGACAAACACAGGGTTGAGCACACATTTGAGGTCGGTGACTTGGTTTATTTGAGGCTTCAACTGTATAGACATGCATCCATTGATAGAAGTGGCGCAGAGAATCTCCAACCTCATTTCTTCGGTCCATATAGAATCACCATGAGGGTAGGGACCATGGAATATGAGTTGGATCCACCACATGGCAACAAAATACACAATGTCTTCCATGTGTCGTGTTTGAAGAGAGCCATTGGCAAGCATATCACTCCTATTGAGGAATTTCCACCTATGGATGAAGAAGGATAGTTGGTACTAATACTAGAGGAGATACTTGAAGTTAGGGAGAAGAAGTTGAGGAAAAGGAGCATTAGAGAATATCTAGTCAAGTGGAATAACCTATCCATGGAGGATGCCACTTGGGAAGGGGAACAATTGATCCAGGAGACAGGTCCCAAATTGCTTGTGGGCAAACAATTTCTAGTAGGGGAGACTGTAATGTCCCCCACCTCTTGATGAAGAGGTTCAAAGAGACTCAGTAGTCTAGCCATCCCCACTAGACTATAGTCTCATGCATCATGGGGAAAAATTAAACCAGAAGACACTTCCTAAACATAACATTATATTACTGAGTTGACTTTGTGTGAAAAAGGGTAACTCAACGAAATAAAATAAAAGGTGAGTTAAGTGAAGAGTTAACCCTACGAGTTAATTAACTCAAAAAAAATAGACTGGAGCTATAAAAGAAATGGCAGGGCACACTTCTAAGGCACAAGTAGTTTTGAGGGTTTTGAGTCTTAAACCATAGAGATCAACTCGATGGTGAAAGAGTCCACCTTCCTTGATCTAGGCTTGGTCCCAGAGTCGAAGTAATCCTCCCACACCATTCTATAGTGTTGCAGGGGTCTGATCTAGTGGCAAAGGCAAGCTAGTGCACAACCTAGGGGGTTTCTAGCTAGGGGGGTGCATCACCTTAAGGATTTTAGCTCGATCTGAGGAAAGGAGGGGGATTCTTGGAAAATGAGCATCTGGGTTTTCTTTGTATGGTCCCTCACATAACTTCTAATCTATTCCATAGGAGGTTATCCCAACAATTTATTTCTTGGAGCTTGGCATGACTTGGAGGAGAGCTAGGTGCATTGCAAGAAGTGGTTTCCTGTGTTTAATGGACCGGATATTCATAGATCATCTTGATATTTCATCAGCTTGTTCGTAGTGTCCCGATCTATCATTCTGGAGATTTTGGTGGCAGTTGGAGGCTCCTAGAGGGGAGAAATAAATCTTGGTGATTCAATCTAACCAGGAAGCACAAACCAGTTGAGGGTTTGCTCAGTTGGAGGGGCAAAACTCCTCCTTTCAGCTTGAAACTTGGTCAGGAGGATTCTACTAGCTCGATCTACATTCTGGGAAAGTTTGGTGTCATTTGGAGCAAATAAATAGGAGGGTCTAAACTTGGGGGGTTCATCAGCAACCAAGGTAGTGTGCAACTTAGCCAGTTGGAGGGGTTCTGTAGTATATTGGACCATGATCTCTTATCTTCAGTATTCTCTTGCATGTTGTTGGCCTTTGGAGGATTGGATATTCTTCTCAGACAACATTTGGGAGGCTATTATCATTGTATTTCTTATTATTGTATCAACTGGCAACCCATCTTTGATATTATTTTGGTTTTCTTCCATATCTATAGATCTCTTGTTCAAAGGATTTTCCTACTATCTAAATAAAGGTCAGATTTGAAATTATTTGTCCTATACTAGTGTTCTTTATTGTATCTTCTCTTGTTTATGTTATATGTTTCAACTCTATTGTTCCATTGCTTAATCAACATCATGTAAACCCTAATGCGCAACTCCATGAGTAAACCTGCAAACACATAAGAAAACATAACAACAATAAGCAATTAGTGTTCCAAGCAAAACAATTGGCTTGGGAAAATTACATAGATGCATGGCTAGGCCTCCTAAGGCCACTTGTCACTCATCCAAATCATCTCTTGATTGTCTTCAAGCTTCCTTCCTTCAAAACATGCCACATGTAATCAAGCAACACCTTCACCACCAAACCCCAACCCTCTAGGTGACATCAAGCCTCCAAAGGTGACATTTTTCCTCTCCTAGGAAAAATGTTTGGCATGCAAGGGCTAGGTCATGCCATCCATGATGTCTTCTAGGCCTCTAAAGGTACATCTGTATCATCTGGCATGCGGGCCCTTGGCAACCAACCTGTGGATTTCAAGCCCCATGGAAGCCCAAGCTAGGCTTGTTCTTCCAAAATTGTCCATCGTCTAGGACCTGCAAAGACAAATAAGCATGTCCTCCAAGGATCTCAAGTCAAAATATCATGATGAGTAAATCAAATCAATAAATGAGCCATCTAAGCATGTGCATCAAATATTACCTCGTTAACTAAGTAAGTGCTCAAAGACATTATGAAACTTGCCAAGCTTGGGTATGGGAGGATTGATGAGGTGTCCTATTGGGTAGATCTTTCCCTAGGTCAAGGAGTGTTTCCAAAGTGATCCCTCTCTAAGCCATGTGAAGTAGATGAAGTGGTTATGGATCAAGACTCACTGGGCATGGGGTTATATACATATAAAGGGTTATAGTGTCTCATTCATGGGTTTATTTTGTAGAGGGTGTGTGGCACCTTTGTTTGTAACGAATTTTTTCCAAGCCCATCCTCTTTCCATTCTTTGTTTATTTCATGTTTTAATAAAGGAGTTGAAGGCCAATGTTCTAGCATGGTGTCCAGATAATGATAATGTCACTCACAAATATCTTGCGGAAATGAGAAGGTTGGATCGTGATGATACCCCCTTTCTCTCAGCCGTGCAATTGAGAGCCACTACCCTGGCTTGGTGACCAAATGATGGTAATGTCATGCCACTAGATACACATGATCATGATAGTCTGGCTTAGGATGATACCTCCTATCCTCCAAATAACCCCTTAAGCATTCATTATCATTTATTCTTGTAGGTCCCCCCTTTCTTATAGAGAAGTATTTCATTTCTTTCTCTGGGGACCCTTGGGTGAAGCATATGGAAGGTATATATGTAGGATTTTATCTTTTCAGCCAACAACAATCCCTTTGGGCCTTCATCCCCTTCTTCCCATGGAATGAGGGACAACCCCTTCTTGGGTAAATACACCCTAAAATACCAAGAGACAAGGAAATCGGGGGTTTTAGGTGATGGAAAGTGGTAAGTATGGTTCATAACAATACGATGGATCTTCAAGGGAGTTACTAGTAGCAAACCCATTCCTGAGGAAGACCACTTACTAGGGTGCAACGTCAACCACCAAGGTAAAATAGGGAAAAAGGCATAATGTCCAAGCATATGTCATGAAATCTAAAGCGGTCTAAGATAAAACATACTCAAAATGCCTCAAATATTGAAATGACACTCACCATAATACCTGACTTGTACCTCATGGAGCAAGGCACAATTCCTTTTGGAAGCCAACTAGTGTGGTAGATGCCATCCTGAAAATATTGACCTATGTGGTGGTGAGAGGGGTGTCCATATGTGCAAGTGGACATTGTTGTTCATGTAGTCTCTCAACATTCAATATCTGCACCTGAGGGCCTCGAGACATGATATCCTTAGTTATCCCACAAAATGGGTATAACACAAACCAAATATATTACTTACGAAAAATGAATACTCTAGTCACCATTGGCTAGAAGAGTTCTCTTGGGTATAATTTTATACTTTTTGAGGCCTAGGGGGGACTAAATCTACGAAAACCGATGCTACTGAAAGATTATTTCTAGTGTCAGGTTGTAATTGCATCCCATGATATTGCTTGCATTGTTGAGCCTAATGCCAGCTCCCTCTTTCTCATTATAAGCCTCTTTCCCCAAAAATTTTCAACATTAGCCAAGTAGTGCCTTCCATATATCTTTTGTAATTTTATAACCCTTTGCCCATAGAGGAAACATCCCCCCGAGTGTCCATGCCCCGCATGCGTTACCTTGAATTGATCATTGGTATGTTCCACTGCTTGGAACTAGATTCTTACTCATGACACTTTCTTTCCTCTCTTGTATCATAACATTTAATTTACTATGAAAAAACAAAAAAAAGACGGGCGAGAAAATAATATTATCTCCTATCGACAACAATCATATCACCTTTGAATAGAGCACAAATTATTGAGCCCATTTCATTTGAGGTTTGGGTTTAGCATGGCCTTAGAAAGCTAAGCTCATTACTTAGAGTATACTCCTCCGACTGGTTATTCTTCTAGTCCCTATGAAGAGTTTGTTGATGCTTCCTATGTCACAAACTTTTGTAAATGATCAGTGTTAAGTCTCTGCTTCCTAAGTTATTCAGCCATCTCATGCTCTTGTTCAAAGGAAGTATAAGCCTGTGCCGACCATTCCTCAGAACTCTTGACTTTGCATGTCGACCATCCCCTTACAAGTGAATCTCAGAATCACATGAAGTTTTTGTCTGACCTTACACCCTGGGCCTACTTTCATCGTTGGTAGGTGACCTTGAAACCAAGAGATGACATCTCTCAATTGGTCGCTAACTGGGGGGTTTCCATTGTGTTCGATGACAAGAAATCTATTCACACATTGGGATTCGTGCAATTTATTTGATTCCATTAGACCCTATTGGTAGTTTCCTTGCCTTTGGTTGGTGATTTTCATTATTGGATGCTAGTCAAAGGGTCTCTTTCATGTACTAATTGCATTTGGTGCATGCGAGATATGCACATGGTCATTGGTTCGTGAAAATCCTATTCATATGAGTTCTTCCTAATCATAAATCTATTGCTTTGTACCTCGCACTGGATGATGAGAGATGCCTTAATGCTCTCCTTCCATCGATTTCAACTCATCTATTATGGAATCAAGATCTAGAGTCATAAGAGTACCTAGAGGCTTGCAATCATCAATGGTAGGTTCTCCCACCATTGACAGTTGGGAATACATCAATGTTTCATGATCGATGGATTATTCAAGTGTTCGACCTCAACACCTCTATTCACACTTGTTGAATGTACTTGGTTCCTTGACACCTACTTTCATTATCGGTGGGTTGTCTCATGTTTGTTAACGGTATATGTAACACACCCACCACGGGGCTAGAATTTTTTTTGTCTTTTTCCTTCCTTTCGCCGAGGAACATAATTCCTTGAATTCATATGGGGCTCAATGCAGTTCCTAACCTCTCCTGTCCTTACTCATGTGATTGTGGGTTATGAACACCAGCCTTACTGGAGAGGTACTTCCATCTTTCGTGATTCAGGAAATTGCGATGCATTTGTGTTCCCCTGCTCTCTTGTCTCTCGAAGTGTTGAAATCCGAAGGGGACCAATAGTTTGTCATAACTAAAAATGCCTCAGATTAAAACATGTCACTCCACCTTTCGGGGTTTACTCCATCGGGATTTCGAGATGTGCAATGACAGGAGGTCTCGCACTTGGGTTTCCCGAGAGCCAAAACTCCGAAACACCAAACTCTAATATGCTTCACTATTTCTGGGGTTTCCTCCATTGGGATTTTGGGATGTGCGATGATAGGAGGCCCCCACCTGGGTTTCTCGAGAGTCGAAACTCTAAAACACCAAACTCTAACATGCTTCACTATTTTGGGGGTTTCCTCCATCAGGATTTCAGGATGTGCGATGATAGGGGGTCTCGCACCTGGGTTTCCTGGGAGCCGAAACTCCAAAACACCAAACTCTGACATGCTTCACTATTTCGGGGTTTCCTCCATCGGGATTTCGGTATGTGCGACGATAGGAGGTCTCGCACTTGGGTTTCCTGGGAGCCGAAACTCCGAAACACTAGACTCTAACATACTTCAGTATTTTGGGAATTCATCCATCGGGATTTCACGAGTCGGGGGTTTCAAGAGTGGCGAACACGTGGGGCCTGCACTTAGGTACCCCAGGTGCCGAAATAATGAAATATGATAACTTTTCCACACTCTATCCTTTGGGATATTGCAAGTCGGGATTTCGGGACTTGCGAGTGCAAGGGAACTCGCCCTTGGGTTTCTTGGATACCGAAAACTCCGAAATACAAACTCTTACACCTACTCATCTTATTTTGGGGTTTTGCGATTCGAGGCTTCAGGACTGGCGAGTACAAGGGAACTTACCCTTAGGTATCCTGAGTGTCGAAACATCGAAACATCAAGACTCAAATCCAAATTAGACCATTTCAGGGTTTCGCTAATTAGGATTTTGGGACTGGCGAGTACAAGGGACTCGCCTCTAGATATCTCGGGTACCGAAACTCCGAGATCTTATCTCTTCTCCATACTATTATCATTTCGGGATTTCGCAAGTCGGGGTTTTGGGACCTACGAGTATAGGAGAACTCACACTTAGGTACCCGAGGTTTCGAAACTCCTAAAACTCATAACTTACCCACACGCTAGCATTTCGGGATTTCATATGTCGGGATTTCACGAGTTGTGCGGACAAGGGTTCTTACCCTCTGATCTTCTGGATGCCGAAAAGATGAAACGCTTACCGGCCACCACGTGTACTCTACAGCTGGACGGTCCAGGTACTTCCATGGGTCTTGGAATCAATGGTCCCGATTTCTTCGCTACTTATGAAGGTTAAAAAGGGGTCGAGGCATTAACGCCTATGTTCCTTCATCCAATTTAACGGTCGTAACAGACCTTAGATCCTCCAAAAGGATCTCATTCATACATTTAGCAAGAGGGAGGGTATCCTGGGTACCGAACCACCAAAAGGTCCTTAATTCCTCCACACGCTATCATTTTAGGATTTCGCGGGTCGGGGTTTCGGGACTCACGAGTACAAAAGGACTTGCACCTAGATACCTCGGGTGTCGAAACTCTGAAATATCGAAGTCTAAGAATACCACTCTCTCTCATGTTGGGTTTTTCAGACTTCTGTCATAAAATCCTTTGGCAGATCCTTGGGTAAACTTTTAAAGAGGGTGTCCCTATGGAAATATCTATCCAGGGCATTACTTGAGATAAAATAAGGGAATAGATTTCCTGAGAATAGACATGAATACTGAATTCGTTCAAATGCATGTGTGTATATATATATATATATATATAT
>JZKD02S1696169.1:100589-132612 GCA_000966675.3 Picea glauca
ACCTTTTACTAAGGTCCATTCAAATTACACATTCACATCTTTGAGTTTGCCATAGTTCTTGGCCAGTATAGTTATTTTTACAGACTGGGGGAAACAATGTGTTACAGTATACCTCAATGATCGTAATCAAATGAAGTCTCATTGTGTTTGATTTCAACCCCTTTGTTCACATGATGTAGACTTGAACCTTCCGTGGATAGTGTAGAAGACGTCTAGTTTATGGTAGCGACATCCCATATCTATTGTTGTCTTTCATCTGGCCAGTACCTATATGACTTTAGTGATCATGGGAGATCAGATTGTACCCCATTGTATACAAATATCTTCACTTGATTTTGAGATTGGACTCCACTGTGTCTTCTTTGTGACTATGATAGCCTATGGAATATGTCCACTTTGTATTGGCTATTCATGGCCATGAACTACTATTTTTCATATATCCACATGGATCTACAATGTAATTCATATTGGGAGCCATGTGCACTGAGTCAATATGAATTGTAATATTCTCATTGGTGACTAGTTATTCCAGCGGGGTCCTCATTACTCCACTTCTGGGAATTATAATGTATTTCAACCATCGCAATTTCTCCTCCGACCTCACACATTAGGGGACATCTGTTATAGCAAAATTTTCCACACTCCATGCATCCTTCTTTGGTGGCCTTCCCTTTCCCTTTGCAGACTCAAATTCCCCCTTTAAATCATTCTAGAGCCAAAAATCAAAGTTTTTGTCCATATACGTAATCCACAGTTAGACAACTTGCATATATGCAGGTTTCTCCACTACAGCTCGTGTACATTAGACTTTGTGCTAAAAAATTAAAAAATATGTTCGGTTTCCATGCTTAGTCATGAGATCTATGATCCTTGACCTTCCATATACTAGAAACGCTCTGACTCGACCCTTCAATTCCATTTGAAGGTTATAAATTGATCCATATACAAGCCTTGAATATATTCATCATAGAGAGAAAAGACACTTTGGAGAAATTTCACTTCATATTGAGTATGCATCCATTTGTCCTTGAAAGTCTGAACTTCTTGTGTTCATTCCCCAAGCTCTTCCTATCTTGAGAAGGAGAAACTCAATTACTCCTACTACTTGTGAGCTTGCCTTCGCGGAGGATTGAAGTGGTGAAGGCCCAGTTGGAGGGACTTAGTTTCTCAGTTTTGATATGTGTCGTTACAGAAGTTTGTCACCTATGTACTTTTGTTGATTACATTAATAGAAATAGTCTTTTCTCATCCAATTATATGTTGCAAATATTTGTATTACTTTCCACGGGCATATTTGTTATACATGTTAATGGATTATGCTAGTTTATATGCTAACGTTCTATATAATTTCCATGTGCTTGTGTATCTTGGATGTTGAGGATAAGTTGTAGGTATCAAGCATTGGATTGTGAGCTCAACCATGGTCATCTTCAGACATCTGAACGAGGTAGGATTCTAGCCTTCTCTTAGTTAGCATTTTTATTTATCTAGCATACTTGAGTTTAGAGTTGATTTTTGGGTGTCATTTGTCTATTGTGGTTTACCCCTGTCCATAGAGATATTTTACTCATAACAATAGAATAGATATAAGAATAAAAATAATGAACATCAAAGGCCCTTGAGAGATGTTGAGGCCCCTCTTTGTATCCATTGGAGGAATTCCATGGTCTGTGTTCCCTGTATCATTTCCAACATCAACATCAGGAGGAGAGGGTCTACTAGGATTGATAGAGTCTAAAAATGAATGTTGAGGGATGGCCTGAACTCTAAGTTGTTGTATGGTGGCATTCATATCATCCAACCGACATGATAGAGTAGCTAGTGCTACCTCAAATTCACCAAAATTTTCCTCAATTCTCTTATTTAACCCAGCCATAATTTCCTAAAATTCCCTGAATTTGGTCATTAACTAATAGAGGACCGATTTTTTTTCTTGTGAAAATTCCTTATGGCAACGGAGTATATTTTAAAAATCATTCATAGATGGATCCATTGTTTCTCCTTGTGATGGGACCATGAAGCAGTCCCAACCAATAGTAGAACTCCCTCCACTACAACAATTTGTAGCACATAACAAGATGCAATGAAAGGGAATAATGCATAAAAGAGAAAGAGAAACACCACAGCCATAAAGGCGCACCAAGCAAAAAATTAGAGAGAACCCAAGAGCTGGATGGAAATTTCAAGGGTTGGTTCTTCCAAAATCAACCCCATCCTGAATCCCCAAGCTCAAACCCCAAAGGGGGGCAACTGACTGAATCACACACGAACTGAGGCTCCTTTCCAAATTGGAGGCAATTTCACTCTAACACACATGAAATTGATCCATTGTTTGAACCATAATTCACCCTAAATAACCAAGGGTTCTTGCGCTTTGTTGATTGATCGTAAAGCCCCGTAGTATGAGGAAGGTACACTTATTGGGGAGTCTCTTCATCCTGTCAAATTGCATCATAACCAAGGGGTTAAGGGATGTCAGTCGCCTCCCTTTCACCATTGACATTTATCTTCCCCTTTGGCATCCTAGAGCCAACCTTAGCCCAATGGTCGGCTAGGGGGTTGAGGCATCTCTTTATATGAAATAGTTTTAGCTCCCCAAAATTGTCGCTCAGAGAAATGATTTAATGGAGAATTCCATTCAGGTGATTGTTCTCCATGAGGTTTCTTTTGATTACCACTCTAACAATCATCATAGAGTCGCCAAAGACTTTTATATGAGAGATATTACACACTTTTGCTAATTTCAAGCCTTCATATAGTGCATATGCTTCAACGATATTGTTTGTTGTAGTCCCTAAACCCCATGTGTAATAGTCTATCATATTTCCTCGGGATCAAGGAGACTCCCACCTACACCTGTCGCCCTAGGTTTCTAGTTCCTCTTTGATACCTTAAAAAAATATTGCATTCAATATAATACTTGTATTATAGCCAGTGTTAAATATAGTTGGTAAAATAAAAATAAAAACTAGATAAATTTGTTCTTGCCTCATTGCAATATACATAGACAAGTATAGTTGGTTCTATGAAATTTTTGTGTCATATGGTTTTGCTAAAAAACAAAATTGAAGTTTTGTTTGCATTATTGCATATTCGAGAACAAATTTGAGATGAAGAGAGACTTCTTGGCCATACATCTTCATTTGTTGATATATCTTAAAGAGAGTATGGACTTTGATGGAATAACTCCTAAAAACTTTGTGATGGGGATATTGAGAGGATATGGCATGAACATTATTAGGCTTGAATCTAAAGATGGTGACCATGCAACCCAAAACAAAGTGTCAGATATTTGTTGGGTTGCTCTTGGAGAGAAGGCTACTTAGATATTTAGGGATGTGGATTATAGATGATGTACATTGTATGATACTTCACCTCTTTCAGTCAGAGTGAATAATTGATGAATGCATTTGTACTTTCATTTTCTATAGTATGTAATGAAGCCTCTTTGTTTGAATGTGTTAGCATTGGCTCCTTCAAAATTAAAGTGAGTTGTGAACAAAGAAAATTGAGTTATGCATGCAAGGATCCACTATTGGAGAAATCTTCATCCCTTGTAAGTATCTTTACTCCCTACATTTGGAAGTTTCTTAATTTATTTAGCACAATCAAGTCCTTTGAAACACATGAGTTGTAACTCTCTTAAACAAATGACTAGACACTCATAACTGATGATGTAACTAAGGATTATATCACAAAAATGAAAGTCAAAATTTTCTATCAGAGATTATTGCAAAACAAGCTTCTTTTTGAGGGCTCATCATTTTCTCTTGTTGTTGATAACCTTACTGCATTATCATTTTTGGGCAACAATGGTTGTGCTGAAATAAAAATAAGAAAAAATGGTGAATATGGGATTGGTTAGGACACATTATCGAGCTCACCCTAAAATTCATATTTTTTGTTTTCATTACTTATAAGCAATAAATTGAAGCATGCCAAATTTGAATTCTCACTATTGATAGATGATATGTGTAGCATTTTATTTTAAACTTTTGTATTCTTATTGATATATCACATTTATACTAGGTCATAATTATTGAACCTATGTTTATTGAAACTATAACATGTTTTTACGAGGTCATGATTACTGAACTTATGTTTATTGAAATCATAATATTTGTATCATGCAAGATACCAAGGCTTCTCCAACCACTAAAGATAGATCAAGAGGCATAAATGATACACAATTTGTTTTCCACATTGATTATTCTGAGTGGAAGGTAAATCCAACCCTACAAAATTCAAAGTTTTTTTTATATTCAATGGTGGAATAGGTAGATTAATTTAGAATACCTGTCTAGTCAGATACATATTTTTAGCTTTAAATAGTCTAACATAGCATGCAAAAGAAACAACAAGAGTGAAATGATCCTCAATCAAGACTTTTGTTGGATTTGAATTTGATTTCCAACAATGACTTTCAAGATACAAAAGACAATATTTGAGTAATTAGGGAATGGGGAAATGAGCATAGTTGTGGTTTTGAACCTTGAAGATCACATTGGATATTTTGATCAGGTTAAAAACACTACAACTAGACAACCTAGCAGCTCATAGTTTTACTTTCATTTATTTGTAAATATCGTTGTACAACCAAGTGGCTCATAATTTCAATATTGTTTTATTTGTAAATATGGTTGAACATTCAAACAACTTGTACTTTGAATTTCTCTTCTATTTGTAGATATGGATAGAAGTTGAAAGGGTTAATAGTCCAAGGGAATATTTTCAACTATCCTTTTTTTGGTATATATGAGTATCTTTAGTGTGTGGAATAGAAGTAGTGTCAAGGTTCATTGTACACATTAGTGTTTTTTACTCCAAGTTGTGGCTGCATATTTTTTGTATTCCCTAATATTATATCAAGGCCATATAGCTTGCATCTTTGAAAGATTTTATTTAGTGCATATCTTGATTTGAATTTTATACAATAGGTTTAATGATTTGAATTAGTAACTATTGCTTCAAGTAAAACTATTGAAGATAAATGGCTCTCTTTCCTCCCTGCTTGGGATGTGGTTTTTGTGAATAAATTTTCCACAATAAATGAATATAGTGCCTGTAATTAAGGTGAATAGGTTGTTCCAATTGCAGATCAGGCAATCAACATATTTCCTGTCGACTGGACTGCTTCTTGGTAACCAAAGAAATTATGGAATCAGGCTCTCATCTGGAAATCTTAATCTTACCAAAAGTGGGCTCAGACCACTGGCCCCTAGCTCTGAAGCTACACATGGGAGAGCCTCCCAGATACAAGCCTTTCCGCTTCAAGAAATTTTGGCTATCGCACCTGGACTTCCAACGGCTAGCCAAATCTTGGTGGGAACAAGCGGAAATAGACCATGGTTCATGCATGTACCGATTTCAGTAGCAACTAAAAAATTTCAAGCAGAGACTAAAGCAATGGAACAAAAATAGCTTCGGTAATATACTTCACAGCATAAGAGCTATAGAAAGCAGGCTAGGGGAGATTCAAAAAATTTTCATTTCTGGATCTATAACCATAGAATTAATGGAGGAGGAGGAGCAGCTCCAGGTACAACTAGAAGAACGAAGAAAACAGGAGGAAATCTTATGGAAGAAAAAATCCAGAGTGCAGTGGCTTAAAGAAGGAGAAAAGAACACAAAATTCTTCCACAAAGCCATGATGCACAGACGACATATCCACAGGATCACTCACCTAGAGGACAGTCAGGGAAACTTAACCAGGGAACACTCCAAAATTGAGGAGGAGCTGCTCAAGTACTATCAAGACCTCCTTACGAAACCGAAGCAGGACAGAATGGAAGCAATCAGGAGAGTAATGGGGCACATACCAGCATTAGTTACCCCAGAGTAGAATGCAGCTTTAACTCGACCCATTACCCAAGAAGAGGTCGACCAAGCGGTAAAGGCCATGCCCCTGGGAAAAGCCCCAGGTCCGGATGGGTTCACCATGGATTTTTTCCACCACTGCTGGGATTTGGTTAGACAGGAAGTGTGGGAAGTGGTAGAAGAGTCAAGAGCTTCAGGTCTGGTCCTACCAACTCTCAACGCCACCTTCCTCACCCTCATTCTGAAAGAAGAAAGAGTCACCAATCCCAAACATTTTCGACCCATAGCCATGTGCAATGTCATATACAAAATCATAATGAAGGTCTTAGCCACTAGACTCAAGCCCATCCTGCCTTTTGTCATCTCCAAGGAGCAGTCCAGGCACGTAGAAGGAAGACAAATCATGGACAACATTATCTTGGCTCATGAGATCATACATTCCCTCAAAACTTCAAGAACTCCAGGTATGCTAATCAAACTCGACCTTTCAAAAGCTTTCAACCGGGTCAGCTGGCAGTACATCAGAGCTGTCCTAGAATCCTTCGGCTTCGATCAGGGTTGGGTAAACTGGGTCATGAATCTCACCTCCTCCACCTTCTTCTCCATTCTCGTCAATGGTGTACCATCCAAACCTTTCACGCCATCTGGAGGAATCCGACAGGGGGACCCCCTATCCCCTTTCCTGTTTGTACTCTTAGCGGAAGGTCTGGGGCGTTATATCAAAGCAGCAGTAAAAGAAGGCTCCCTCAAAGGTCTACCTTTGCATAACATTCAACCTGCACCCTCACACAGTCAATTTGTAGATGACACCCTCCTCCTGAACTCTCCCATAGCTCAGGAGGCCACCAAGCTAAACTCCATTCTCTCAGACTTCACTGAAGCCTCAGGAATGTTGCTCAACTGGGAAAAATCCAAGCTTTACTTCTTCAATACCCCACCCTCTGTCCAACGTCATATTTCCAGACTTCTGGGGATACCTAGGAGCTCCCTTCCGTCCAACTATCTTGGAGTTCCACTCACTGGAGCAACGGTCACCTCCACCTCCTGGGACAACCTTCTCCTCTCCATTTCAAACAGGCTACGCAACTGGACCTTCAGACCTCTCAATATTGCCTCCCGATTGGCTCTCCTCAAATCAGTTTTGCAAGCCCTACCCACCTATCTCTTCACTGCTCTGGAGGCTCCCAAGAAAGTCATCAGAGCAATCAGAACCTTGCAGTGAAACTTCCTCTGGCACGGTCATCTAACAAACAAGAAATGGGCTTTAGTCAATTGGGATAGACTCTGCACGCCAAAAAGTCAAGGTGGACTAGGGCTCCGTGATCCAGGAAAACTGAATCAAGTCATGGGAGCTAAAATCTGGTGGAGATGGCTGAAAAATCCAACAGCATCCTGGGCACAACTGTGGAACAAAAAATATGTCCCCCACACATTGGAAGATCAGCTAATCCGACACAACAACCACATACAAGGCTCCCACATATGGAATACAGCTTGGCAAAATCGCACGCTGGTCCAAAACCACACCTTCTGGGAATTAAGAGATGGAGGAAGTGCCCTGTTCTGGCAGGACTCTTGGCAGCAACTCAAACCATTGGACGCAATGGAAGAGTTATCTGACCTTAAAAGATCCCTCCACCAGAACACCTCCTTAAAAGTTAAGGATTTTTGGAAACCGCAATTTCCGTAGCAACGATGGCGCCAATGGAAGATCTCACATCAAGAGCTCGAGACCCCCGAAACTCTCGATCTGCAGAGCTGGCAAACGCAAGCCAACAACAGGAAAATACGGTATCGTGAGGGACCAGACATCCTGAGGTGGGGGTACACCACAGCTGGCATATTCACTATCAAAGAAGCATACTTACTGCAAGGAAATCAACAGGATCCAAAAAAGGAGCAGATTTGGAGCAAATTTTGGAATTCCGCTCTCTGGCCTAAGGTGTCTACCTTTCTATGGCTAGTGGTGCACAACAGAGCTTTAACGTGGGACAACCTAAGAAAGAGAGGCTTCATAGGACCCTCCCTCTGCGTTCTATGCTTTCAACATGAGGAAACTAAAGAACACCTCTTCAACGTATGTCATTATAGCCAACAGATCTGGGACTACGGGGCGCAACTAATGCGTAAATCCAACCGAGACCGAAGAAACATCAATTGCACAATTGAGAATTGGGATAGAAGTTCCTTCAACAACCCCATTCTAAATCTCATATGGAAACTTCTGCCGGGATTCACCCTCTGGCAAATCTGGAAGGAAAGAAACAAGCGAATTTTCCACTCTCAATCCTCCCTCCCTGGAACCACTTGGGAAAGAATCATATCCCTCATAAAAGAAACAATCAAGAGCAAGTCTTGGACAGAGGAAGATCGGCAGTGCAACCCATAGGAACAAAGCATTCTTCAAAACTAGCAGCTCACTCTAAACAACCAACTGAAACCAAGAAGCCCTACAGGACAACCAACCAGCCCCATCAACTGGACTCCCCCTCCAGATCACTTCATCAAAGTAAACTTTGATGGAGCCTCCAAAGGCAACCCGAGACCAGTAGGATATGGGGCAGTGCTCAGAAATTCAGGTGGGGAAATCCTTGGTCTGGACGCAGGATTCCTTGGAGACACAACTAACAATGTAGCGGAGCTAACAGGACTCATGCGAGGACTCCAAACAACCATTGATAAAGGCTACCAAAGGATAATCCTGGAAGGAGACTCACAAATCATCATAAGGCTAGCCACCAGAATCCTCCACGGATGTGACCCCGACAAAATCTTGCCAAGTTGGAGACTCTATGGCCTGCTCGCAGACTTCGGTCACCTCCTGCAGCCGCATCTCAGCATCACTACCTCCCATGTGAAACGGGAAGCAAACAGAGTGGCAGATCTCCTAGCAAACGAGGCAATTGAAACAGGCGAGGAACACTTCTGCTGGGCAGGCCACAACTTACCAGCTCCAGAGATCCTCATTCGGTGTCAAACTGTAGCCACTAGCGATATTCATTCCCCGGATGGGGTGACACGGGACGCTATGGTGCCACGCGGGAGCGAGCCGGGACGCAGCTTTAATGCATCCACTGGCTCACATCACCTCGGACCATAACTTGGCATGAATATGTGTAGGCGCATTCAAACGACGAGGCCCCTCGTGCAAGGGAAGGGTACCTGCCATCAGCGCACTACCCAGCAAAATTTAATGGCTATGGTGACTAGTTTTGTCATGGCGATTGTTTGAACACCTACGCTCATTTTCCAGGCCATAAGAACAAGCAGTCGATTGCTCCCTGAGGCCTCCGCTCCATTGGCGAAGCAGAGCTGCAACAACCTCTTGTCCATTTCACTGAAACAGTGGCAACACTCAGAGACCCCACCGATACTCAGGAGCAGCTTGAACGCTCGAGGAAGCACCCAGGCTATTTACTGGACCCCCACCATGCCTCGAGCGAGAGGAAAACCGCGAAGGGGATCTGCCTGGTAAACGATAGAGTCATGCCGAAAGAGAAAGGAGAATTTTGAGAAGGCCATGGCGATGGCAGCAATGAGAAGGAGGAACAGACCACGCATGCCTCCGATGGTGTACGTGGAGGAAGTCATCCCGGAAGGAGGCCAGGAAATCCCTCCTGAGCAAACCCTGTTTATGGTGCCAGAAAATTGGAACCCGAGCTCGAACTTTGGCTCGGACAACAAACCATCGCCTGCAAGCAGCATGCTTGGACCTCATGCAACCAGTGCCGAGACGCCTTACTCCCCCTGTTATGTGGAAGAGGAGGCTCCTCCCGAACCTACCAAGGAAGCGAAAGGGCAGGCAAAAGCACGACATTGGAACATGCAACAAGAAGCAGAAGCGGCCACCAGCGAGGAGTTAAGGGACAACCACCGCCCGGAGCAGCCACCTGCAGTCGACTGGGGATACCTCAATCTCGTCTTTGAGATGAGGAACATGCTGGAAGACCGAATCTTCCACCTTGCGTGAATGGACCAGAGACTGGACATGTTCTTTGCGGCGCATTCCAGAACTCCGCCAAAGAAGCAATGTCCGACTTGTGCGCAAGCATATTCGTTCCCAGCAAGATGGAGGCACTCCGAGGACGAGGACAAACATCTTGGTTCAAAGGTTACTTAATGTTTCGAACCAGACTTGGGTTTTGTTTTTATAAGTTATGCCTTGAGATAGTTAGTTACCAGTTTTTCTTAGCATTAGTCAGGATGAACAGTTTCATGCTAGAGCCTGCTAGTCCTGGTTTCCTTCGGGCAGGACGTAGCACCGACAATTTTGTTAATTTTGTTAAATCTGCAAACTGGGTGACAAATGGACAGGGATGCCCAGCTGTCCCGGTTTCCTGCTCAGGCGGGACAGCTGGCGTCACCAACAACTCATGTATTTTGTTTATGGTAATATATTAAGTTCCACCTTTTTTACTTAAAAAAAAAAAAAAAGGTGAATAGGTTGTTAAAAAGTATTGGCTCATAAACTTCATCTTTTGTTTATATGGAACCCTTTTGTGCATTACATGAAATTGCTTTGAAAAGTACAACATTCCAATGCAATGATTGTCATAAACACTTGTTTTAGATTATTTTGTTGCATCTCTTCAATATTGATATATTTAACAATGTCTACCATAGTCATATTATGCATTGCTATACAAAAATAAAATGTTCAGTATATTCACACTTTCATAATTGAAATTCACAGTTTTTTAGTCAAAGAACAAAAACTTGAGGGGTTTACACAACTAAATTAGGATATTCAAACAAAAATTTAAGAGGAATAAGTAGGTGATAACAAATGGTTGTGGGGAAGAATCTAGAAGTCAGGAGGTCCTCTCAAAAGTTGGGATTTCTAATAAAACCGTTACCTAGATAATGGTTAAAAAAGAAACTAGAATGGGGCAACATGGCATAAAATGTGTAAAAAAGATGGAGAATCAATAAACCATTTATTTGTACATTGTCTATATGCAAAGTAGGTATGGTATGAAACAATAAAATTGACACTTTTGGAATCAAAATTCACAACTGTATAATTGAAATTGACATTTTTTGAATAGAAATTCATACTTTTGGAATCAAAATTTGCAATTTTAGAATCAAAATTGCCACTTTTGGAATCAAAATTTACAATTTTAGAATCAAAATTCCACTTTGGAATCAAAATTTGAAGGTTTGGGAATCAACATTTGCATTTTGGGGGTTTGAAATTATTTGAAATTCACATTTTTGGAATCAAAATTCATACTTTTGAAAACCAACACATATAATACTAAGAACTTTATAAAACATAACTACTTAACAAAATGCATGTTGATTGATCGCTTACATTGTTGCTTTGTCTTAATTTGATTATGGTTTTGCAAGTTCCATGTTATCTATTAGTTGATGTATAGTCTCATTGTCTTGTGGTCCTCCATAGTTAGCGTTTACAGACCACACCTGATTCGAGGCTCCAAACTGGTATCCCTTGCTCATATTGACAACCATGTTCTAGATCATGCTACAATCAACCTCCAAAACAATTATTTGTCTCTTATGTTGAACTAGAGTGCGCACAATTGTTTCCACTTGACTAAATACATGTTTTTCATTTTCATGGATTTTGGTTGTGGTTGAGAAGATTGATGCTTAGTTTTCCTAAATGGATTCTTCATGATTTCATAACACCCTCCTAATCTCCTTCAATTCCTTGTAATCCATAATAAGACAACGACAACAAGGGTTGATAACCACTTGAAAGGGCTCAAATTTCTGAGCTACACAATTACTATACAGAGCCCTTTGTGACACCAAAGAAATTAAGAACGACTCCAAGATTCCAAACTAGCAAGACCTAGACAAGTTCACAGAGTGAAAATTGAATAGTCGTTTGCCCAAATAGAAACCATGAACACCAATGAAACCTAATAAGTACTTAGAACACAAAACCTTTCAGCCTTGAGATACATATAGAACGTTGTTGTATCCAATTTCAAAGTCAATAAGACTTTTCCAAGGCCAAGCTCGAACTAAATTGATTCCATGAAATAGAGTAACCTCTAGAGAAGGACAATAAATCATCAACAAGGAGCTCCTTGAAGGAATCAAGTTCAACCAATACAAACTCCCCTAGCCTAGAAGATGAAAAAGGATGAGGTTCATTGATTTTCAAAGGCACTAAACCATGCTCCACTACTTCAAATCAGTGAACCTGGACAAAATCGCGAAATGCACAGTGAACAATCCTATACCCAAAAGGATATCATAGGAACCAACATAACCCGAATTAATCTTAGAACACAATATATTTCCTAAGAAATTCTTATTACTTAAGTTGGATATACATTTCTTGGGATACCTTTCCTACAACCAAGTGCAATATGACACAATCAAAATGAACAAAGAACATATGATCTAATCCGTAAAGAGAAATGATGCATCTTTAAACGAAATACAAGATCTTGTCCTCAATTTTTTTGATACAAACTTAATTAACATGCTTAATTTCACATTTTACAAAATTCTCATCACATATTAATCTCACTAAGTAAATAACAAAGGTCCTATGGGAGGTAGGTGTGGGGGGAGCCTTTTTTATCCCAGAGGAAATCAAATTGCACATTATGCATTGGGGCTCAAGAATGTTTCCAACAATATGATAGAGTCACACTTGTTGTGGAAAGGATTGACCATAGCTAAGGGAGAGGGCCTCAAATCCATTATCATTTTAGGGGATTCAATGATGGTTATAAGATCCACGAGAAGCAACATTGATATGGAAACTAATGCTTTGAGTACCCTTATTGCAAGAATTCACAAATTCCTTGCAAGTTTCGACAAGGTTTTCTTCTACCATGTCAAATGGGAACTCAGCGAAATAATTGATCATTGAGCAAAGGTTGCATCATCCCTAAGCCCAAGCTTATGTTGCAATAATGGGGTGTATGGTTACTCCCTTATACCATAGTGGGCAATCATATCATCACTTTAATGAACAATAAGAGTGAGACAAGGTAGACCCAAGGGTTAGCTCAAGTGGTTCTAAGCCAGACATGAAGCTATCCCTAGCAGAGGAGGTCACGGGTTCGAATCTCTTATTACCCCTTGGGGTTAGGCTTTCCATGAACATCAGGGCCGACGATTTACCCTGTTTATCATCCACGAAGTGAGGAAGTACTTTAGGGTTTCTCGTAAGATATTACCTCAGAAAAACAACATGGTCTTCTATGCGTTGGGTTGGATACAACGATGGAATGTGGGAAATACACAGTGTAAGCTTGCTCCACTGTGGTTTCATGGTGAGGGCTTTGCGAGTTGGGCAAGGAGCATTTGGTGAGGTTGGGGAAGGACTCTAGCCCAAGGATACTAGGTTGAAAGGTGGAAACTAGTGTGTGAGGGTGGCTTCCACAAAAATGATCAAATTTGAGCACACTATCATTGTCAGTGCAACTAATATGATGAATTTACTCCCACAATAGGCACAACAGATCGATCTCTTGAGGAAGAGTGTCAACACCTTCGAGTTCATGTTCTCCCACAATGATTATATTCCATCTCTCTTGCCTCCAATAACCATGGCTCTCAAAATTCGCAACAACACAATGTTCATGAAGAAGAAATGGTAGGGTAAGTGCACAAACCAATGGACGTGGAAGAAATCGACTCTCCCACTTCGCAAAGGAGCTAGAAGTTGAAGATAGTGCTCCCCCATTAAATTTTAATTTCGATAGTTAAAATCTAATAACATCGTCGCTTTGGCCGAGTGGTTAAGGCGTGTGCCTGCTAAGTACATGGGGTTTCCCCGCGAGAGTTCGAATCTCTCAGGCGACGTTTCCATATTTTTAATTTTTTTAACTCGCTGACTGGATTGTTGGTCGTTTGTCTGTTACTCTCTGCCATTGGTTTACTGTGTCTTCTCTACTATGGGTTTCCGGAATATTTTTCTGTTCTTTTAAAATTAATTCCTTTCCAACTATAAGTAAACCTCCGGCACAAAATCAAAAGAGCGTTTGTAGTCCAACGGTTAACGTAATTGCCTTCCAAGCAATAAACCCGGGTTCGACTCCCGGTAGGCGCAACAACAGAATTACAATTTCTTTGAAATAGAACACCATTGTTAGCTACCCGGGCATGGCTTTAGCCTTGTCTATTGTTTTAAATAAAACGCTGTTGTTGTTACTAACCTTTATTTATTTTTCATTGAACGCTACTGTTGTTACTAACCTTTATTTATTGAACGCTACTGTTGTTACTAACCTTTATTTATTTTGAAGGTGAAAAAAATTATTATAATTCAGTTGTCAATTAGTAGCCAGAATAGTGATCATTGACTAATCCACAAATGTATGCTGATTCATCACATTATTCAGTAAAAATCATGCCACTTGAGATAACCAATATTAGTAGTAAAAAATTATTATAATTCAGTTGTCAATTAGTAGCCAGGATAGTGATCATTGACTAATCCACAAATGTATGCTGACTCATCACATTATTTAGTAAAAATCATGCCACTTGAGATAACCAATACTAGTAGTGAGGATAGTTTATCTTATTGTTACTAACGCTTATTTTAAATAGAACGCTACTGTTGTTACTAACGTTTATTTTTTTTACATTGAAAGTGAAAAAAACTATTATAATTCAGTGGTCAATTAGTAGTCAAAATAGTGATCATTGACTAATCCACAAATGTATGCTGACTCATCACATTATTCAATAAAAATCATGCCACCTGAGATAACCAATACTAGTAGTGAGGATAGTGATCATTGGCTAATCCATGAATGTATGTTGACTCATCACATTATTCAATGAAAACAATGCCACCTAAGATAACCTGCTCGTCTAAAAGGGGGTAGACTTTACTTGCTAGATGCCTTTGGGTCTTGGTTGTTAACTTGTTTTCTGATGTTTGAGGAAGATGAACCCTTAGCCAATTAGAAACAATTTTAAGTCTTACACCATGACCAAAAGGTTCTCGACAAAATGAAATAGTATTTTATCTCTTGTAACAATAACATGGTTGTAACTTGTAGATAACATGATACATACTCACGAATTTTATTTGTGTTGTAAAATTAAGTATATCATTGCCCTATATACTATAATTATATTGTCTTTCCATTATGAAATATAATATCTCTTTGTGCTTGACCTTGATCTCTCTCCATGGCTTGATTATGGAATCGAGTATTAGATTAGGAATGTGGATCTACCCGAGTTTCAGGCTCATCTTCATGATTCATCATTTGTAAGAAATTATGGAGCACACAAAATGTCACTACAATTTTGGGCACTTTATCCAACTCTATACCTACATCTTGAAGAAATCTCCATATCCCCTTCAGTAGGCCAAACACGTTCTCAATTTTGAATGGCCCTTGGATAAGTATTTGGCAAAAAGAGTGTATAATGGTGAGCTATTGTTATTAATTTGCTTCAATAAGTATTGGGGAGATATGATAGGCAAAATCCCCAATTAATTGAGGATAGCTAATGCTTCCATCAATTTTAAATGTTGGTGCTACTAACACCTCTCTATTTTGCATACTTATTTTTATTGCAAAACAATTCCAATGATCTATGTCATGAGCATCATCAAGGGCATTGACACAAATATCCCAAAATACTTTTTGTGTGTCGCATATTCCTTGCAACGAAACACTATAGAATTGGTGTTGATTTTCATAGTTCATATACGAGCGTTTTATCTCTTGTAGCAATAACATGGTTGTAACTTGTACATAACTTGTACACTCCTCTGAACTATGATTTGGTAACTTTGTTTATTGTAAGTAAGATCTATATTAAGTATTAACATTATTTACATAGTTGTTTGTAGTATTTTAGATACCAAAAGATGCTTAGACAATCCTCTAAAACCATAAGATGCCAAGTCTGAGAGCCTACTTGATGCAGGAGCATCGCCAACATCAAGCGAGCCAGCGCGGAAGCGAAGGACAGCTGGACAAGCGTCAACGCTAATTTTGAAATCACCTTGAAATTGATGCGCCATCTTAAATAAGATAATTAAGAAGGAGCGCACTTGTATGATGTAAATGGACCTTGAGCAATTTGCTCTCGTCCTTAGTAGGTAGAAGGCATTTATAGTAGTTAATGCAAGTAGATAGAATTCAATTCTAGATTAGACATTTTTAGAGCGCAAGAGGGAAACGAGATATAGACACCCTCATTGTGTATTGTAACATTATTGGAGAAGGAGCAACATTGTTGAGAAGAGCATGCAGAGAGTTGTGTAAGAACACCCATGTACAGATATTTGGATTAATACAAAGAGGTTGATTCAAATTCATGGTTTCGTGTTTGTTCTCTGTGTGTATTGATGTTGAATGATATGCTCATGAATGTTTGCTTCCAGTTATACATTTGCTTTATGTGATGTGTATATGATTTCATGTTTTGAGTTTGAAACCTGAAAGGAATTAAGAATGAGTTTCAATTGTTTCTCTATCTGAGAAAAAGTTTCTGTAAGGAGTGCAGTTGAAGTGTCCACAAGGAGTGCATTGACAAAGGGCTCAGGTAGTTTAGCTTTTGTTCTCATTCATTTAGAAGTGCAGATAGGCATAGGAACCGTGCAAGGAGTGTGCAGGCCTAGCGAAGCCTCAGGGTTGCGAACCTGAGTGAAGCATTTAGGGACTGTTGTGGCAGGTGCGTGCAGGGTCGAAGGAAATTCAGCACTTGGAAGTGTCTGAAGGTTGCCACAAGGAGTGCGCGCAAGAGTCTTCTCTAAGACTCAGAGTTATAAGGAAAAGCTCAAGAAGGATAAAGCCTTATAATCACTGGAAGGGTTGCATAGAAGTTGTATTCGAAAGAATTAAGAAAGCGTCGTAAGTTTGCGCCGCAGGTGGACAAGCTTTCACGGAGGAATACTTGGTTCATTTCGCAGAAATCGCTAAGGAGGAACGAACGGTCAGAGTTCTCTGAGGAGGATTCGTGAATTTTCGTGAGCCGTCAGATCTCACAGAGAAGTAGGGGAGATACAGTGAAGTGTTCCCTAAAGGTTCAAAGCTTAGGAGGGCCAGGACCGTAGATCTGAGCCATAAGGGTTGTTGGATTTACACGAGGATTCAATATCGAGTTTTCGTGGGTGGAGTCCCGTAAACATTTCAACGGGAATCGCGAAATCACGAAACGCGATATCTCGAAAGCTAAGTGGATTTGCGTGGGCCACGGAGGAGTTAGTGAGGTGGATAGGTGGCATGCCATTTCGGAGTTTCGTGGGGTGAAGTCCCAAACTCATTGCATTAGGATTCACAATATTGCGAACTCCAAAGTCCCGATGGAGTGAAGGACCATTGAAAGATCAAATTTCACGTGTGTATCGGAGTTTCGACAAATCGGGATTTGGGAGTCGGAGAGACAAGTTACTCGACATCGCGAGTGCCGAAATCGCGATAGGGAAAATCCCGAAAGGGAAAAGGAGAAGGTCAGCGTTGACTATTGTCGGGTTTCGGGGATTCAAGAGACCAACGCCTGACCATTGGATTCGCGAAGTTGCGAAGTTCGATATGTCGAGTGCAAAGAGGGGATCCTGTGAGAGTTTGTTGTGGGTGTAGATTTCCCAATAGGGGATCTATCTGAGCAAAAGTTCCTGCAAGGAGTGCAGTTGAAGTGTCCGCAAGGAGTGCGTTGACAAAGGGCTCATGTAGTTTAGCTTTTGTTCTCATTCATTTAGAAGTGCAGATAGACATAGGAGCCGTGCAAGGAGTGTGCAGGCCGAGCGAAGCCTCAGGGTTGTGAACCTGAGTGAAGCATTTAGGGACTGCTGCGGCAGGTGCGTGCAGGGTCGAAGGAAATTCAGCACTTGGAAGTGTCTGAAGGTTGCCGCAAGGAGTACGCGCAAGAGTCTTCTCTAAGACTCAGAGTTATAAGGAAAAGCTCAAGAAGGATAAAGCCTTATAATCGCTGGAAGGGTTGCATAGAAGTTGTATTCGAAAGAATTAAGAAGGCGTCGTAAGTTTGCACCGCAGGTGGAAAATCTTTTACAAAGAAATACTTGGTTCATTTCATAGAAATCGCTAAGGAGGAACGAACGGTCAGAGTTCTCTGAGGAGGATTCACGAATTTCCGTGAGCCGTCAGATCTCACAGAGAAGTAGGGGAGATATGGTGAAGTGTTCCCTAAAGGTTCAAAGCTCAGGAGGGCCAGGACCGTAGATCCGATCCATAAGGGTTGTTGGATTTACACGAGGATTCAATATCGAGTTTTCATGGGTGGAGTCCCGTAAACATTTCAACGGGAATCGCGAAATCACGAAATGTGATATCTCAAAAGCTAAGTGGATTTGCATGGGCCACGGAGGAGTCAGTGAGGTGGACAGGTGGCATGCCATTTCGGAGTTTCGTGGGGTGAAGTCCCAAACTCATTGCATTAGGATTCATGATATTGCGAACTCCGAAGTCCCGAATGGAGTGAAGGACCATTGAAAGATCAAATTTCACGTGTGTATTGGAGTTTTGGCAAATCGGGGTTCGGGAGTCGGAGAGACAAGTTACTCGACATCGCAAGTGTCGAAATCGCGATAGGGAAAATCCCGAAAGGGAAAAGGAAAAGGTCAGCGTTGACTATTGTCGGATTTCGGGGATTCAAGAGACCAACGTCTGACCATTGGATTCGCGAAGTTGCGAAGTCCGATCTGTCGAGTGCAAAGAGGGGATCCTATGAGAGTTTGTTGTGGGTGTAGATTTCCCGATAGGAAAATAGAAGAACCGGTTAGAGTTCTTCAGGCCGTGTGAAAGGAAAGATCCTATGTTGACGCGGACCTTCCGACCTGCGGGTTGAGAGGTAGCGTCCATCGACATCAGTCTGGTATCAGAGCACATAAATGATTATTTGCTTTCTGTAGCAGAGAAGAAGAGAATTCACCATGCCGCCAAGGAGAAAGGACAGGCAAACACCCGATCCACCAGAGGAGAGGGAAGTGTCGAGAAGAAGAGGTAGGTAGATGACAGATCCAACTATGGAGAGAGAGATGCATGATCTACGAGCTAGACTCAAAGACATGGAGACAACACAAAGATGCACAGTTAGTGCTGGGGATGTTAGTGATTCCGAAAGCGAGATTGAGGCTGAACATGAAGAAGAAGTTGCAACTGAAGATGCATCAAACAAACGTTTGATCAGAGCTATTGCAAGGATGGGTGCAAGAGCAAAGATGGACATTCCAGTTTATGAGGGAAAATTGGATGCAGAGGAGCTTCTAAACTAGATTAGAGCTCTAGACACATACTTCGACTATGAAGATGTCGACGAGGACAAGAAAGTCAAGCATGTTGTCACAAGATTGAAGGGAAATGCAGCATTGTGGTGGGATGAACTATAAGTTGATAGATGCTGCAAAGGCAAGAAGAAGATCAAGAGCTGGGACAGAATGATCGCGAAGATGAAGGCGAAATTCATCCCCAGGGATTATCAAATTACCTTGTTCAGGAGAATGCATAACCTGAGATAGAAGCTGATGACAGTGAAAGAATACACTGAGGAATTCTACAAGATGAACATCAGGGCAGGTCATCAGGAGAGCGATGATGAAAAAGTTGCCAGATATATGAATGGCCTGAGATATGATATCCAGGATGAGATGAGCATGGTAACCATCCGAACGGTGGAAGATGCTTATCAGATGGCTCTAAAAGCGGAAGAGAAGCTGAGCCGAAAGCAGAGTCAAAGAGGTTGAGGTAGAAGTCAGCCCAGAGGCAAATCAATTGCCCAGGATAAATATCAGAAGCCCAAGGAGGACTGGAAGAAACCTCAGACTCGAACTGAGAGAGGTGGAACCTCACATAGAGGGAAATATGCTGAACAGAGAGGACAACATACTGAGCAGAGAGGAGATTATGTTGACAACAACACTTTTCCTCGTACTAGAGGTAGAGGAAGAGGAAGAGGTGGAGTAATAACATTCTTCACATGTGGAAAGAATGGGCACAAGTCTTACGAGTGTCCAGATAAAAAGAAAGAAGGGGGAGAAACTCACATCACCGAGGAACAGAGGCGGAATGTTGAGGCAGAAGATCGTTGATGATGCGAAAACTTCTTTTGACACCCGAGAAGGAGGTGGAGAGTTCAGTCCAAAGGACCAGACTTTTTAGGACTTCTTGCAAGACCAAGGACATGGTATGCAAGGTCATTGTAGATAGTGGTAGCATGGATAATCTCGTTTCAACTGAGATGGTAGAGAAGCTGGAGCTGGAGACGACTGATCATCCAAGCCCATATAGAGTTTCGTGGCTACAAAAAGGACACCAAGTAACTGTCACTAAACAATGTTTAGTTGAATTTAAGATAGGAGGATATAATGACAAGATATTATGTGATTTCATTCCTATGGATGTTTGTCATCTATTGCTGGGTGGACCATGGCAATATGACAGGAATGTGATTCATGATGGGAGAATGAACACATACACCCTGGAGAAGAATGGGAGGACTCACATGTTGCTTCCAATTAAGGATAAGGAGGTGAAGTCGGAAGTAAGCAACACAGTACTTCTCATGAGTGGGAAGGAACTTCTTATAGAGGTCAAGAAGAAGGAGGATCCACAGTTCATATTGGTCAGGAAGCCAACAATTGTTTTGACCAGCACAAGGGTAGATGATTTACCAGAAGAAGTTCAGGAACTGCTGGAAGAGTTCACTAACATAGTAGTGGACGAATTACCTCGTTCATTGCCACCGATCAGAAGTGTGAGTCATCATATTGATCTCATACCAGGAGCCAGTTTGCCAAACAAAGCCGCGTACAGGTTGACGCTGCAAGAGAATGAAGAGGTCAAAAGGCAAGTCCAGGATTTATTGGACAAAGGTTTGGTCAGAGAAAGCTTGATTTTGTGTGTTGTTCCAACAGTACTCAGTACGAAGAAAGACGAAGGTTGGAGGATGTGTACTGACTCGAGGGCGATTAACAAGATAACCATCAGGTACAGATTTCCATTGCCGAGGATGGATGATCTGATGGATTGCTTGAGTGGAGCAAAGTATTTTTCAAAGATTGATTTGAAAAGCGGTTATCATCAGATCCGCATGAGAGAAGGTGATGAATGGAAGACAACATTCAAAACAAACGAAGGATTGTATGAATGGCTTGTTATGCCATTTGGTTTAACAAATGCGTCGAGTACCTTCATGAGATTGATGAACGAAGTCCTGAGGGAGCTCATCGGGAAATTTGTCATTGTGTATTTGGATGACATACTGGTTTACAGTAAAACAGTGGTAGAGAATCTAAAGCATTTGACTACAGTGATGCAGAGGTTACAGTAGGAGAAGTTGTTGATAAATGTGAAGAAATCCTCATTCATGAAGACATAACTCATTTACTTGGGGTTTGTTATTTCAGCAAATGAGTTGAAGATGGATCCAGATAAGGTGGAAGTGATCAAGAATTGGCCATCACTGAAGAATATCTTTGAGGTGAGAAGTTTTCACGGATTGGCTAGTTTCTACCGAAAGTTCATTAGAAATTTCAGTGGAATTAGTGCAGCAATGATGGATACAGTGAAGAAAAGACAAAAATCGTTTCACTAGACTGAAGAGGCTGAAAAGAGTTTTAATCTGTTAAAGAGGAAGATTATGGAACGACCAGTTTTGGTGTTTCCAGATTTCCAGAGAACATTTCAAGTGAAATGCGATGCAAGAGGATTTGCAATTGGGGCAGTCTTGAGTCAGGAAGATAGGTTGATAGCATACTTCAACGAGAAGTTGAATGAAGCGAAAGTGAAATACTCCACTTATGATAAGGAGTTCTATGCTATCATTTAGGCATTGAAGAAATGGAGGCATTACTTTGTCCTATATAGTGACAATCATGCACTGTAGTTTGTGACTCAACAGGAAAAGTTGAATCAGAGACATGTCAAATGGGTTGAGTATATGCAGAATTTCACTTTTGTGATAA
The DNA here is from genome assembly GCA_000966675.3 of Picea glauca. Classification (NCBI taxonomy): domain Eukaryota; kingdom Viridiplantae; phylum Streptophyta; class Pinopsida; order Pinales; family Pinaceae; genus Picea; species Picea glauca. The sequence continues at coordinate 122,296 of JZKD02S1696169.1, forward strand.
AACATATTTTTGGAACTGCTAACAAAGTTGTTGATGCTTTGAGCAGGAAGTGTTTGCTGTTGCAGAAGTTCAGAGTCAAAACGTTGGGTTTTGATGATCTCAGGGACATGTACGCCGATGATCAGGATTTTAAGGAAGCCTATGAAGCAACTGAGAATCCAATTCTCAGGGATAGAAGCCAGTGGGTAGAGTACATGATCCAGGAGGGATTATTGTTTAGAGGTAATCAACTGTGTATTCCGAATTGCTCCATGAGGGAGAATTTGCTGAAGGAGAAACACAGTGGAGGATTGGTAGGGCACTTTGGTCATGACAAGACGTTCACAAAGTTGAATGAGTCATATTTTTGGCCGGGAATGCGAGCAGATGTCAAGAGATTCATGGATAGATGCAGAATTTGCCAGCATTCGAAGGGAAGGAAGCAGAATGTGGGATTCTATCAACCATGGCCAATACCAGAGAGGTCGTGGGATGCAATTAGCATAGATTTTGTATTGGGGTTGCCAAGAACACAAAGAGGTTCTGATTCAATCTTTGTGGTGGTGGATAGATTTTCCAAGATGGCACACTTCATTCCATCTCAGAAGACCAGTGACGCAACTCACATTGCGAATCTGTTTTTCAAATAAGTCATTCGACTTCATGGCTTACCAAGGAGCATAGTTTCAGATCGAGATACAAAGTTCATAGGGAATTTTTGGAGGACCTTATGGAAGAAAATGGGAACTAACTTGTCATTTAGTTCGTCTTATCATCCTCAGACAGATGGACAGATAGAAGTGGTGAACATAAGTCTGGGAGACTTGCTGAGAAGCTTGGTGACAGAACACCACAGCTAGTGGGACAACATTTTACCACAGACAGAGTTTGCTTATAACGACTCGGTTAACAGAAGCACAGGGAAAAGTCCATTTCAGGTTGTCTATGGCATGCAGCCAAGAGGAATTTCTGAATTGAGAGATTCAGAACAGATTTCAACTAGGAGTGCTAGTGCAGAAGAATTCGTAGAAGCAATGAAGGAACTTCACAGTCAGGTGAAGGAGCTGCTACATAATTCAAGCCAAGAATACAAGCGTATAGAAGATCATTATAGGAGACAACTTCAGTTTGAGGTTGGTGACTTGATTCTGGCACATTTGAGAAAAGAAAGGTTCCCGAGAGGAACATATAATAAGCTGAAGATGAAGAAAATCGGGCCATGTAAGGTCTTGAAGAAATTTGGGGCGAATGCTTACGAGATTGAATTACCCGATGGGATCGGAATTTCTCCGATATTCAATATCTCAGATTTGTACCCATATAAAGTTGAGGAAACATGGACTGGAAATGAGCAACCAGTGATCCAATGGAAAAAGTAGATGCCAGTTGCAAGTAAGCCATAGATAGAGTGCATACTGGACAAAAGAGTGAGCAAGAGGACCAGGCGAAAGCAATACTTTGAGTATCTGGTCAAATGGAAGAACCATCCAGTTGAATATGTCAGCTGGGAGAATGAAGCAGAGATACAGAAGCATGGGCAGACCGTGCACGAGCTCATGGACAGGAGCCCATTAAAGTTTTCAATCTAGGGAGTATGATGCAGGAGCATCGCCAACATCAAGCGAGCCACTGCGGAAGTGAAGGACAGCTGGACAAGCGCCAGCGCTAATTTTGAAATCACCTTGAAATTGATGCGCCATCTTAAATAAGATAATTAAGAAGGAGCACACTTGTATGATGTAAATGGACCTTGAGCAATTTGCTCTCGTCCTTAGTAGGTAGAAGGCATTTATAGTAGTTAATGCAAGTAGATAGAATTCAATTCTAGATTAGACAGTTTTAGAGCGCAAGAGGGAAACATGATATAGACACCCTCATTATGTATTGTAACATTATTGGAGAAGGAGCAACATTGTTGAGAAGAGCATGCAGAGAGCTGTGTAAGAACACCCATGTACAGATATTTGGATTAATACAAAGAGGTTGATTCAAATTCATGGTTTTGTGTTTGTTCTCTGTGTGTATTGATGTTGAATGATATGCTCATGAATGTTTGCTTCCAGTTATACATTTGCTTTATGTGCTGTGTATATGATTTCATGTTTTGAGTTTGAAGCCTGAAAGGAATTAGGAATGAGTTTCAATTGTTTCTCTATCTGAGCAAAATTTCCTGCAAGGAGTGCAATTGAAGTGTCCGCAAGGAGTACGTTGACAAAGGGCTCAGGTAGTTTAGCTTTTGTTCTCATTCATTCAGAAGTGCAGATAGGCATAGGAGCTGCTGTTGAAGCATTTAGAGACTGCTGCTGCAGGTGCACGCAGGGTCGAAGGAAATTCAACACTTGGAAGTCTCTGAAGGTTGCCACAAGGAGTGCACGCAAGAGTCTTCTCTAAGACTCAAAGTTATAAGGAAAAGCTTAGAAAGGATAAAGCCTTATAATCGCTGGAAGGGTTGCATAGAAGTTGTATTCGAAAGAATTAAGAAAGCATCGTAAGTTTGCACTGCAGGTGGACAAGCTTTCATGGAGGAATACTTGGTTCATTTCACAGAAATCGCTAAGGAGGAATGGACGGTCAGAGTTCTCTGAGGAGGATTCATGAATTTTCGTGAGCCGTCAGATGTCATAGAGAAGGAGGAGAGATACGGTGAAGTGTTCCCTAAAGGTTCAAAGCTCAGGAGGGCCAGGACCGTAGATCCAAGCCCTAAGGGCTGTTGAATTTACACGAGGATTCAATATCGGGTTTTCGTGGGTGGAGTCCCATAAACATTTCAACGGGAATCACGAAATCATGAAACGCGATATCCCGAAAGCTAAGTGGATTTGCGTGGGCCACGGAGGAGTCAACGAGGTGGACAGGTGGCACACCATTTTAGAGTTTCGTGGGGTGAAGTCCAGAACTCATTGCATTAGGATTCGCGATATTGCAAACTCCAAAGTCCCGATGGAGTGAAGGACCATTGAAAGATCAAAGCTCACGTGTGTATCAGAGTTTCGACAAATCGGGATTCGGGAGTCGGAGAGACACGTTACTCGACATCGCGAATGCCGAAATCGCGATAGGGAAAATCCCGAAAGGGAAAATGAAAAGGTCAGCGTTGACTATTGTCGGGTTTCAGGGATTCAAGAGACCAATGCCTGACCATTGGATTCACGAAGTTGCGAAGTCCGATATCCCGAGTGCAAAGAGGGGATCCCATGAGAGTTTGTTGTGGGTGTAGATTTCCCGATAGGGAAATAGAAGAACCGGTTAGAGTTCTTTGGGCTGTGTGAAAGGAAAGATCCTGTGTTGACGCGGACCTTTTGACCTGCGGGTTGAGAGGTAGCGTGCGTCGACGTCACTACCCCTATGGGAAAACATGATCAAAATTGAAAGATAAACAATATGAGAACTAGAATCCTAGGTAACCGACAGTCCAAGTTAACAATTAGGAAAATTCTAATAGTCCGAACATACAAAAACACTAACAAAGTTTGAGTAAAAAGGTTGAACATCATGTTAACAATTGGAATGAGGCACCTGAGGGGCCCTCAGGGTAGCATCCAACGTATTTCCAGCAGTTGAAGAATACTCCACCCATGGATGACTGGAAAAAGAAAGCTAGAAGGAGCCACCATGGTGCTTTACAATCCAAGAGACCATCGATATTAGCTGAGTGTTCTATTCATCAAGGGTTTCCATGTGCCGCTTGAGCTGTCTGTTATCGCACAGTTTGTACTTGCCCAAAGCCCAATGCAGTGGATACATAATTGGCATAACTGGGAATGACCTATCACTCTCACCTTAATAGGAAATCCCTTTCTATTTAGAAGTATGTTGTAGTACTCCAGGGGAGACGTCCTTAGTGACTTGAGGTTTTGAGAAGGCTAAGGAAGATGACACAAGGAAATCCCTCCCCTCTCATAGGTCACTCAAGTTAAAAGGTTCTTTAAGTCTTATTGAAGATGAATCCAATGAATAATATTTGTGTACCTACCCACAACAAGACAACAAAGAGAAAAATGGCACTTTCTGAGTACCAAAATGATATTAATGCTTCACAAGACTATGAACCAAGACTATGAACTCTTAGAAAATATACTAGCTGATATAAAATTGTAGTAGTATAACAATTTATAACAACGATGATAAATTTGTAACAACCACAATAATTATGCTTCAAAATGCTTGATAAAAGACCACAAATGATAGATTTAACTATGTCAATTGATGTTCAATAGTCACAAGCAAGTTCAGCAAGATCTAACTAGCATAAGATGTCACTTCTAAGGTAAGACTATTATTGTAAGATGGTTGTAGCAATATTTTGCAACAACAACAAATTAATCACTAAAATAGGATAGCCTATGGTTAGTAGAAGTTAGTAGGTGTTCAAGAGAAGATATTTCGAAAATTGTTTGATCAATCAACACTTTGTAGTGGGTAGAGTAGTCCCAAAAATCCAAATCCTAGAGATAATTGCTAGAAAGTAATAAAGATTAAGCCCTAGCGATTTCTCTTTTCCTTAGACAAATTGAAATAAAATGCAATAGGAAATGAAGTAGGGTTACTAGAGTGCTACAATGGTAGGGCTCTAGTATCTACTTCTAGATAGGTGCCTTTCAAGTTCATAATCTTTGACATGAAACAAATAAAATTTTTTTTTTTTAAACAAACACGGGTAGAGGATTTATATTAATAGTCGGCGATAAAACCATCGGGATCATTACAACTGGAAAACTTTGTTATTCTTTTGATCAAATCAGGAGGGGATATACTTTCTTTTTTTAAAATCAAATAAGCCCACAGATCTGCATTCTGAGAGTTTGATGCAGAGCCTGAAATACAAAAATTGACTGTCGAAGGATAGAGGGGAGGTAAGAGAAGGGAAGAGTTCAATAAAGAGTATGACTGGATCGACTTAGTCCATGTCCATTTCCCGGTGCGCTTCCTTTTTATCTGGCCAATTTTCGGTGAGCTTGAAGACCATGGATTCTATCTTGTTGAGTCTATTTTCCAACTCTTTCTGAGCTTCATCATGTCCCTTGAAATTTGCTTCTATGGAGGTAGTAATTTCCGATATGAGAGAGATGAGATCCTTGGAAAGGTTGTCGCACCTCGTGGCTCCCCCTTCGTCGATGCTCTTCAGCAGCATTGAGTGCTCTTGTACCTGCGCCTTCACTCTTCTGAGCTCCGCTTGAAGCTTTTCAACCTTCTCTTCCAAGGACTCCAGAGTAGAGCTCGAAGCCATGAGCGCTTGCTGGTCGGCGATAGGATTTCTTGAGTTCCTTTGACTGCAGAAGACCGGTAAGGAGAGAAGAGGAGCTTGGTTCTGTTTAAAGAGGCTCAAGCCTTGGATTCCTTGTGTCAAGAGAGGATCCCGACAGATCTAACTCTAGGGAATGGGTATGGCCATCCCCTGAGTTTGTCCGAGTGGCCAGAGGACGAATTGAAATATCATGATTGTAGTGCAGACCACTTGAGTGATACGGGCCTGAGAATCTTTTCTTGGAGAGGACCGGTAGGTGCAGACAAAACCCAACCGTTTGGTAGCTCGTGCCTTAGTGATCAGGGTCCCACCTGGCAGGACTCTCTTAGGGGATCTGGGATTGAGTAATAGTCCCATTAATTGTAAGAACGCACCTGCCTTGGAGCATGCCTTTGTTGGATTCTAGATCAACTTGTGAATTTAATATTCTCAAGACATGATAGAAGCGAATTGAGTTGAAATTACAGAGAAACAACTCTATTTTCCTGAGAACTTGATTAAGGTTGACTTGGTTTGGAGGTTTCCGAGTGTGAAGAGCTTGTATGATTATCCTTGAATCGTCGAATACCACCAAGTTTTGGATGTTCAAAGAGATTGCTTGACGGATTCCTTGTAGTAGGGCAAGAGCTTCTGCTCTGTTATTAGTTTCATTTCCTAAGCCCCAAGAGTAAGACATTTCCATCAGTCCTGCAGGGTCCATGAGAATCCCTCCCCCCCCTGTCGCCCCATACATGAAACAAATAATTTTACCATAAGCATTCATTCACAATAAATAAATGCAGATTTTCTACTTACTTCATGAAGAATAATCAAGCATAAACCCTAGTTGAAGATCCTCCACGTGAAAATTTTCCAAAATACACCAAGATTTACCTCCCCAAAAGTTTTGCACCACTTAGTTTCAGCCAATAACCCTTAAAGATGGCCTAATTTTAGACCACCACTTGTGTGATGAGTGAATGATGAACAAAATGAGAGTTTCTCTCTCTTATTTATGAAATACGTATGACCTTTAATTAAAATTAGGTCATCAAAAGGCCGACATGGCCAAATTACATGAAAAATCCAATTTTTATATAAATTCAATTAATTAAACCCTAAAATCACTTTTAGAGGTGGCATCATGCCCTTCTAGGGTGACGTTGAATCTCCTGGGTGGAATGTTGAGCCCCCATCTGCAAAACATTAGGCCTCCCAAGGCCCTGGATGATGCCACACGTGCCAATTAGCACACAACTGCCTCCATAATGCTAATCTTGATGTTGGGTGACGTCTAGGGTCACATAGGTGACATCATGGGCCTCCTAAGGCCAATGTCCAAGAGGAAAGGAAAGCCCCCCCGGGTCTAGGTCTCAGAGTGTCCTTGGTGCAACATGCTTCTTTCTTCCTGGTGCAAGCCTGTGGTTTCTCTTTCCCCCTGGTGGGGTCACAACATCCATTTGTTGGGCTTTCAACCCCATGGAGGTCCATCCTAATCATTCCCCCATATGTACTTGTCCACCAAGAAAAGTCCTGCAACAACAACAAATACACCCTCTAGGGGCTCATAAGTCACATGTATCATAGCAATGTCAATCACATCTAATAATCAAATTACCCAAATATGTGCATCAAACCCCCCTTTACCCAGAAAAATGCTCAAAGACGTTATGCAGTTTAACAAGTCAGGTTTGAAGAGGGTCTCAGGATGTCCTATTAGGATAATCATCCTTAAGTTTGGGGTGTTTCCTAGGTGAGAGACAATCTAGGTCATGTAAGTGTGTGAAATGGTGTAGGGGAAGTGTTTGGGCAAAGGGTGCAATGATAACAAGGAAATGTATGTCTTTCCTATGGGTGCCTCCATAGAGCGCGAGTTGCACCTTATCATGGATGTCGTTGTTTCCTAGCCCATTCAATGCCTTTTATTCTTAGTCTTATTTGTTATTTCTTTTAAAGAGAAAAGCTAGGGGACATTGTCCTGACGTGGTGACCAAAGGTGACAGTGTTACCCACAAACATTTCAAGGAAATGAGAAGGATGGATCGTGATGAGACCCCCTTTCTCTTGGCTATGCCACCAAGAGCCACTACCCTGGTTTGGTGACCAGATAGATGGTAGTGTCATACTACTACATGCCCATGGACCTAATAGGCCGACTCATGATGAGACCTCCCATCCACCAACTAGTACCTTGAGTTTTGTTTTATCTTACGAGTCCCCTTTTTTACTAAGAAGTATTTTATTTCTTTCTCGGGAATCCCTGGGCGAAGCATCTCAAAGGTTTCATTTTGGCTTTTAACTCTTGCCAACTACTTTTACCTTCTGGGCCTTTAGCCCCTTCTTCCCATAAGGAAAGGTACAACCCTTCCTAGCTTGGAAAACCCAATGCAAGAACCAAGGTGGGGGGAGATGAGAGGAATACTGATGGAAAGTGGTAAGTATGGAGGGAATGGACGATGACCTTTCATAGACCCACCCATTGGAAACTCATCCTAAAGGGGAACCAACTTACTAGGGAATTTTGTCACCCTCCCAGGTATGAACAAGTTAAAGAGCATAATTTCCAAGCAAACATTATGCAATAAAGGAGAGTTCAGTGCAACATATTTAAGTTCTCCAAAAATTGGAGTGACACATACCATGATACCCAGACTCATTAACTCATGGAGAAAGACTTACTGTCACTTCAGGACCAAGCTGGTGGGATGGATGTTGTTGCTGCTGATAGATGGGTTGCACTGAAGAAAAGATGGGCCCTGTGGGGCCATGCTCAAGTCATCCGACTTTTGGCACTCCATGTCTAGGAATTGTGGGCCTTGAGACATGATCTCCTTGGTTATCCCTAGGATAGGGGATAACATCTGGCTCCAACTCGAGGACATGTGCTCACCGTAGAGCACTTGAGAACCTCAACATCTCTAGTATGACCTGTATCTGCTAGATCTCAACAAAATGAATCAATAATCTTCAGGGTGGTGATATCACCCCTCACTCATATATAATATAGTGGAATAAAAGTAAGCATGCATATATACATAATGAAAGAATACATAATGGAACTACACTACACTAGCATGATATGCAGACACTATACATAATGGATGGAAATGCTTAACTTACCTGTACTTACCTATCATGCCGCTGGCGGGAAGTATCGCTTGATGTGTATAGCATTCACATGTAGCTTCAAAGATTCTCCTTCTAGGTTTGCCAATTTAAAAGAGTTTGTTCATGCTCAACTCATGACTTTGTAAGGACCTGTCCATAATCCATCCAACTCCTTGTGCATACCAGGTTTCTCCCTTCTTTTATCCCATAACAACACTAAGTCTCCTTCCATGAAACCTCTTTCTCTTGCTTTGTGGTCGAAGGTGTTCTTAAATTTCTCTTGATTCTTCACCATTTGACTTAAGGAAATCCTCCCGAATTCATCCAACTCCACCAACTGGTTAATTCGCCCTTGGATTGCTTCCCCTTTATTGGTGTATTGATGAGTGAAACACAGGATAGGGATTTGGAGATTCACGGGTAGTTTAGCCTCCAATCCATATGTTGGGTATGTGTTATATTTTTTGCATGAGTAGTAGTGTCTGAGCGTATGCACCGGGCATGCAGGGGGGTTAGAGGGGGGGGCGCTAGGCCCCTCCCTCGCGCGGGGGTTCGGGGGCAGCCCCCTCGAAATTTTTTTTTCTGCCTCGAGAAACATGACACCTACCTCATGAAACGTGTCATGTATTTAGGTGGTTTTTCAACACATGGTTTTTTGCCAATGGTTTTCTATTTCCAGTTAAGGAGTTAGGGTTTTGGACTAATCCAGAGCATTGGGTTAGGGTTTTGGATGTCGTTGGCTCCTATATGTATATTGTATTGTAAACAATGTAACACCATGAGTGAATATAGAATATGTCGGTTTTCCTGGTTTGGGTTTCCAGGGGAAAAATCTCTGTGTAATGTTTGTATTTTCCATTGTATATTTTCTGTTCTTTTCTGAATATCTGTTTGCAGTAGATATGGTACAAGGTTAGGATTTACACCATACACTAGTTCAAACAAGGTTTTTCCAGTTGAGGCCTTTGTTGTTATTTGATCTGCCCACATGGCATACTTGATCTTGATATCCCAAGCCTTCTTGTTCTCTCCCACAACCTTCTTAATGATATTCATGAGGTTCTTATTGCTTGATTTTGCTAGATCATTCCCCTGTGGGTAGTAGTTTGATGAATGAGATAGAATGATGCCATACTTGAAAAAAAAAATTTCTAAGGCAAGGGAGCTGAAAGCTTTGGCATTGTCAGTGGTGATTTTGGATGGTGCCCCAAATCTTGTTATGATTCTTTCTTCCAAAAAGTTCATGACAACCTCCTTAGTGTATTTCTTTGTGGGAATATATTCCACCCACCTGGTAAAATAATCTATGGCGATCAAAATCCATTGGTAACCGTTACTTGAATTATATTTAAATTCACCAATAAATTCCAAATCCCATTGTTGAAAAGGATATTCTACCACCACAGGTTTCAAAGGTTGTGCCGAGAGTTTTTGTTTACCTGCAAAGTATTGGAAAGGTTGGCATGAGCGGACATATCGGTGAGTATCAAAAAACAATGTTGGCTAATAATATCCAGCTCTTAATATATTGTGTGCGGTAGTACGGGCAACGAAGTGCCCACCACAATACCCATAGTGTAATTCCTTCAGTAGTTTGTTGGCTTCTTCTTTGCTCACACATCTAAGGAGAACTTTGTTTGGGTCCTTCCAGCCAAGACCATCCTTAGTTAAACAATACTTCATAGATTTGGGTCTTAGAGCTCTTATTTTATAGTCTACTAGATGGTTTGAGCATGATAAGTTCCTGAGGTAGTATATTATGTCGGAATACCATTCATTGTGTTCTAGCTCACTCACCACCACATTATTTGTTCGTTTTCTCCCATTTGTATAGCTTCTTGGTTGCTCTCGGTTAACATTCAAACTAACCCTTGCCCCTTCACGTCTTGGTGGGTTTTATTGTTGGATCATGTTGTCATTGATGCCAATGGTTTGTCATTGATGCCAATGGTTTGATTACTTGGGAGATTGTTGGATCATATGTCATTGATGTAAATGGTTTGGTT
>JZKD02S1696180.1:75036-86409 GCA_000966675.3 Picea glauca
TCATGGGTGTTGTATATGCACGTGCATTGTCCTTCATGTCCAAATACCTTTATCAATCTTGCGGTCCAAAACCCATGACTAGGGTTGACATCAATGACAACAACCAATCTTCCAATAGGCCAAGTGTTGTTGCCATGATCTGATACCAATTTGTAACAAACGTGACCCCTTGAATACCATTTTAAGGAATAGGGCATAAAAAAAATTATTTCCTTAAACATCTTGAATCCTCTTTCTAAGGTCTCCATCCTCTTCTACTCAATCGTATATTTCCAATGATTGCTATCAGGCTCAAATCCAAGCTTTGGATTGAAAGTTATGGCATCCCTAAGTTCTTTGAGCAATATTAGATGAGGTCCATGTGGATCCATCTCATTCGTATCATCCTCAAGCTCCTACATACACGGGGAAAGTCCATCCACCGTCCAATCCAACTGTGGGGTTTGATCTTCATTTGAAACGTAAGCTACAGGGGAATTCGATGTTCGACACTTCATCATTGAACACCCCTTTTTCTTTCTGTGTGAAAATCCTTCGGAGTCCCAAAATCCTAAACTCCCGAAGGAGCCTAAAATATCTCCATGTGGCTCCGACCTTCAGACATTTCATCTTATCCACAATACTACACCCCAATCCTCCAGAGTCTCGAACTCCTGAAGTCTCGGATACTTCACCAACCTTTTGGCTAAGCATTCATGTGCCAGGGGGATGAAACACGAAAAAGGACAAGGGTGACATGTGTCCTCATAAAAGGGTGACATGTGTCGTGTTTTAATGGACATATAAGGTCTGCAAAATGTACAAATCTAGGTGAAACATGCCACGTCGTTCGTGGGTCCATGTCACCCTGGGTGACGTCATCTTGCCACGTCATCCTGTAATGATGACCTTCCAAGCCTTTTGAACTCATGGTCAAGGTGTGTCCATGTAATCCCTAGATCTATGGCCTCTGTTACTTTGTAACTTCGGCGTTAGGGGAGTTCATGGTGTGACTTTGTCCTTTCTCCCGGAGTGGTCAACGTCGAGTTGACCATGGTCTAGATCTAATAGGCAGGAGACATCTCGAAGGGTCTCTATATCTACAGTTCACATTTATTATCCATGAACCACACTTCCTTCCAGAGTTCTAAACTCCAAACACGTGGAGAATTCTGATCAACGGTCCAAGTGCACTCTACAATGGGCGGTGAAGATCTACTCTAACATTCGAGAGTTCTTGACCCAAATCACAACGCACCTCAGATATTTCGGAGTGTCGAACTCCAAACAAAACTCGATATGTCACCATGTTCACCTGATGCCAACAACCAGTATTTTCTCCGGCCTTTGGAGCTTCGTGAAACTTGCATGCTCTTATGTTTACACTTTGATACCGTCGGATAAACGGACTTCCAGAAAACCATTGATTTGAGGACATGTGTCCCTCTAATCTCAACGACCCAGATTAACTTTGCGATTCTAACATTTAGTATTTTTGGCATTATACCAACTCTATTCTCTCGAAGTGGGACTTCACCAAAGTTCTTAACGCTACCCCTTCACTAGGTTCGATCTAACGACTAAGAGATATTTCCAATGGATTCCAAGATACATGACCCTCATCAATTCACGACTCTGAACTTTGAATGTTTTTTAGGGTTGTGAAGTCGTTTGTCTCATAGCTCTGAATTCCCGAGGTTCTGAATCCAGGATAGCTTCCCTCCTTTCATCCTAGCGAGGGGTTTCCAACCCTAGGTCATATGGAACCTTATCAAATTCGAGGGGCTACACTCAGCCTTTAGCCAAGATTTGACTAAGGTCGAGGAATGAACCTATGATCTCCTGGGAAACTAGGTTGAAGGATGCACCTTCCAGTCATTGGACATAAGTTCTAATTCAGGGACAGGATAATCTCAAGGAATCAAGGAGACTGTGGCAGTCCCATAAAGTCTTCTCCAACTCTAGAAATATGAGGTAACTCCCTAGGGAAAAAACCTTGAGGGTTTTTCTGACTGGACCAGAGGCCAAGATTACTACCTTACAATCATTCAAATGAAATATTTTACAGAAGGACAATAAACACCATTATCATCAATTTCATGCAAGGCACAAGTTATCACATTTAGAAGTAACTAAATCATGCATTTCAATTATAGCATACATGCATAAAAATACTTATATATTTTAGTTGGTCACCAACCGATTGACTGTGGGTGTTCACATTTTCACCCAACCATAGGCTTAGAGGAATTTATTCTTAGTGCTCTGGCCACCCTCGTGCCAAGCCATGATATCACTAAGGAACTTTCGCAGTTTCTTAGAGGTTCTTTTTCTGTCATGGTTTCTGCAAGGTTTATTAGATTCCTCCTTAGCATCAAGCTCCCAATCTCTTGCTCAGGTCACATTCTCCTATAAATTCTCGAAGATATTTTCTCTTGTTCTCTCCAGTAACCAGAACAACTTATCAATATTTTAGTTCTTCTTTTTAGCTGGAGAGCCTCACATGCTCTTCCTGGTCATGCATTCCCTTCTTGGTGTATCTCCCCTTGTCTTCTTTGTCTACGCGTTTATATTCTTCACACCTTTCTCCTCCTCGGGAAGGTTCTGGACCTATCTTGTTCCTTCTGTTAGAAGGAAACTTGGGTTGGTCTGGGCCTGTAGGAAAAATTGCCCTCTGTGTTACTTTGGGCTGATAGTTTTCTATCTCCCCAGCCAGACTCTCCATGCCTCCATTCATGGGGGTAGTTGATTGTTCAACCACCGTTCCTTCTTTCATTAATTAATTATTTTCCTTGGGATCCGGAGGAGGTTTGTTATTTCCAACAAGGAGAATTTTTGGGTCATTTTGACATAATGAACCCTCTATATAGTTTTATCCCTCTTTCCTCTAGTCATATCATGGCCAGTACTTCAAGGATTCACCCCCACAGTCGGACTTTGGCAATATAAACAAAATATACATTTACATTGTTCCCATTCCCTAACATGGTGAACAAAATTAATAATTAATTACAAACTAGGGAAATCGACCCTTCCATCATAATATTTTACCATCATATTCCAACCCGATCTGATAGATCTGATTTGATAGGTTGGACTACCAATGTTTCAGGAATACAAGGTACTGTACCATCGACCATACTCTGCGTCGACCATTGGGAACCGGGATACTAGGTGATTGAACCACCGAATCACCAGGGAAATGGACCAACGACTCTAGCCTTCAAACTCTACACCATCACTTATTCGTCTCATCCGGTTAAATAATTTCCACACAACTCTAATTCTTCGCACACTTAATGGTCGTTGATATTGGACTAAGATGAATGACTAGATCTCCACGGTTCCATACTCCTTGATATCATTATTTAAAGGATCATTGTTGATCCTTTCAATGATCGATGGTGGAGCTTCTTGTTATGCCTCAGACCTGCAACTCCTGACCGTGATCGCACAGTCATATGCATTAACATAATAACACAAAAAACCATAGGAAAAATACACAAATTTTCATTCATATTGAATCGAGCTCGAATACAAATATGGCCTCTAAGGGCCAAGTTCCCTTGGCCTGGTTTACATTGTATTACGCCCCTCTCAAACACTCAAAAGGCTTACATTATATAGATAACAAATACAATAACGATCGGATCATGAAAATATTTGATCTATCCTCAACCAAATCGCTAATATCTCTCAGAATATCAAAATAAACCCTATCATTTACACACTTTTCAAAAACAAATGCATTGTCAAGGCCACATTGTGCCTTCTCGAAGCTTCCAAATTTTAACTTTGATTTGGGGGGGGTTCTCCTACATCATTATACCTCTTAGTGATATGCAATAGATTTTCCTTAATACAAAATGACCTTATAGGAACATTTACGTCATGGATGATAGAGAAGTTAAGGTTTACGGTGTTATTAAGAATTTACTTGTATATCTGGTAGCTAAGAATGAAATTAAAGTATTAATGGATATAGTGGTAATTGATATTCCTGATTCATGGGGTATGTTATTATCAAGAAAAAAATTTCATGATCTAGGTGGTTCTCTCCAAATGGACTTATCTTATGCCACTTTACCTTCTTGTGAGGGGAGACCGATGATTTTGCACAATAAATGACTTAGGAAGTACCACGTGGAATACCCTAGAGACCCTATGATTTATTTTTCTTGCATGCTGGATGATAATTTGGGAAATTATGCCATACTTTCTCATTCCCTAGCTCCTAATTTCATTTAAGAAGAGACCCATGAGGAAATTTTGACTATGTACTTTTACAAGGATCAATATCAATTAGGAAATGGGGTTGGCATTGATTTGATCTCACCCTAAAAGAAAAACCTTAAATTTTCATATAGATCAGAGTTTGAGGCCACCAACAACATTGTCGAATATGATGCCTTACTCTTAGGGGTTGGAATAGCCAAAGACTTAGGAGTGAAAAAATAGAATTTTTTGGTGATTCAGAACTTATTTTCCTTCAATTCAAAGATGTCTATTCAACCAGGGACAATAGGTTACAACATTAAAAGGAAGCAGTAATGAAAATTATTGATAAATTTGAATCTTTCACTATCAAATTTATCCAGAGAAATCAAAATGACCTAGCAGATGCCTTAGTTGTCCATGCTTTATCTAATCAAACTTTGGAAACTACAAGGAAATTATCATTGATACATTATTTGGACCATCTGTCCTAGATAATATTGATCATTGACAATTTTTCGAAAATCATAAGCAAGTAAAAAGGTTCTTAACCTTTACCCTCTTAATTTAAAATTAACTGACAAGGCACAATAGCGCCTAATTAAATATAATATAATAATAATATTCAACTCTCTCTTAGGTAGAATATTCTTCAAAGTTACAATATTTGAACACTCCCCCTTAACAAGAAGGGTATTCTACTGACAACATTAATAACAACTGACCGGACTCAATACATCATCAAGAGGAGGGGACACCATCATCAACATCGGGAACATTATCGATCATATCTATAGATCATCGAATGTTTTTCTCATCATCAACATCAGTAGAAACTGAGCATCATCATCATTTGCAACATGGGTATGGAGTAACATCGTCATCAACAACAACATGAAACTGGAACATCAACATCAACAAAAAAAATCTAGAATAACAACATCAACAACACGAAGCTAGAATAACATCATCATCAACAACAACATGAAGTTGGAACATCAACATCATCAACAACATGAAGATGGAACATCAACATCAATATGTGGCAACAAAATGAGGCAGGTGGATCAACAACATCTTTGGTACTCTTATAGATCGTCCTTACCGGACCTTTGGGATCTTCATAGGAATCATAAGATTCCCTAGGATATAAAATCCTAACAAGCTACCATGTGGTACTCTGACAGACCATCCTTACAGAACCTTGGGGATATGCCTAAGAATCATAAGATTCCTTAGGATATAAAATCCTAACTGAGCTACCACTACTGACCAAAGTTGTTATATACATGCACAGGTACTCTGACAGACCATCATTACCAGACCTTCAATATCTTCCCAGGGATGATCAACCCCCTAGGATATAAAATCCTAATTGATCTACCCAGTGTTGATCAGGATACCATAGTATCATCAACATCACTCCCCCTTTCGAGGGAAGTCCTTTTAGACTACACCAATATTGTCTCAGAAGTACATAAACTTCACATGAGATAGAGGCTTAGTCGACACATCTTCTACCTGCTCATCTATGCCAACATACTGGAGCTTCACAACTTCCTTATATACCATATCACGAATGTAGTGGTACACAATATCAATGTGCTTCATTTTATCATGGACACTAGGTTCTTTGTCATGTTTATGCAACTCTGGTTATCACAAAAGATCACAGTAGTATCCATCTATAGGTCAAAATAGACCTGTCAACAAATTTTGAAGCCATATGGCTTCATAACTGGTGAAGTATGTTGCAATGTACTCCTCTTCTTCCGTACTAAGAGAAATAATGGATTGCTTACTTCTTTTCCATGAAGTCATGGCTGACCCCAAACTGAAACAACATCCTGAAGTGCTTTTTCTGTCTAAAGCACTTTCAGCCCAATCTGAATCAGTATAGCCATACAATCTGAACTCACAATCTCCAGTATAACAGAGGCCATAGTCCAACGTACCCTTAAGGTATCGCATCACATTCTTTCCAGCTACAAGGTGAACATGTCTGGGATCCACCAGATGCCGACTCAAGGTGTTCACAGCAAAGCATATATCTGGTCTGGTATTTTTCAGATACATCAAAGAACCAATCATCTTTCTGTATAGAGTAACATCAACTATTTATGATGAAGTATCAGCTAATAACTTCAGATTCGTCTCCATAGGAGTGGACATGGATCTACAATCCATCATGTCTAATCTCTTTAGAATTTTCACAGCATACTTTCCTTGATTAAGAAAAATCTCATCCGGGCTCTACCATACTTCAAGACCTAAGAAAAAGTGCATCGGTCCTAGGTCCTCATTTCAAATTCAGTGGAAAGATTCTTCTTACAATTTGTGATGAGTTTTTATTCATCTGTCAAGAATAAGTCATCCACATATAACAGTAATATAATTGGTCCATCATTCTCAATCTTGATGTAAAGGTTGGGATCAAATTTACTCTTGGTAAATCCCAAGCTCATCAAAAAACTATCAACCATACCAAGCTCTTGGATCTTGCTTCAACTTGCATACATGATTCTTCATGTCCTATACTTTGAAACCAAAGTTTTCACATCACATCATACCAACATGGTACACATGCTCAGCTACAACTCAATCTGCATAATCATGTGTTGGTTATATGTTCTTTCTGCAAAGCACTATTTGTCTCACTGCCTAAGAGTATGTCCTCTACTTTTTCTACAATTGTTCCTTTCGAAACTAGGACTCTACACCTACAACTGCTATTTCTCAAGCAGAGAATGGCTGCTCTATTCTCATCGTAGTTGTTGAACTATGAGAGTAGCTCCTCTATTATATCATGGAAACAACTTCATCTGAAACTGAGAGTGGTTGATACTGAAGGTAGATTTTCTTCTTTCATGGAGGTAACTCAATCTCAAATACAAGGACTACTCCCTCTAAATCTCATATTGTATTAGAATCATGGTTTTTTTTACTGTCTTCATGAACAATGGAACTATTTCTTCGATTACTGGAGAAAGTGTCTCATCATATTATTCTCCCTCTTGGTGGGAGAATCCTCTAAACACAAATCAGGATTTTTACATCTCTATATTGTTATCTACAACATGCTTGATCCGTTAGATCAATCTTGGAAGTCACCATTGACTTCCCTTCTAGTCTCAAGGAAACATCCATATCTCAGTCCTTTTGACTAGCTTCCTCCTCTATCATTGAAACAAGGGAATCTTCTCAGGATATTTCATGTCTCCTATAGGTCTTTGAAGCTACAATCTAGTCTTCTCAACTCATGGCATATGTTTGTTAGTCCTGAAAGATGTATTTTTTTCCCCATCTGATCCTTTATGAGATCAGACTTAATATAAGTCTTGATTTCTTCTGAGTCTAAAAAAACTTCATAGTCTCTACAAGATATACTTGGTGTTGAATACCAAGTCTTAATATGAAAAGTTGAGTCAGACTTCAAACGAATTCTACTTCATGTCAAGGTGGCTTCATATCCATTGACCAAGTCTATTGTGAGTTATATTATAATCTTTGGTCATATTTGGAGCCTTCTACTCCTTACAATCAATATCCATATGAGATACTTTTTATATGTTAATAACCAAAGACTTGAATAGAAAAGAACCACAATAGATATAGAAGAACAATATGCAAAATGTTTTTTATTACTATTAAACCTTTAGGGTAAGGAAACACCATACAATGGATCCTATTATGAAATGGATCCTCTCATGTTCACTTGCCCCTTCGAGAGAGCATCCTCCTATTGAGCTACCACTCACAATACAATACTTCTCTTCATGTCCCCTTACATTGCTTGAACACCTTTATATAGTGCTACCATCACCTAAGAACATTCTAGAGGAGGAATCTTCTAAGAAGTCATCTTATATTTATTATATCTAACTACCATAGTGGGCCTTATTTAATAATATAGTGGACCTAGTCCACCTTACATTTAATGGCCTCCACTATTATCATTATGGGCCCTCTGCCCCCCCTCCCCCCCTCACTACCTCTCTAGCTACCTAACATTCCATCCCCCTTATGAAAGCATTGTCCTCGACGCTTGATGTACAACCATATACCAGGGTCCCATGGATAAGTGTGGACCATAGTGTTGAAATAGACTAGAGAACCAGGGTCCCATGGATAAGTGTGAACCATAATGATGAAGTATACTAGAGAACTAGGGTCCCATTGAGAAATCAAAGACACCATGCTGAAGTAGTCCAACGTCCATTGTAAACTAGGGTCCCATATCCAAGTGCTCATGTGAACTCCACACGAAAGATATCGTCACCCAATAACAAACTGGAAATGATGCTCCCAATAATGACACCTATCATGTGGATCCAAATAAGAATATCCATCCACATAGTGGGAAAGGGTCAAAGTTGAATCTGGAAGGAACAATACCAGTGTAGAATATGTAGGTTGGACGTTGGTAATCATAACTAGCTCCTAATGTGGGAAACTGATGTTCTCTACAGAAGGTGGAGTAGAGTCATCAAATAAAATATGGAAGTGGTTTTCATCCTAGAAATGAAAACTATCCATATACCAATCATCGCAATCGGCCTCAAAATCATACCAAGCATATATTTCTTGATTATATTCGTCCCTTATGTCTGCCATAAGAAACCTCTCCTGCATGATATCCAATGAATCTTGAATACTATGAAAACTAGCATTGAGGTCATATGTGAGGCCATCTACAAATTCATCCAATATGTCATTCAATGTGTCATACAATTGAGATTTGAATGCTTCAGTAATTTGTAGAATTTATTTGAGGGTTTGAGAGGAAATAGCCATCTAAGCACCCTGTGAAAATTTATGATCTCTGCAGTCCCACTGCCATCATGAAAAATTTCAAAAAAGTAGAAAAATAAATTACTGCAAATATACTTCAATAAGACCAAGAATAAACCATAAACCATTCACCATAACATGAACACAAGAATATAGAGAAAACCCTTGAGATAGGGTAACACCATATATTATTCCTTAAGGAAGGAATGCACTCCTCAAGCAACACTTGCTTGTTACAATGACAATATTCTTCACTATGATTCATTACATTGCTTACACTTCTTTATATAGCTATGTCTATCTCCTAGGAAACTTCTAGAGAGCCTTCTCACATTTATTACATCCAACTACCATAGTGGGCCTTTATTAATATCGTGGACCTAGTCTACCTTATATTGAATGACCACATTTTCATATATTAAATGAATTCCACTAATAATACATAACCCCATCCCCATTGGGTACCTCCCTAGGTATACTACATTCCATCCCCCTTCACATGTTTCATCCTCGAAACACGAGAAGAAACCATACAATATGATCGGCTAAGCAATGTAGCCAACTGGTACCAAGTACGACCATCCATCCTAATGGAATATTAATATGATGTCCAATTGTTTCCTTGACACCCTTATCTTGCTTTGCATCATGTCGAGGTTGCCATGTAATTGTTTTTGTAGCTTGAGCTCTTCTCGTAATGCCGGTAGTCCTCTATGCACCTCTTGATCAGTTTCCTATCTGGTGCCCTTCTAGTGCATAAATCTGTTGATGCACGTGCCTTTGCCTTGATGACTGTTGTGTCTCTATATGATGTGGATGGAGATATACAACAACTGTAGGAATTTGTTCTTTTTTATTCAAATCTGCAACACTTTGTGCCTTTGAGTCAATGACCTCCTTAGCTTCATGATTATGTCCTTCTTGTAAATTTGCTTCATCTCCTTCTGTAGACTCTGCCTCTGATTCAACTTCAGACTCAACAATAACTTCTTTGCTAGCTTCCATGGGCCCATATTTCTTACTAAGAGACACATCCTGCAATGTGATTTTCTTTTTCTTGTACCACAACTTCAAAAAATTCTTTTGAACATTAATTTTAATGGTATCCACTGATTCTATCCAAGGATATCCCAAAACAATATCCACTTCATCCATATCCATAGCATAAAAATATGAATGCAACATATTTTTATCCATGGTAATCTTCAAATCTTTAAAAATTTGATCATTTTCACCCTCAACCTGTGTGCTTGGAATATTCTTTACTGGAACTTGCAATCTATTAACCAACTGAACATTGATAAAATTATGCATGCAACTAGGGTTAATAGAAACAATGACATTTTCTTTATGAATACAACCATGAACCTATAATATAGATTTTTCACATGAAAATAAACTCTTGGTGATGTTTTTATCCTTACTCTTTGTATGAGACCACTTGTCTAAAAGTAATTTTTCAAGTGGTTCCTCAGAAAGTGACATCCACTCAGAATGGTTAAATGATTTCCACCATATGAGAGAATCACCTTTGAAAACCCAGTCTACGAAAGATTTCCACCGCCCTTTCCATTCTGACTTGTGGGACATTAAGAATTCTTCAATACTAGGACCGTCATCTTTTCCTGTAAAATACATCTTGCAATTTGGAAAAAATATTCAATAAAAACTAAGGTTTAAAAATAAATTACTACAGAAAATCACGGTTTTTTTCGGAAAAAAAAAACCCTGAAAAACTGTTGAATTTAAAATGCTCATAACCTCACTTCCCGGACTTTGTTTCGGTTGATTGTTTTTTTGAAATTGGGTATTTTTCTGAGAGGAATTCAAATAATCATTTTTTTTTCCAAATTCATCTTGTAAAGCTTCTGATCTGAACCTAAAGTGTGTCACCCTCTTTTTCTTCCCTAGAAAATTTATGCAAAAAGAGCAAAAATTGTATTCCCTTCTTTGGCCAAGGAAAGTGCTTCGATACCAATTGTTAAGTTCCTATACTAGATCTGCATATATACTTCAATAATTCTGAGAATAAACCATAAACCATTCACCATAACATAAACATAAGAATATAGAGAAAACCCTTGAGGTAGGGAAACACCATACAATGAATCCTATTATGGAAGGGATCCTCTCCTGTTCACTTTCCTCTTCGAGGGGGCATCCTCCTATTGAGATACCACTTACAATACAATACAATACTTCATGTCCCCTTACATTTCTTTAACACCTTTATATAGTGCTACCATCACCTAAAAACATTCTAGAAGTAGAACCTTCTAAGAACTCCTCTTACATTTATTATATCTAACTACTCATGTATTATATCTAAATACCATAGTGGGCCTTATTTAATAATATAATGGACCTATTCCACCTTTTATTGAATGG
>JZKD02S1696180.1:101949-123939 GCA_000966675.3 Picea glauca
AAGGATAGGCAAAGTTTGAAAATTCATTTAGCCATACAATAAGTGCCTTTCAGAATATCAATGAGAAGATCATGACAGTTCAAATAACGATGGAGGATTTTTCACGCTTACAGTCATGAAAACTAAATAGAAACCTATTTGCAAATTGTCGCAAGAAATGAAAACATCGTTTATTTGCAAAATGCGACGTCAATTTGAAGTTCAGAAGACGTAGGTGTAGGCAGCTTATAGGGCAATAGAAAAAATTGTATTGGCTGCCAACAGAACTGCAACTGGTGTTGCAACTGGCATGAAGGAACTGGCACTGCAACTTAGGGTTTTATGAGGAAACCCTAATTTTTCAAACTTCAAATTTCAGAATTTTGATCCAGGGACTAGATGTTCCCTCATAGGGTGAGCTCCTAGATGTGGTTAAGTCCCCCAACGTCCTCCTTAAATAGGGAAAACACCACACTTAGGGTTTATGAAGAAACCCTAATTTTGCAATAGTTGCAATACTGAAAAACTGAATATTAGAGAGGGTGCGTTGAAGCTACACACTTCTTATAAACTGTGAGTTGGTCTCTTTCAGGCCTACTTTGATACCATGTTGAAGTTTTACTTATACAGGTAGCAATTATGATTCTTCTTTCTTATTATAATCATTTAGCACATTAGCTGCATAAATAAGATCATTGAAAGAGAGGCAATCATAGAAACAATAGAGAAACACAGATTATCCTGGGAAACCCTCATGGGGAAGAAAACCTAGCAAAACTTCCTCAATATATATAGACCAAAGACCGAACAAAGATCCTCCTCCACTCCTTCACTAGGAAGAGTAGCACACCACTTGACCAAGAAATAGTAAGAGATAGACCATAAACCCTCCTTGACATCACCCCCAGTTGCAATAGTTTCTCCTCCAAGACTTGCGCACTGCAGAGCTAGATGTGTGTGTCCAAATGAGGCAATGGCCTCTCTTATAAATAGTGTTCTGACCAACCTATAATTAGGTATGGGTTAACCTGTCACTTTACCCTCTTAATTTACAATTAACTGCCAAGACACAATAGGGGCGATTTTTACTAAGGAAAATAGGGCCTAATTAACTATAATGTAATAATATTATTCAACTCTCTCTTATGTAGAATATTCTTCAAAGTTGCAATATTTCAACAAAAGGTAGAACCCACAAAACCAAAGAATTATATAGAGGTCAATGTTGGAACTAATGATAGTCCAAAGGTTGTCAAGATTGGAAAGAATGTTTATGTGAAGAAAAGGCAAGATATTGAAGGATTGATAAAAGAGTATAAGGATGTATTTTCGTGGTCATATGGTTACCTAAAAGCTTAGAAGAAAAATAATATCAACATACAATCCCTTTAATTGAAGGTGCTAAGCCTTTTCGACAAAAGTGGAGAAAAATGAACCCCAAACTTTGACCTTTAGTAAAAAAGGAGTTGGAGAAGTTATTAGTTGCTAAAATTATTGATCCTATCGGACACTCATCTTGGTTGGCCAACCTGGTCATAGTGAGGAAGAATGGTGAAATCAGATTGAGTGTAGATTTTAGAAATCTCAACCAATTATATTTGAAAGATAACTACCGCTTGCCTAATATGGAGAACATGTTACAACAAGTTACTCGGGAAAGTATGCTATCAATGTTAGATGGATTTTCAAGGTACAATGAAATCTTATTCAGAGAGGAGGATAGAGAAAAGACCACATTTGTCACCCCTTGGGGCACCTATGAGTATATTAGGATGCCTTTTGGATTAATTAATGTTGGGTCTACTTTCCAAAGGGCTATGGATTTTGATTTCAAAGATTTAATTGACAAAATCATCGATATTTACCAAGATGATTTGATAGTGTTCTCAAAGAATAGAAAGGATCATATTCGACATCGGAGACAAGTTTTTAACATCTGCAAAAAAATCAAAATATCGTTAAATCCAAAAATAATTGTGTTTGGTGTTGACTAAGGGAGTTTGTTGGGCCATGTCATATCTAAATACGAAGTAAAGTTAGATTTAGCTAGGGTGGAGGCTATTTGAAGTATCCCCTTACTTGAAACCAAGAAGGTTGTCTAGTCATTCTTTGGAAAAATCAACTTCATCCAAATATTTATCCCAAATTTCATTGAGATCACAAAACCCGTTTCCATCAAGTTGAAGAAGGAATGTGAATTTAAGTGGGATGACAATGTTAGAGCTTCCTTTCGAGAAATTAAACGTGTTATAAGAATGGATCAAGTTATGTTTAGCCATGACTATTCTAGAGACTTTTTAGGTTTTTCCTTCGCTTCAGAAGAAACAATAGTTGGTGTCCTCCTGCTAAAGAACAACGAAAATCAAGAGTAACATATAACATTCACGAGTCACACTTTTAAAGACTTGGAACTGAACTACAAAACCATGGAGAAGAAAGAATACACCCTAGTTTAGTCTCTGAAACATTTTTGACCCTATGTTGGATACTCCAAGGTCATTGCATATGTCCCACACATTGTTGTTAAGGATATGTTATCTCAACAAGATTGTCTTGGGAGTCATGGAAAGTGGGTATCTCAGATACATGAGTATGACTTGGAGAGAATACCAACTAAATTAGTAAAGGGTCAAGGTCTTGCCAAATTATTGGCTGAGGGTAACAAGAGAGTTTTATACATCAATGTTATATTGGAAAACTTAGAGAAGAACGAATGGTACAGTGACATTTTTTATTACTTGAATAATTTAACATGTCCTAACCACTTAGTCAATCATCAGAGAAGAGCTTTGAGGTTGAAATCCATGAAGTATTTTTTAGTTCAAGGTGGGCTTGGTTGGAAGAACCCTAATGGTCTAGTGTTGAGATGTGTTGATAATAACGAAGCTAAGGACCTGATGACATATCTCCACAAGGGACTTTGTGGTGGACACCATGTTTCCCCAATTACTGCACATAAGATACCAAGGGAAGGATATTCTTAGCTTACAATATTTTTTTGATGTTCATGTTTTTGTTAGTTCATGTCAACAGTTTCAACTCTTTATAGGAAAACAACATCTTTCACATTTGCCCCTTCAACTTGTCATTGTAGAGAGACCTTTCTAGTAGTGGGGCCTAGACTTTATCAATGAATTTAAAGACAACTCCAACAATGGATTCAAGTGCGTTCTCATTGCAACTAATTACTTCACAAGGTGGGTCGAAACGATCCTGGCCATAAGAGATATTGATAATGTGGTGAGGGAATTCATAGATGATAAGATCGTTACTAGACTCGGTGTTCTAGCCAAAATCACGACGAATAATGCCAAAGTTTTTAGTTCTACTAAACCATCTAATTTTTTTCTTTTAGTATGGCATTATCTTATCTCATTCCTTTAATTATTACTCACAAGGAAATGGCCTAGCCGAGTCAAAAAACAAGAATTTGATGGCTATAATCAAGAACATCATAGATGATAATAAGAAAAGTTGGAATAATAAGTTGAAATTTGTTCTTTGGGTGGATAAGATAATTAAGAAAAAGTCAATAAAACATAGCCCTTTTGAATTGGTGTAAGGAATGAAAGTCACTTTGCTTATTCATTTGAAACTTCCTGCATACCACTTGCTTGAGCATTTCACAGAATAAAAAGAAAAAGCTATGTAAGTAAGAGAGAATCCTTGTCCATCTTGATAAAGAGAGGAGAAGTGTTTTTGAACATTTAATGGAGAACCAAAAGAGAGTCAAGAAGACATTCGATAAGAAAGCTAGACTTCGATGTTTTGAGCCAAGTGACATCGTTCTTATGTGGGACAACCATAAGGAAAAACCTAGCAAACACAAAAAATTTAGAGATGTCGTTAATCACTCCGTGGTTGATTCTTCCACCCCAACAAGGTCCACTATATCTCCGCGAATTTCTCGCGAGTGCACCACAACAATATGACTAGAAAAGGAATGTATTTAGTATGGAAGAATGTCCTGAAATCTACTTGAATATGACGCGCATTAACTCCCTCGAGTCGCTAGCGTAGACCTGATAGTCGTCTAGACAATTAGGGTGACATGATATGTTACACGTTTGACTCAAATATCTAATGGATAAACCATATGGATAACAAACTTTCTAGAGGGAATGTCAAGGGGAATAAATAAAGGTTATGAAAAGGAAGGTAGTTATGGTCTTATTTTAATAATATTAAAAAAATTAAAATAAAAGAGAAGGTAATTTAAATGTTAATTGTTTTAAAATTTTAATTATGTAAATATATTTAGAGATTTTTATAATGATGAGAATTTTAAAATTTGATTGTGTTTTAAGATTAAAATATTGTACAGCAAATATTTTGATGTAAACTAAATATATTATATAATAGTTAATTATTAAAAAAATATGTTCTAAATTTTTTTTAATCTAACTATCCCAAGTAAATACAATACAAATTAAAAAAAAAAACTGCTAAATTAATAATAAAAAAATTCCATAGGAAACAAATTTTTATTAAACTTAAAAAAAACTTAGAAACAACAAAAACCATTAAAAATATATTTTTTCCTTTTAAAGGTAAACAAATCAGAATAAAAGAAGAATAACTATGTTTATTCCTTCATTCTTTTTGGTTTAATTTATAACTTCCAAATAAGAAATAAGAAATGACCACTTAATTTCCTATGAGCTAATCAATTTAGCACCAAGGAGTCATTTGTATATTATGTGATCTAAGCACATTGAAAATCACATCTAAAATGGAAGTAAACAAATAATATGTGACAAATTAGTGAATGAACTAAAAGGAAAAGTGTTAAGGTTTTGTTTTTCACAGTGTGTTTATTTTTTTATTTTTTCATTTTCTTTTTCTTTTTGGAATGTGTGCCATTGCCTTATCTTGATTGTGGGTGTTTGACCAACTTGTGCTTACTTGCAACTAAACAATGTCTTTTAACTTAGAGGCTACCTATAATTACATTCTATGTTATAATGTTTAGCACTTCAACCAAGTTCACTAACACTTAGACTCACATCCAACTGTTGTCTTAAAATATCCTGACAATTCTTAACACTTAATCAAATTCGCTCTCACATTTAACCAAACAAAACATTGCAAGGAACAATAACATCCACCATACAAAGAAGACAAAACACAAGATGTTAAGGTGGCACCCAAGATGTTAAGGTGGCACCCAAGGTGGGTGCCTAAACTTTATTGAAGAATGTTACAACACCATGAGTATATAGGGGAGTTTGACCATTGCACGTGACTCATTTTACAACAATACAAATAAACTAAGGAACACATATCTACAAAGTAGTCTTAGACACCCTTTCCTGAGTGCCACCTACGTTGCACCGACCAACCCCTAAAGCACTCGCAAATCTTCCACTTGCAAATCCCATTCTTCAATAGGACACTTCAAATAGATCTTCCATGCCTTGGACACTGCTAAGCCTTCTATCCAAACTCTATGCAAGTTTGCTTATAGACTAATCCAATGACACCAAATTTTCTAGGTTGCACCACCCAAGCTTAGTAAAACCCAATATTTTGAGAACTCCCTCTTAATTGTTGCATGTTTTAAACCTGTGAAGTAAAACAATGCATATAGATTCTTAAGAAAAACATAAATTAATCAATGGCTCATACACATAGTACACAAAGATTTATGTTGGAAACCCTTAACTAGGAGAAAGCCAGTGTTCCTTGGTGTCGTACCTTTCAACTCTTCATTGTATTAATTTCACCATTCACCATACAATATATACAATGTTTTATCTATTCCGTAGCTACCAAAACCCTAATCCAGTAATATGGGATTAATTTAGAAAACCACTAAAAACAGCAAAAAACGCCCAAAAAAAAAATTTGGGGCGTTGCCCTGAATGCTACGCATAACTAGGGGGGGGCATATCTGCCCCCCCCTGGGACCCCCCAGGAAAGAGATCAATGCACACGACACAAAGAGCAAGGGAAGTTTGGATCGTAAGACGCAGTTGTCAAATCTAACACGCCCACACACACACATGCAAAGAATATAACACATACCCAACATTCTCCCACTTGTTGTTTTCTTTGCATATAGGGGTTCATAGGATTATATAGTCAACAATCTAGGGCATCAATGCCCATTGTTACTCTACACCAGGAGAGATTTTCTATGCTCCCAGACTTTGTCAATGAATCTGCAACATTCTTCAAAGTGTTGAAACCTTTTCCAACAACACCTTCTTTTCTTCAACCATGTCTCTCACAAAGTGATACTGAACATTAATATGCTTTGTCTTTGAATGATCAGATGGGTTCTTTGCCAGGAATATTGCACTCTAATTGTCACAATCTAATATCACTGCTTGTTGTACCAACCCAATACCTAAATACAATCTTTGTAACCATACTACTTCCTTGCTCGCATGACTGGTTTCCATGTATTCAACTTTTGTAGTTAAGAGTGCCACTACAATCTATCTTTTTCTCATCCAACTGATTTCTCCTCCAAATAGGTTAAACACATACCAACTTGTATATCTTCTACGATCCAGATCTCCAGCCTAGTCTGCATCAACAAAGACATGTATGTCCACCACTCTGTCCAATCCTAGTCTTCCTTGGTAGCACAAACCATAACTGTTAGTGCCACAAAGATACCTGAATACCCTCTTTACTATTGTCCATTGCTCCTTCCTTGGTTTTGACATATACCTGCTCAAAACTCCCACTACATGTGCAATGTCTGGTCTAGTACATACCATTGCATACATCAAACTGTCAACTGCACTGGCATACAGAACATGGGACATGTCCTCTTCTTCTTCTTGTGTCTTGGGACACTGATCTGCAGATAACTTTACACCTATAAAAATAGGAACCTTTATTGGTTTGCTTCCATGCATATTAAACCTCTGCAATATCGTCTCAACACATTTTCTCTGATTCAACCAGAGTTTCCTGTTTGCACAGTCTCTTTTAATCTCCATTCCCAGAATTAAGTTAGCAGCACCAAGATCCTTCATATCACATTTGGAGGATAGCTATGATTTCACCTCCTTGATAACATCCATGTTATTTCCTACCAACAACATGTCATCAACATACAACACTACATAAATGAAGTGATTACCAACCTTCTTGGAATATACATAGTGATCAACCCTACTTCTCACAAATCCCAATCGAAGGATGTATGTGTCAAAATTTTGGTACCACATCCTAGGTGATTGCTTCAGACCATATAGTGACTTCTTTAGCTTATAGACCAACTCTTTCTTTCCCTTCACTACAAAGTCTTCTGGCTGCTTCATGTAGATTTCTTCTTCTAGATCTCCATGTAGGAATGTTGTCTTCACATCCATCTGTTCCACTTCAAGATCAAAAGAAACAACAATAGATAAAATAAATCTAATAGACGTTAACTTGGAAACATAAGAAAAAATCTCACCAAAGTCAATTCCCTCTACCTGGGAATAACCTTTTGCTACTAACCGATCTTTGTATTTCTCCATCTTTTAAACTTCTTCTTAAACAACCATTTGCTACCAACATATTTTCTTCCTGCTGGCAACTCAACTATATCTCATGCCTCATTCTTATCCAAGGCATCCATTTATTCAACCATGGCCTTCTTCCATAGTTTACTATCCTCTTAATTCACTACTTCCCTGACAGTACTAGGACCATCATTAGTAATAGATAAAGAAGAATTAGGTGGACTATACCTTTTTGGTTTCCTTCTTTCCCTCACTGATCTCCTCAATACTGGGGTATGAGGTTCTTCTTCTTCTTCTTCATCTTCTTTAGATGATTCAGATTTTGCATCATCCAACTCAAAATCTATTTTCTCAGATTCTTCTTGCCTTGGTAGGAATTCCTGTTTGGAAACATCTTTTACCTCTCTAAACATAACATCTTGACTATAAATAGACTTCTTAGTTTATGGGTTCCAAAGATTGTAACCTTTCACACCATCTTTATAACCAATAAAGATACACTTTTCATATTTTTTTATCCAGCTTACTCCTATTTTCCTTTGGAACATGTACATAAGCATCACAACCAAACACTCTAAGATGTTCAAGAGAGGGTTTCTTTCCATTCCATACCTCATGTGGAGTTTTATCATCCAACACTGATGAGGGTGATCGATTGAACATGTAACATGTTGTACCCACTGCCTTTGCCCATAATTCATGTCCTAACTCAGCACCACTGAGCATGCTCCTTGCTTTTTCCATCAGTGTCCTGTACATCCTTTCTGCAACTCCATTTTGCTGAGGTGTGTATGGAGTAGTCTTTTGCCTTGCTATACCACACTTCTTACAAAATTCTTCGAATTCATTTCCACAGAATTCTCCACCATTATCTGTCCTCAATACCTTTATTTTCTTTTCTATCTGATTTTCTACTAGAGCCTTAAACTCTTTAAATTTATCAAATACCTCAGACTTCTTTCTAAGAAAATAAATCCATGTGTTCCTTGATAAATCATCTATGAATGAAACATAATACATAGATTTACCTAGTGATGTAACATGCACAGGTCCAAACACATCACTGTGTATCAACTCTAAGATCCCCTTTTCTCTTGTAGCACCAAATGGGAATCTTACTCGATTCTGTTTTCCATATATGCAATGTTCACATAAATCAAAATCCAGAGTGCAATTAGACATACCTTCAACCATAATTTTACTGTGTAATGTTCAAAGTCCCTTTTCTCCAATATGCCCCAGTCTTTGATGCCATAGCATGGTCTTCTTTCCAGGGATAGTATTGGTCTTGTCTTCTTTATTTGTCTTCTCAGGTACAACATAAATGTTACACCCATTAGTATAAGTGATTCCCAACAACTTGTACATAGTTCCACACCAAACTCCCCTCATCAACACCATTTCTCCTCGTACCATCTTGCAAGTTCCCTTTTCCAATACAGTATCCACTCCTGCATCATCCAACTTGCTTACAGATATTAGGCTCCTGGCTAGTTTTGGAATGTGCATAACCCCAGGGAGATTTCTAATCCTTCCATATTTTAGCAACAACTTAACCCTTCCACATCCCATGATTTTGGCTATCAAGTCATCTCCTAGGAAGACATCACCACCATCGTATTTTTCATATTCACATAAACACTCGCTGTGAGGAGTCATATGGTATGATGTACCTAATTTGATCAACCATACATCATGGTCTTCATGTGTACCTATAGATGCCAAGTAAACATCACCTCCTTCTTCAATGGAGGGTTTTGCCTCTGTGGAAGAGGTACTATCATATCCATTTGTTTTATCAACCTTCTTAGATTTGCAATCATTCTTATAATGCCCTGTTTTACCACACTTCCAACATTTCCTCAAAGATTTTCCTGGAGAATTGATCTACCTGTAGATTTATATCTCCCCCCCCGAAGAATTACTGGGATTCTTGTATTGGGTATGACCTCTTACAAATAAAGCATTTGTGCTATGACCATCCATGTTTTTCTGCCTCATCGCTTTAGATAACAAGGATGAAACTACATCCTCATACTTCAATGTAGATTGAGTGGTACTACCAATTGCTACAACCAGATTATCCTAAGAGTCTGGCAAAGAACATAACAAAGTAATACACTTATCTTCTTCTGCAATCGTAATATTAACAGAGACAAGTTGACTTATCCGAGTATTAAAGGCATTTAGATGTTCTGTCACAAAATCTCCATATTCCATCCTAAGATGATATAGCTTCTTTCGAAGAAACAACTTGTTTACTAGGGACTTTGATTGATACAAATTCCCTAACTTATCCCATAATTCCTTGGATATAGATTCTCCCAAGACATTCAACAACACCGAATCTGCCAGGTAGAGTCGAATAGTACTCCTTGCTCTTCTGTCTAACTTCTCCCAATATTCCTTCGACATACCAGTAGGTGGTGTACTAGTAGTTTGTGTACTAGTAGGTTGTGTACCAGTCGAATATGTACCAATAGGTTGCGTACCAGTAGGCTGTGTACCGGGATCCACAACGATCCATTGTTCTTTGTCTACAAGAAGGTCCTCCATCTTGAGCTTCCATAGCTCAAAGTTTTTACCATTGAACTTCTCTATATTGATTGTAGAGGAGATCGCCATTCCTCTTTCTACACTTGAATCACCACTACAAAATCTCCCACTAAACCCAGGTTTATCACAGACCCAAGATAAATTTGATCTATCAAGACCGAGCCAAACCCTCAACAACAAAGGCGTCCCTCTGAAGCCAAAAATGAGCTTTGATACCACATGTAAGTTTTAAACCTGTGAAGTAAAGAAATGCATATAGATTATTAAACAAAATACAAATTAATCAATGGATCATAAACATAGTACACAAAGATTTACGCTGGAAACCCTTAACCAAGAGAAAACCAGTCTTCCTTGGTGTCGCACCTTTCAACTCTTCATTGTATTAATTTCACCATTCACCATACAATATATACAATGTTTTAGGTATTCCTTAGCTCCCAAAACCCTAATCCCTTAATCTAGGATTAATTTAGAAAACCGCTAAAAATAACAAAAACTGCCCCAAAAAAATTTGGGGGCGTTTCCCTGAACGTTGTCAACTCCGAGTGGTAGCCCGGAGCTGAATGTTGTGTGTAACCAAGGGGTCCCATACTTGGCCCCCATTGGGACCCCCCCAGGGAAGCGCCCAACGTACACGACACAAAGAGAAAGGGAAGTTTGGATCGTCAGACGCAATTGTTGAATCTAACGTGCCCACACACACACATGCAAAGAATATAACACATACCCAAAAACTGCCACCACCAAGGTGAATTCCCATCTCAAAATATCACTTGAAGGACTCATTCCCATCAGTGGATGAATGAATAACGAGTTGCATGGCCTCCTATTTAAATATAGCTAGTGTACAATCGTTTACCCCTCATTGAGGTGTCTTGCCACCAACTCCAAGATAAAGTGGACACGTGGCCCTCATGATGCCGACTTCATTGTTTGGTAGTTCCAACCAATTTATTGAATGTTTCTCAAGGTTCACTTAATTGACTCCTTGTCCATCAATGGTAATGCTAATCTAACCATTTTTGTGGTTCATGTCTGAAACCCTCAAGCCATGGCACAACTAACTGACCTACTTCATAGGTTACACCTGGAAATTAACCCAAGACATTCTTGCTTGACATGGTCTTTATGGAACCTTCTTCCCATGAACCAAGGAATGTCCAAACCCTTGGGTCTGCATTATTCCCGAAATGTGTTAACTGTCCAAGTCTTCCAACATGTCTTCATACTTGTGCAACCCTTGTATAAAGGTTGCCTCAATACAAGATGTACTCCTTGTGAAGTTTAGAAACTTTAATCTATGTGAAACACTTCACTAATTTGTCCAATTCCTATCTCATCAAGCTCTGTCACCTTTCTCATCATAGCCTATTGTGTGTGTCTATACCACATAAACGATCAGGTGGAGGTGCCCATTTTTTAATCAATGAAAGGGCCTTAAATCCTCCTCTACTTAAAATTGTTGTCATCGTGACAATGTCTCCAATAACTCCAATGTTCTCAAAGTCTACTATTCAAACTTTTCTTCACCCAACAAATGTTACATCCATCCATAATTGATTCCTTAAGCCACTACACAATGGCATTGCAAGAATCATCCCTACAACTACTCTTAGCTCGAATTGTGATGCATCAATAGACCAATGACCATCATAAATTAGACAATTTGAGTAGTTAATTCAACTTTTCACCTATTTGAAAGTGCACCTTCTCATGTCCTATTAAACATTAGGTAACAATTTTAACAAGTCAACTCAATGGGTACAACTTGAGTGGGCCTAATGGTTAAGAACATGTGTTTCCTCCAAGGAGGTCATATGTTCAAATCTAGAGGGGGGTAGAGTCTGTACATGTTGGCCCATTTTCACAAGGCTAGAAGGGTAGATGACCCTTGGGATTGAGGCCCACTCTGGTGGGCTTTGGGATGCCTTGACCCTTGCTAAGTCACACATTTCTAGTATATTTGGTTAGTGGGATGCTAGATATACTCTTGGGTTATTTCCCATGGTTAAAAAAAAACAAGTCAACTCAATGGACATGTAAAATTACCCTACAAATTTTGGCCAACCATATAGTCAATAAAACACTTTTTAACTAATTTGTTTCATACATCCATCACATACACCTCTCCCTCAACATGTGAATATTTTAACGATAGTCTAAATTCTAGTTATGGTTGATGGTACAAATGGTGAAGGGAAAGTGTGTGTTGTAGGCGTGACGATCGGGGGGAATTATATCATACTTTTTTCTTTATTTTCTTATTAGCCCTTACCCTACCAAGGACTATAGCTTTCAATCCTTAGTCAATTTGTGTTGACTTTCTATAACCTTAGCATTTTTCAAAGGATTTTCGTAAAAATCAACAAGTGGACATGTAAAAAACTATTAATACATTGTTATCATTACATATTGACACAAAACATAAAATCATATGTCATTGTTAAATGTGTATTTTCACTAAGTAAGAATTTCCCTAAGTTAAATATTGGAAAAGAATAAATCTTCATTGATCATATGTGTCATGATTCTACAATGATAAAAATTTCCCCTACCACAACCTTAAATTCTTGCACAACCTGGTCGCCTTGACCTTCCCTTTTGGCACCACCTTGCAGCCTTGATCTTTACCACTATCCCTGGATTTTCCTTTCATAGCACTATTATTTGGGATCACTATATCATTGATCACATTGTTCTCCATCAAATATTTTTGCATTTTAATTACTAACCTAGTTAATACATATGTAAACATCAAATGATTTGGGAGAAATAGCAGTGATATGTTACTTACCTAGAGATATTTGGGAGCGAAGACTAGAGGACTCACATCAGTTGATGGTAGTGTTAAAATTGCCTTCTTCCAATAGATTTTCTTTGAAACACATATAGTGAGTTAAATTTTGTGGGATACATCTATTTCTGCATAGCATATACCATTTTAATTTTCTTTGTTCGCATTTATTTCTAGTGTTGGGTATGTGTTATATTCTTTGCACGAGTAGTAGTGTCACATATTTAGGTGGTTTTTTGGCACATGGTTTCTTTGCCGATGGTTTTCTATTTTTGGTTAAGGAATTAGGGTTGTTGACTAATCCAGGTCATTGGGTTAGGGTTTTGGATGTCGTTGGATCCTATATGTATATTGCATTGTAAACAATGTAACACAATGAAAATATAGAATATGTCGGTTTTCCCGGTTTGGGTTTCCATGGGAAAAATCTCTGTGTAATGTTTTCATTTTCCATTGTATCTTTTTTGTTCTTTTACTCAATATCTGTTTGCAGTAAATATTGTACAAGGTTAAAATATACAACTAGGATAGACCATTTTAATTTATTTTATGGAAATTCATTACTAGTACAAAAATACTACAATGGGTGACAATAGCCACTCCTTCCACTAGTAAGTAAAATTCAATACCTTAAAACAAAATTTGGGACAACTATCCTTCAAGATTTCTTCTATTTTTTAATCTATTTTTCTACGAGTAGTTGAGTTTCTTTACCTAGGTCTCATGGAATAAAAAGGTTTTAAAAATTTATATGCTTACGTTAAGCCCTAGAGTACATTGATTTGGAAGGGATTGTGTTGCTAGCTCTTGAACTCCCCTCAATTTCTCATCCACCTCTGATTCAGTATCATACCATGACGTAGGGACAACTGGTGTAGATGACAAAGAAGGTAATTCATAGATATTATGAGTAGTTGGTTGTGGATACAATCTAGGAAGAGCAAAGAACACTTTTTTCTATGCCATTTTGTTATCATATACCTTATCAATTCTCAAAAATCATGGGTGACTCTAGTGTCTCTCTCTACGCATTGAAATAAATAGCAGGAACAAACAACCCAAATCCATTACTTTGTGAAAACTCTTTGGTTTTGAAATGGTGATGCCAATGAGGAGGGAGTACCATTTACTGGTCCTGGTGGAATAGAGCAAGCACGTATTTATGGATTTCAATAATAGGCCTTGGTATCTCACAACTAGTTATTTCTCTACCTACACATAAATATTCAGTTTTTATTATTGAATTGAGAGTAGTTAGGGATTATCCAATTCAAGTAAAGATATTACCAATTAAGATAAATTTATAGTATTTACTTTTCATTCAACTTCCCATAATGTGAATAGATATTTGACTTCTGTAATATTGTTTTTTTTGTTCCCTAGGAGATAGGTAAACCCATTGCAGTGTTGCTTTAGTTCGACCAGATAATGCCTCTAATGTTGTTGTCATTCTCACTCTTCCTTGTTCTTGTGATATTTCCTGCTAAGAGCATTAGTAAAAGATGGTGTTAAATGCATTTACACACCGAAACAACGTTTTTTGCAGATGCCTACTACAACCAAGATCTCATAGCCACATTAGTGCATAGATAAACATTGTAGAGTAGACATACAAATCCCACAACATGCATATAAGCAACATGAATATGCCATATGCAACAAAAATTGTATGATAAGAAAAGAAAATATACTGGTAAAAAGAGTCCATCAAAGAGTGACACTCAAATATTTGAAGAATGGAATTATTGATTTGATCCATCCTGACAGATAACCATGAAGGCCACCCACAAATTCATTCTTCGTAGTGAAATGTGTTTAAATGATGTCACATGTCGTGTCTTCAAAATATGTGCCAGGGAAATTAATAAGAAAGAAAAAAAGAGAAAGAAGAGTAACATATTTCACCAACCGTTTCCAAGGTAGGCACCTTAGGATATTTCTTGCTTATAAATCATAAGCATGTAGACTTATGAAAACATTTATAAATATGAATTCTAATAAGTCGGTCACTAGAGCTCTGTTGCAACGGATTTTCTCAACCATATCCGAGGCCTTGTTATGTGTGGTGGCTTACTTGAGTTAAACCCACCATGGGAGGTGAGTAATAGATGGATGGTTGGATGACAATTGTTTGGTATTAGTGGAATGAATAGGGGTTTGTTTTAGCGTGCTTTCTTACCTACCTCTTAAGGAACATGTTTAAATGCAAGTGGATATTATTAATAGTGTTTTCCACTTTTTTTTAAGTAATAACACTAATGAAGGTATACAAAACACATCTAATTCTTACTAATTGCAATTCCTTCAATTTCCCCATATTCAATATTAAATCTAATAATAAAAATGTAAAGGATGGTTGTAATTTTTCTCTTTAACTATTAGTCCAATAGAAAAATAGATATTAACAAATATCCAACGAAGAAATAGAATAATAATGCATAGTTATCTAACTAAACCTAATAAACTATACTTTAAGACTTGATGACATTGTTTCATCCATTTTTCATTAACTATCAGGCACCTACTTAGAATCAACTTAAAAAACTACTTGAAGATGTACATGTGTTGTAGATGTACATGTGTTGTAAAGGGGAGTTACATCATGCTCAAGATGGAAATTTAAATATGAAGCACTATAGTCCTAGGACCTTGATTAATCAATTGGAAAACCTACTTAGAGTTGTACATCTTTGTTGTTAAGAGGAGTTACATCCTGCTATGTTTTTATGTATTATGTATTTGTTGAAAGTACTATGTATTTTAAGTTAATTTCATATAAATCAGGGACATCACTAAAAACACTATAAATGATAAAGAAAAAAAATGACAATTTTTTTCTTCTTGGAAAGAATTATGTGCTTGGCTTGAGAAGTAATGGACAAGAGATTTTTTTTTTTATCCATACAAAACCAACTCTATCTTCAGATGCAACAAAAAAAATAATGATTTTCATAAAATCATCCAGCTTCTTTTTTATCTCCATAAACCATACATTGAGACTCAATTATTTTAACCGAGGATATTGAGAATGGCATTGGGATTGAACCCAATACCATATTGTATAGAGTTCATTGCGACACTTAATCCAAATAAACTATAGTCATTTAACATTCTACCTTATATATTCCCAACCTAACAAGAGGGGAAGCTTACACCAAACTCTTGCACGCACTTGGGCTAACCCAAAACAATACTAAAGGACACACCCAAGAACGATGACCAATTAATTTATTGAAATATATGTCAACTTCTTTCCTTTTTTTTTCTTGTATGTTGCATCGACACTCATACATCAATGCAAAACCCTAGTAACTATAATGTCCAAACATGCATATTGTTGGTCAAGCATAGATCCAAGTATATTTACATACATCTAGAGAATGCAAACTATCCATGTTAATGTCAATGACCAACCTTTGATCTCAAATGAAAAAGATTCACTAATAATAAGAAATAAGGAGCATATCTTAGTTTAGTTGTAAGATTATATGGTTTCATCCAACTTTGTTAATTTTGAATCATGGTAAGTATATTATTCACTTTGAAAAACCAACACTTAACACTAATAAACTTAAAATTGATAACTCATATCAAAACTGTAAATCTTGAATGTTAGTTTCTACAAACACACAACTAACTGAAAATTATTACAACAAGCTAATATTGTAGCACCAATCACTTCTATGTCTATTAACTTAGAAAATAGAAATCACAATACCTAAAAACTCAACCATAGTTCATGGTGGAATTGATAGTGGCATCCATTAAATGTTAACACTCCATTTGGTGTATACTGTTAAGATTATTCCTCCCTTGATGAACCAACTCCATTTCAAATTTTTCATCAAAATATATCCATGACACATATAAAAATGGCATTGGCACATGTCCTTGTCGATTAGCAAAAGGTGTCAAATGACTAGCTTTATGCCCCCATATTTACCACTTTTCCTATGTTCTAGTATCTTGGTACCTACTATGGACTCTATGTAGTGATCTGCTTCTCAAGGAATTTGATTGAATATAACATTCTTCCTTTGATTGTTAATGTGTCCATTCTCTACACTGATATTATGAGATAATATAATGGTGTATCCCTTATTAGAGTTAAAATTTAGATGAAATACAAATTGAAATTAAAACAGAATCTTGAGAGTACCATTTAAAGTTGATTCCTCATAAATGATTTTCTTGTATCATTTGACTGGCCTATGGCAGGGACTAGCTATTTTACAACTGCTACCCTTGTTCAATATGATTTGGAAAATGGTCTTTCTACAAAAATTCACAATGTGTTAGAGCATAGTCCAAGAGCTACTTGGAACCGAAAGAAGATTATGGATACCTTCACATCATTTCTTCCCACGGAAATATCTTAAAGATAACATAAGAAATTCATCTTTTTTATATAGTACAAATATATATACATTTTAACGTCTTAACATCAAAACTATTAAATAATAATATCAATTTTTTATTTTTATTATTATTAAAGATATCAACTGATACTAGATATCTTCTCGACTTGAAATTACAATATATCATTGCTTCTCATTCAAATAACATTACTTCTCTTAATAGAATAAGAATAAGAGGGATATTTGTTCTGATAACATTACTTTTCTTAATATAATAAGAATAAGAGGGGTATTTGTTCTCTTGATAAAATCATAAGGGTATTTGTTCTCTAAATAAAATAAGAGAACCATGTGTATATAGTAACAAGTATGAACTCATTATTAGTGGATAATTACTCTAACATAGATTGATATTAATGATTAATTACTATAACATAGATTGATATTAATGATGGGTGAAGCCCTTTAACCACTAGCTTCTCTTAATACAATTCAATAAAGTTAAAAAATTATTTTTAAATTAAAATTCTTCATAAACTTTTGAATGATTGATATATTTATGGATTTATTTTTAAATTAAAATTATTTATAAACTTTTGAGTGATTGATATATCCATGGCCTTGAATAAATGAAATTTAAATTTATTCATGATATATTAAAATCTTAAAATTAAAATTCTTCATGATATATTAAAATTTTCATTTAAATTTATTCATGATATATTAAAATCTTAAAATTAAAATTCTTCATGATATATTAAAATTTATAGAGAAGGGGTATGGTGATAGAGTTGTTATGATTGTAGGAATATCATGTACAAGATTAAGTGGCATTTTAATAGAAGTTTACAATTTTTTAATATTATAAGATTACCTTGTTAACATGTTTAAACTTTCTCTTGATTGTGCTAATTGGATTTATCTCAAGAGTAATAAGATACTCAATGAAAAATAAGCATGTTTTATTTTGAGATTTTTTTATCTTTTCTAATGTGCATGTCCTATTTTGAGATCTTTTTATCTTTTCTAATATGCAAACATTAAAGTGAGAATGATCTAGATTATATGTTAAATTTCATGGGATTTTATTAAGTTAATAAGATTACAATCGCTTACTTTAATTTTGAGTATAATTATTTATGTTAATTTTGGGATATTGATGAGGTATAGATCTTCTTTAATTTGACCATTAAATTTTGGTTTAATCTTAGTTGTATAGATGTCTAAATTTTTGTTTAATGTGGATTGTATGGATTTCTAAATTGAGTATGATCTAAGTTGTTTTTAATGTGATGGATTCTTCATAATATAAATTACTTCAAAATAGTATTCCTTCTAGTTAGTTGGGGTTAACATTATCCATGTCGATTTTCCTTTTAACATATCATTTTTTTAATGGATGTTTTTCATTCATTATAATAGGTATTTATACATTTACATATGTAAAGGAAAAAACAAAAATATTACTAACAATTGTAGTTGTGTATTTTTTTCCAAAGAAAAAAATCACCATTTCTATTCAAAGAGAAAATAAATTACACTTTTGATGAGTCATTGCACTTACATATCCTAAGAAAAACATATTATTCAGTTGTCTCTATTAAATCAAAATGTCCAAAAATAGAATGAACTACATATTAATGTAGTCTTAAAACATCATAAAAGTAAACATTACATACATACATATTAAAAAATGCATTAACATTGTCCATAACATCTAATGACATACTATCTATCCTCATAGTTCTAAAAAATTATATAAAATATTTCATCAAACCTATATGATCATAAACTGAGACTGCTTAAGGAGTAATTGAATTCAGATATAGATATTACTCCATCTCCTCTTTATTCATACAACACCTTACCCTTTTTAAATTATTGTTGTTCTTTTGATAATACATTTTATATCATATTTTCTTCACTATACACACATGTGAATGGAATTGACTCGAACATATTGACTATCTCTTTGATTTGGACCCTACATTCCTTAGCTGAATATTTAAAATCTTTCATGTGTGTTTCATCCACTTATCACCAAGTGGGAATCCCATAAACATTTTTCTCCATAGAAAATTTTAGAAGTAGTCTTATTGTGATTAACTAGATACATAGTTGTTAGAGATAGTTCCAAGTCACACCTTCATTTTACTTGAATGGTTCTTTTCCAAAAATAGAATACATCCATCACTACTATTATTCTAAGGGGTTTGATTTATCCCATTGAAAAACCCTCAAGCATGATCTTTCTTAATCATCACTTTCTTCAAATACCTTTTCTTCTTGTATGTGACTGGTAAGTGCCAAAGATATAATTTGTTTTGTTGCTACTTGGAATGCAAGTATACCTTTTTTCTCAAAAATCAAAGAATTTATTGCTAACCACACCCCCACATCATCAAGTATGGAATAACTATCAATTATTTTAAATATCTTTTACTCATCCATTTTTTCAAGCACTCTTCAATGAAATACCCAACCCATCCTTCCTTCACCCCAATGATGTACTCAAGCTCTGTCCAAATTTGTTTTGGACAGGAACATTTTCTAAGCAAATGGGATGCAAAAATATTCCAGGTTAATACTTCTTTTTGGATCTCCTAAATTAACATTATGTTGCTAATAGCCAACCACATGAAGATTATTATTTGCTTAGGAGTCTTTATTTTTTTCCACAGCCAATCTTTTTGTTCTGCCTTAAAAAAGAATTTAATTTGATAATCCAATTTGATTGAATAATATCTTAAAGATTGATTCTTGGACCATACCATTGTATCATCTTCTTCCTTAATTCTTACTTGACTTCTTTACAAAAATATTAATAATCTCCTAATCAACTATCTAGTTAAAAATGTATATCCCTTTGATCTTAAGAGTATATATTCCTTTAATATTAAGAATATATATTCCGTTGATCTGAACATATTACCTTAATACATAAATTATGTATTTATATACATCACTTTAACAAATAATAAGTTAATATTTTTTTGGGTTAAACATTATATACATCTCTTTTCACTTGATAACACAAATCTCTTTTTCTTTTTCTTTTACATTTTACATATTTTATTTTGTTTTTAATAAATTTTTATTATAATTTGTTAACCCTTTAA
This sequence comes from Picea glauca, assembly GCA_000966675.3. Taxonomy (NCBI): domain Eukaryota; kingdom Viridiplantae; phylum Streptophyta; class Pinopsida; order Pinales; family Pinaceae; genus Picea; species Picea glauca. The sequence goes on from JZKD02S1696180.1 coordinate 122,225, forward strand.
ACAAAAATACACCTTTTTATCCATTTGATTTTTATCATCAAAATATTTTGCAAGGTCGTTTCATTTATTATCGTTTTCGCAAAAAATAGTAAAACCTCATTATTTATTTTTAATGTAAAATAAAATTGATATTTTAGATTATTGTTTCATTAGATGTCAAAATAAAAATAATGGTATTTTTTTTTTTAATTTGAATATAAATGGATATTTTATTTGAATGTAAAGATAAGGATAATGAAAATAATTATAAAAGTATTTTTTTTTATTAATGTAAAAAAGAAAATTAATATTTTTAAATTTAAACAAATTTTCATTTATAGTGAAATAGGGTGTTTGAACAATTTACGTTATTGATAAAAAAAAAATATTATCTTTATAAAGCAAACCAAGTTATTCTCTATCTTAAGATCCATAAACCAAATTTGATCTAACTAAAGGTTAACAATCTTAGTCATCATAATAAAAACTTTAAAATATATATAACATATATTAAACTATACTTGAATATCAATATTATATGAAGCCATTTGTCATTAATCCAAGGGTGAATCTAATTTATTTTAAAAACTTAATAGTTGAATATCAATATTATATGAAGCCATGTGTCATTAATCCAAAGGTGAATCTAATTTATTTCTCATTGTAATAAAAGTAGTTAAATATACTCTATATATATGAGGATAAATTAAAATAAATAATTATATTAAAATTGAAAAAATATTCAAAATTATGTCAATAATATAAATATAAAGATGAAAAATTTAAAATAAAACAATAATAATAAAATTAATCATTATAATTAACTCTTTTGATTTTGATTTTAATTTTTTTATAATTAAAAAAAGGTGGAATAAGCTTTACTAAATGTTAAATTATGTTAGGGTTAGGGCTTATCCTAGAATTAGGATCATGTTAGAGTTAGTAAATTAAATACACCTATTACAATTATATATAGCTGAGCTAGTTATGAACCATTCAAATTAAAAAAATTCAGTTACTAATTATTTAATTCCAACAAACCTTTAATGCTACTAACCGATCCGCATAAAAAATATAGTCGCAAAACCGAAAACGATTACACCGTTGGCCATGCGCTAAAGTATAGTGGGATAACCGAAAACGATTACAATGAAGGTGGAAATTGAGAAATACCCACCTATTCTGTAGTTCGTTAGGCTATTCTCCATTTATGCTCGGTGGGTTAGGTTTTCTAACACAACTTGTTGGACATATATGTTGACAAATACACTAAATTAACCCTACAAATTTCGCCGCCCTCGTAGTCAAAGTAAAGTAATTTGACAAAACTCCCTGTGAGCTGAATTTGTGTTGAGACGGCACCTCTTCCTGAACGTATGAATATTTTAACCAAAGTCTGAAGTGTAGTCTACGGTGACGAGGAGAATGGCGGCGACTCACTCGAGAGTGAGTGCGGTTGGTGAATGAGTGTTGTGGGCGCGGTACTTATATATAACTTCCCCTCACTCACAACTACATCACCCTTCCTCCTCTTGATAACCGGTAAAGAGAGAGATGAATTGAGTGCTGTTGCAGCCTTCAATTCCATGTACATTTTACGATTATTCCCTCTCCGCTTCTGCTCCTCCTCCCGCCTCTGTTACTCCTCCTCCGCTAGTGCCTCCCGTTTCCTCTTCTTCTCCTCCTACGGCCTCCGCTACTCCTCCTCCTCTGGTGCCTCCCGTCTCCGCTCCTCC
>JZKD02S1696191.1:6195-22653 GCA_000966675.3 Picea glauca
AGGGGAACTTAAGGGAAAAAGCGGAAAGTCAAACTTAGTAAAGAATCTACCATTTAAGAACTTTCTAATTTAAACTGAACTAGCATTTTAATAAAAGGGAAAGCTATTAAAACCTATAAGAGAATTTGGGGACACCTATGAGTGATTCTAGGAGTAACTCTAGGTGGATGAGGGAAATAAAGATAATTACTTAATTAAAGAAATTAATTTATGGAGGAATGTAGGGGATGGGGGACACTTGTACGGAGAAGAATTTTTAGGAATTTATTTTTAAAAATTTAATTAAATGAGAAAATAGGAAAGAAAAGAAGTTCAACACTCTATATAATGAAGGAGGGAGAAGGATGAAGATCATCTTCTGTTTGTGTAACGTTACGCTACAAGAATATCTACTTGACTGATTTAACTTGTGGGAGTTGGGATACCCAACTCGGTGAGGAGTGGTAGCTCGGCCTTACGAGGTGAGCTGGGAGCTAGTCAGAATCTCTGGATAGTGTGTGTGTCCCCTTTGCGGCTCGGGGGGATAAGGGGGAAGAAGAGTACCCCTAGCATTGGCTGGGAGGTACCGGTGAAGTCTCGACAGTCGGCGAGTGGGAGTTGCACGGAGCGCGCAGACGTCATTCAGAGTGGGCGATCAGGCAACGGTATACTCTTTTCATTTTGTATGGTAGAATATATTAGGACTTATGATTGGTTCTGGTTAGTTAATGGAGAAGTAAACTGATGTTTTGAATGAAACTGTTCTTAGCATAGCTCAATGGTTGTTGTTTCCTATGGCCTTCATTTTCCCGCATGTCCTGACCAACTGGTTGTGATTGGTTGTTTCCTTTTGGTTGGTTTCCCTTCGTCCTTAGCTCCTTAGTCCTCGCTTGAGTAGTCCACCAGGAGCCTGATCTACGGTCGTTTCCTTAGCATTAAAATACCTATGGATCTCAACGCCCTTCTTTTTTGTGTGAGGATGATGAGCGAAGGACAAACCTGTTAGCCATCTACCCTGTTGTTGTTCTTGGCTGAATGTTGGTGTTTCACCTTGATGTGTTTGATTACCCCTGTCATTTAATGGTTGATGACGAAGTTTTGTTAACCTCTGCCCCTTTTTTTGGTATGATTGACGGTTACATTTTTAACGTTTATCCCGACGAATTAACTGTGTGGTTTTTTGTACCAGGTTTCCATTCACTCTACGATTCTACCTCACATTTTTACACCTATGGACTATCGTTTCCTCACGTTTTTACACCTCTGGACTGTGGTTTTATCTCCGTATCTTAATATATTTTGGGACGAAATTGGCTCTCTTATTTTCCCACTCAATGACAGTTTATAAATTTATTCAGATTGAGTTGAATGTTTAATTACACAGTGATTTCTACATGCATGATAACACCCTCTTTATATTTAATTATTTTTACTATCCCCTTCAACTTGATAGCCATTTTGTTGTTAAGACATCGAGAATTTTTATTACTTTGTTTTTGTGGTAATATGGTTATTATTGTGCCTTCGTATATTTAAAACTCCACGGATGTAGATTGGGTTGGGATAGCGAGTTGTATTTATATAGTGGACCAACGATAGTCATTTTACTACTTTATTTCCTGGGATGTTGTACAATGATTTGCTTTTATATTATTTCCATCAATGATCTATGCGTTCCTCGTGCCTGTAATACCCGTCGTCTGGAATACAATACCCTTCCCTTTACCATCCCATGAATCAACTATTGCAACTTCAAAGTTAATTTTTGGGTGTTTGAACAAACCAAAACACGCTGAAGCACCACCCCTAGCAGGCTTTATGCTTGGACAAGTTTCTTCTAGGACGAAAAATGTTGAAATACATTAAAAAGAGCCACACAGACAGGGACAAGGATCAACAACAAAAGCATAAGCATTGGCCCAAGAACATCGAGTGGAAGACAAGGGTTCGATCACCTCGTAGACAATCACAATGAAGACTCACCCACTTCAAACAGAGGCAAAAACAAGACGAAATTCATCGCTAATATTTGTAAAACAGTCACACGAAGCATCTACTGGGAAACCATTCTGAATGAAAATAGAGTCGGTGATGAAGTAAACCCTATTCATGTCCTACAAGTGTTTTCATACGTCAATAATCCTACAAAGGCTCTGGCCTTTTTAATTGGGCACAAAAGCAGAATGGTTTCAACCACACAACTCAAACTTATTCTAAAATTATTCATATCGTCACCAAGCCTGACATGTTCATTAGAGCTGGAGTTCTGATGCAGGAGTTCAATGAATTTACTGGAAAAAAAATGAGCCGGACAATGCTCATGTGAAAGTGTTCGACGCCCTTAACATGCATCTGAAGGATTATACTAATAATAATAACAACAATACCACTTATGTTGTGTTTGATGTACTGATAATTGAATGTGCTCAAAAGGGTTTATTCCAGGAGGCCATTGATGCATTCTATAGGATGTGGTGTGGATGATTTATGCCTATGGTTCAGGCCTGTAACACCCTTCTCAGCGCATTGCTCAAAATGGATAGAGTAGACCTAGTTGGGAGTGTGTATGAAAAGATGGTTTCCAGTGGTCTTCATCCTAATGTTTATGTTTACAATACCTTTATTAATGCTAGCTACAAGGAAGGTAAGTTTCAAAAAGCCTTTCTTTATTCGATGAAATGAAAACGAATAAGATTGTTCCCACTATTGTCACTTACACCATTCTCATCTCTGGTCTATGCAAAGGAGACAAGATGCAAGATGCAAGTGACCTGTTTAAATCAATGTAGGCTCTTGATGCGGCTCCTAATCTGTTTACATATAGTTCTATGATGAATGGATACTGCAAAACGGCTAATATGAAGGAAGCCCTTGAGCTTTATGATGAGATGCTGCAGAAAGGCATTGAGTCTAATGTTGTTATATACTGTACTCTGATTGATGGGCACTGCAAGGAGAGAAATATGAAGGACAAAGGAACAATAACTCACAATGTTTCCAACAAAAGAAAAGGGAGAGGAAGAGAACAAATGTTGAGGTGAAGATTTAGATATACGTATCCTTACCACTACATTGATGAAGCCAATTCCTCCTATAAGCTTTTGCACAACATCAGAGAAGGCGTTCCTTGCAAGAGAAGATTTATGTTTAAATTATGCTACTCTAGTCATATTCATCCATATCAAATGTGAATTTGTGTTTCATAACTCATTGTTTCATGTAAACTTATTATGCCCACTATATGCCTAAACTCATATCAGAATAGTCCTTATGTTTCTTAACTCATTGTTCCACCTAAGATTATTATTCCATTCACTTTTTCTAAAGTAATAAACCATGCAGTTAGGTGTTAGCAACTGAAAACATCCTTGCAGATATAACACTCCAACTTTCACTAAACAATGATTGACATGCATTTATATCGAAGGCTAAAAGTAGGAACTAACTATATCTACACAGTTTTGATAACTAGGAGAGTGTCCTTAAGGGCTATGCATTGCTGAAGGAATCCTTCTCATGTGTTTCTACATTTAAGATGCCCCCTTTTGGATGTGTCCCCTTACTTTCTTCTTCGGTTCCTTGATTTGAAATGAAACTATTTCATCTTTCCTCCTGGTGCCTAGAATGTGGTCCTTGCTTGTTTCATCTCGTTGCCCTTGTGCCAAATTGTAGGGTCATAGTTGTTGTTTCTTGTTCTGCGGGTGTGGTGCTCGCCATCAGCTAGGTTGCCTAGTTGTAATCGTCGTTGTTATCCTATTTTTCAAAAAAAAATTTGCACTGTTGTTTCAAGTGTAGACACAAAGAAGGGGATGTTACAGTTGAGACAAGTAGTTGATGAGTTGGCACATTCATGAGGTGTATAGTTGATAATGTTGGTACATTTTGATGAGTCATAGTTGATGAGTAGTTAATACATGATTGGTACATACTTGGTACATGGTTGGAGGCACTTGTTAGTAGTATTCTTGAAACATGGTTTATGGATGATGTAGCATACTTGTATTATTAGAAACACATATTGATCTTGGTGATGATTATGAGTTGTTGTGTTATACTTGGTTGATGCACATCTTTGAGAGTTGTCTTGGTGATTGATCTTGGTGAGTAGATCTGATTTGGTTGATAAAATTGATGATAAAAATTGTTGTGATAGGATGTTTGGACAAGTTGTTGTGACAGGTTATTTGTACAGGCTTGGTGCATAGTTGATGCACTTGTTCATGGTACAAGTTGAGGTACAGGTTGGTGCATAGTTGATGCACTTGTTTATGGTACAGTTTGATTACAGGTTGTTTGGTACAGGTTGGTTCATAGTTGCTGCACTTGTTTATGGTACATGTTGTTTACAGGTTGAGGTACAGGTTGATGCATGGTTCAAGTTATAGGTACAGGTTATTTGGTGCAGGTTGATTGGTATAGGTTTACAACAATATATCTCACAGTGATAGTGTGAAAGTGGTTCCATAATTCTACTTATAGCCATAGGGGCGGTTGGACGAGGCAATGACATGTGATTGTAGCCACGTTTCAGTTGTAGCCAGAGAACATAGGGGGTTGTAGCCTCCTTCTGGTTGTAGCCAGGGAATTGGGGAGTTGGAGTTTCCCTCAAGTTGTAGCCTGAGAAACTAGGGGGTTGGACCCTCCTTCCAGTTGAAATTGGAAAACAAAGGAAGTTGGTGCTCCCAATGAATGTAATTCTTCAAGACATATAAGATAAATCATTATATGGTTTTCTCCCACTTTGGGTTTTAATGTAAAACATTGGTGTACTATGTATGTGTATGATTGTTCATTTGTTCATTGTTTATTTACTCTGCAGTTATTGGATGATAATGATACATTGATATAAAACTTGGATTATATGGTTAAAAAGGATTAAATTGATCTATTACTGATTGACTACCCCTCTCAGTAATCCAACAATAAAGGCATGCATGGAGTGGAGATAGCCATGTGAAGACATGCATGAACATGGATAGCCATGCAAAGACATGCATGGTGTGGAGATAGCCATGCAAAGACTCACATCAAATACTATGGGAAAATACCATGGGTTACCTGATAATCACTAATGGTAAACCCAACAATGACCTAATCAAGGATTCTATGACCGAGTCAATATTAACCCAACATTCCCCCCTTTAAACTCGACTTGAGATAGGGTAAAATCATGAAGATGGGTAACACTTTTGCTTGTTTTATGAGACAAAAAACTATATTTTTACAAGTTCTTCAACTTCCGGTATACAAAAGTATTTTTTTTATTTAAAATTTCACTTTACAGTAAAAACAAAACTTGTGAAGAATTTTGTTATCTTTTCAATGACTATTTTTCAATTTTTTTTATTAAGATTTGATATCTCAATTTGACAATTGTTTAACAGTATGTTCCTTAAACATGAAAGGAATGATAATGAGTAATTTTTTCCCACAACAATGTATCTATTATTAAACTTATGTTTTTAAGAAACTAAATACCCTTCTAGATACCAGGGATTGGCAGCCAACAATTAAGACCCGACCCACCTACATTAAGTGCCAACAACCACATACCAGAAAGCAGAATGCCAAATCGAAATCCATGAATGCAGAATCAAAATCCGGAATGTAGAATGCCAAATCGAACTCCAATAATGCCAAATCGAAATCCAGAATGCCCAATGCCAAACTCAGAATGAAAAATGCCAAATCGAAATCCAAGAATGCAGAATCGAAATCCGGAATGCCCAACGAATTCAACACCACGAATTCACACCACGAAAACGAATCCTTCCACTGGTCGAATGATACAAAAAAATATAAAAATGCCAAATGCTCATACAGAAGAATACTAGATCTAAACACTGGATCAACTGATCTTCGAAATCAAAATCGCCCAACAAAAATTCCAGAACGAAATCCAGAAGAGAGATGACAGTAAGTTAAAAATGATTTCCCAGAAGGTCATAAAACGAATTGCTAGAAGAGAGATGACAATAAGTTAAAAAAAAAATGATTTTACAGCAACTTATAAACTCAGGGATAAAACGAATGCTCACGGTGATCCACTGAAAACCAACACTAAATAAAATTCCCACTGGCAAGGGAACAACAAAACATAGAAGAAAATGCAGAGTTCAAGGGCGCGAATCTGCGAGGTAACCTCCAACAAGATATAACACAAGGATTATCAGAAAATAAAACCGAACGCAGAGGAGTATATTCACAAACGCAGAGATTCATGACCATTATCCGAGGATGAATCCGACAAAAAAAAATTAGCCGACAAGGGTTAATTTCACAGTTAATTATAAAAATTATCACACAACAATCGTTGGATAAAATCAGGAGGTTCCACAGGCATGGTAAAAATTTATTCTATGCGAATCTCAAGGAAAACGACAGACGTAGCAAGCTATTATATAACATTGTAATGCCAATACACTTTTTCAATAAACAGACAGATCTACATCATTCCTAGTGCTTTCTATTCTACCAATAAACGACCATACATTTCCCTCTTCGCCTGCCTCGAATGATGATCCCGTGCTCCATGTCGCTCCTGCTCCGTGCCGCTCCTGCTCGCCGACCGTGGAGACTACACCGGTACCTCCCAACCAATCGCTAGGGGTAATCTGCTTCCCCCTTAGCCCCCCAAGCCGTAAAGGGGCCACACAAATCCAGAAGGTATCTCTGTCCAATCGGTTGATCAACGCCTCAGACATGCGCTAAAAAGATCTCATCATCCCCACGACATCGCCAACTACGATCTGCTCTTGTCTGAGAGCCTGCTCGCCTCCCTGGGGGTTAGACCCCTCAGGTATGGATGCTACTGGAGGCGTCACACCTCATCCCCTAGCACCCCATCGTCTGCCTCCGCGGCGTCCTCTGACCATGATTTCCTGCACGCACACAATCAACTCGATTAACAATAGTATACTAAACTCCATCGTGACAATGAAAGACGTAGTGAATCCCAAGTCGCGGGTCGAACTTGGCTCTGATACCATATGTAGCGTCCTCCTTGTTATGACAACAACTTTGTAACAGGTGCAATTTTTTTTTTTTTTTTGTTTAAGGTTTGTGAGCGCTTGTAAAGAGGAAACAGACACACTTGACTCTACGTCGCCACCTGACGACTAACAAGACGTAACCACGATGATCACAACAAGAGAACATAAGGCACACAACAAGTAACTGCAAGCATATAAACGACATAGTCATAAGGAAGAACCCATAACAGTAGATTTTACTATTTCTGCATAGGAAAGCAAGGCGTTTAATATTAGTCCTCTGCTCCGGAGAGAGAGAAGGTTAGATAGGCTCTTGGACAACTGCTCAGGAAGAAACTAGTAACCCGAATACAAACAAGACGCAAGCAAGACGAACACAACAAGACGACATACGACATAAAACAGTAACAACAAGCAATAAACATCCCTAGACATAAGGCGTACAACTAGCAACTGTAAGCATAAAACGACACCGGGTGTTATGTACAGTACAGTCGCAGATGGAAGAATCCATCATAGTAGAGTTTACTATTTCTCCACAGGAAAGCAGGGCGTTTAATCTTAGTCCTCTGCTTCGGAGAGAGAGAAGGTCAGATAGGCTCATGGCCGACTGCTCAGGCAGAAACTAGTAATCTCTGTCAGTTGTGTCGCAAGAGTGGAAACCCTGCCTTTAAAGGGCCTGAGACTCTTGATATGACACTGGATTCTTTACACAGAAAAATCACACACACAAACATAATACTAAGGCTACATGGAGGTGTTTATATCCCACCCGACACAACAGTCCAAACTCACGGAAGGTTTATCAACCAAGTACAACTTTATCTACAATGAACAACCACCCTCATTTACTAACTCAGAATAATCTATTGTACTTAAATCAAGGTTATTACACCATATATGTTATTAATAACAATAAAAATTACAATAACACTGCCATGAATTATTAAACACCTTTCATTTATATCACATATCTGGGCCATGATTTTACAATTACAATACCTCTTATATGCTACAACCACAAAATTACAATGACCTTACAAGATAAAAACATTTCAAATAAACATGAGGAGCTCACTATTCGATGTCATCAATGATCATGGTTTCCAATAATAATGCAATAACATCATATTTGTAAGTAACAACATATTTGAAAATAACAATATAACATCATATTTAAAAATGGCAATATATAAAAATAACAATATTTAAAATGACAATATTAAAAAGGACAAGATTTGAAAATGACAAAATAACAATATTAAAAATGACAATACTTATAAATAACAATAATTAAAAAGGTCAATATATAGAAATAACATCATCTTACATATTATTGGTGACATTAAAACCTACAATTGGAAATTAAAACAACCCAACTACAATAATGTCCCATACATGCTACCATCCTTACGTTGATATTACGAGGCTTTGCAATTAAACTAATTAATAATGCAATTTATTCAACATTGCAATTATATAACAATTAAATAATTAACAATTAATGAACAATTTAATAACAATATCATTCCATTTAAATATATTGCAGTTAACTAACAAATGAATAAACTTTAAGATCATGAGGGTTATCTCCGAGTAGTGCGCCCAACGACAGTTGGACTCAAGTCGCCTTGGATGAGGCGCTCAGAACCCGAAGCAGCCTTCGAAAAATTTTAACCTTTCAATTACAAACAAAAGCGAGGCAACAGCTCACACACAGGTGTGGGTTGGGTCCCCAATAGCCAGGCGAACAGGTGGAGGATTGGGTTGGGACGTGTAAGGTTCAAAAAATCTACTGTCCCCACAAGAAAGAAACCTGCCTACTGAAGGTCATGACCAAACCACTGTCACTTCCAGGATAAGGTTTACTACTGTCATGCTTCTAAGGGGATATGGCCTTGAGAGCTTCTTCCTGGAAACATCTGCTAGGAGTCCTTATGGCACAACTAAAATCAAACACAGGGAAGGAGCATCAAATGGTCACAGACATAGGTGAAACGTTGTCCCAGGAATGGCAACAGCTTCAACGTGCGCTCACTAACAAAACCGTCAAGCTAGTGGTGGTTTAGACGCGTTAGTGTTGGCAACGAAGGGGTTCAGGTCAATGGAAATAACGGGTTCATGAATAGAACTGTTGGGCGTGCGCAGTTATAAAGGAAATCAATCACACAGTAAATCGCAACATCTTACATTCAACCCTGGAAAACTCACCGCGTTATATTTTTTTTTACACACGGCAAGATCCACAAACGTTAAAGCTACCCTGTACATACGCGACCCTTCTAGATACTAGGGATTGGCAGCCGACAATTAATACCCGACCCACCTACATTAAGTGCCAACAACCACATACCATAAAGCATAATGCCAAATCGAAATCCATGAATGCAGAATCAAAATCTGGAATGCAGAATACCAAATCGAACTCCAATAATGCCAAATCGAAATCCAGAATGCCCAATGCCAAACCCAGAAAGAAAAATGCCAAATCGAAATCCAAGAATGCAGAATCGAAATCTGGAATTCCCAACGAATTCAACGCCACGAATTCACACCACGAAAATGAATTCTTCCACTGGTCGAATGATAAAAAAAAATATAAAAATTCCAAACGCTCATACAGACGAATACCAGATCTAAACACCAAATCAACTGATCTTCGAAATCAAAATCGCCCAACAAAAATGCCAGAACGAAAGCCAGAAGAGAGATGACAGTAAGTTAAAAACGATTTTCCAGAAGGTCATAAAACAAATTGCCAGAAGAGAGATGACAGTAACTTAAAAAAAAAACGATTTTACAGCAACTTATAAACTCAGGGATAAAACGAATGCTCACGGTGATCCACTAAACACCAACACTAAATAAAACGCCCACTGGAAAGGGAACAACAAAATGCAGAAGAAAATTCAGAGTTCAAGGGCGCGAATCCACTGGGTAACCTCCAGCAATATATAACACAAGGATTATCAGAAAATAAAACCGAATGCAAAGAAGTATATTCACAAATGCAGAGATTCATGACCATTATCCGGGGATGAATCCGACAGAAAAAAATTAGCCGACAAGGGTTAATTTCACAGTTAATTATAAAAATTATCACACAACAATCGTTGGATAAAATCAGGAGGTTCCACAGGCATGGTAAAAATTTATTCTATGTGAATCTCAAGGAAAACGGCAGACGCAACAAGCTATTATATAACATTGTAACGCCAGTACACTTTTTCAATAAACAGAGAGATCTACATCATTCCTAGTGCTTTCTATTCTACTAATAAATGACCATACCTTTGCCTCTTCACCTGCCTCGAATGATGATCCCATGCTCCGTGTCGCTCCTGCTCCGCGCCGCTCCCGATCGCCGACCGTGGAGACTACACCGGTACCTCCCAGCCAATCGCTATGGGTACTCTGCTTCCCCCTTAGCCCCTCGAGCCACAAAGGGGCCACACAAATCCAGAAGGTATACCTATCTTCCCAGCTTGCCTCCAAGGCTAAGATACCACTCTAATACAGCTGAGAAAATCCCCAACTCCTCACAAGAAATCAATCAAGCCCCTTCTTTTATAGAAATTTGAGACCCACCTACTTTCCCTAAATCACTATTAATTTAAGTTTTAATGACAATCCTCTAAAAATTATCTGTCGTCCAAGTGTCACTCATCCCCCACGTTTCTCCAAAATTATTTTCTTTAAAAWWWTTAAAAGACTCATTTCCCTCACCCACCTAGAGTCGCTCCTAAAATTACTCCTAGGTGTTCCTAGATCCCCTTACATGCTTTTAATAACTTTCCCTAAAAGAAGTTGCTATTTTAGTTCATTATAGAAAATTCTTAATTGCTGATTCATTTTTTCTTTTACCCTATGTCCCCTACTTTCCTTTAATATGTTTCCTTTATTACTAGTTTCCCTACTTCTATTATTTATTCCTTTCCCCCCTTTTTTTTTCTTTTAAAACCAAAAAGATAAATGTGCTAATTAATCTTTTCATTTTATTTTTAAGTCATAACTTTTATACTCCCACACTTTAAATAATTTTATTTCTTCTTTATAATTTAAAAACCATGGGTTTCAATTAATTTATCTCCCTCATTACTTTACCCTCCCCCCTTTAATTTAAGAAGACTTTAACTATWACCTAGGAGGGTTTTAGTTTGCGTTCTTATGTTTATTTCTGTAGGGTCTTTTTCTTAAGGCTAAACAAAATTTTATCTTAGAGATGTTTTAAATTTAGGTTTAGATTTGAACTGGGCGACAATTAATTATGGGAGTCGTTTCAAGAATTTCTTAAGACGTTAAGGTCTTAGGGTCATCTAGGTTTGTCTCATCATCACCATCAATGCGACGTGCCCTTCAGGATGCACTACGTGCTCCAAGGGTGCCACTCGCCTTGTTTGTTTCTGTCGCGCGACGTGCCCTTCAGGATGCACCACGTGCTCCAAGGGTGCCACTCGCCAACTTGTGTTTCTTTTGCGCGATGTGCCCTTCAGGATGCACCACGTGCTCCAAGGGTACCACTCGCCGACTTGACTGATTGGTAGACATCTATAACCCCTGGAGTCAACACTCCGCCAGGTGAACTTGTGGGAGACTAAGGGCTCTAAGGAATAAGGCCCTCGCCTTATTGCGTGCCCTTTAGAATCATCGTGAGTGACTGTCATAGTCTTCCCTCACGACATCGTGGATCCTCTCGAACTAAGTAATCGTTAACCTATAGTTCGAGCCACGGCGGGAGTGCTAGGAGGCTGTGGCAGGGCTGTTGTCCACACCTCTCCCTCAACCTCTCTGGAAAACGTGTGTGGCCCCTTTACTCTATATGTGAGTCTGGTCAACAAGCTATCGTCAGCCTGTATCATCAACCATCATGTCAGAACATGTCAACAACATATCATCAAATCAATAAATATCATGGTAAATAAATCAACTCAAATAGCACACTCCCTAACTCAATCCGGAGTCCAAGGGTTCCATTGATGCCTCTGCATCTTCCAGGTCAAAAACCCTGTACACTCAAATAAACTGAGTCAATAGCACCTGTTTATGTCAAAGAAGTAAAACATCATGTCATCTATCATAAGGCATCATCATCAAGGATAAATTTTTTATCATTATAAAAATCCATATCACTTGCGAGCAAGTGTCCTCAAAGAATAAGTTTTCTAAGTGCGCCAAAGCGGGATGTTACATATACCCCCTCTTGGTCTAAACTTCATCCCGAATTTTCTCAGTATAAATGCCGAAATAAAAGTACCACAGTATCATAAATCTATCTATCAAACAAAAATGGAAATTGTTGGCGCATATCATATGCGTCCTCCCAGGTCGCCGAGTGCAGACTATAATTGTCCCACTGGACCTTGACCTGATCTACCGTTCGATGTCGTAACTGTTGAACGCGATGATCTAAAATGTGGACTAGATCAGCCGTAAGCGCTCCCTCGTTAGATACCTGGAAGGAACTCATGTCAATCACGTGTGTGGGATCACTAATATAATGTCTCAAAACAGATACATGAAAAACATCATGCATACGCCTCAAAGAATCAGGCAAGGCTATTCGATAGGCCACGGGCCCCTTTCTCTCCACAATCTTGAAAGGTCCCACAAACCTAGGAGAGAGTTTAGCTCCCTTTCCAAACTTGATTGAACTCTTATGCGGCTTAACCCGCAAGAAGACTCGATTGCTGACCTCGTAACTACGATCGACTCGGTGCGCATCGACATAACTCTTCTGTCGATCCTGCGCTTCTTTAATCCTTTTTCTTATGGTTTGCATTTGCTCTTCCATTTCTTGGATCACTTCTGGTCCCACCAGGACTCTATCCTCTAGCCGATCCCAACTCAAGGGCGTCTGGCACGGTCGCCCATAAAGGAACTCAAAAGACGCTATCTTAATGGTTCTCTGGTAACTGTTGTTATAAGCGAACTCTACTAGGGGCAAGAACTCCTCCCAACGCTTTTGTTGGTCCATCACATACATGCGCAACATGTCTTCCAAGGTTTGGTTTGTACGTTCTGTCTGTTCGTCCGTCTCTGGGTGATACGTAGTACTAAAGTTAAGTTGGGTTCCCAAGGCCTCTTGGAAACCCGTCCAAAATCGTTCGGTAAACACCGATCCTCGATCGGATATAATCTTTTTAGGCATGCCATGCAGCCTCACAATCTCACTGATGAAAAATCTCGCTATGTCAGGTGCCTGATACGTCGTACACACAAGAATAAAGTGAGCACTCTTCGTCAGAGTGTCTACTACTACAAAAATCAAGTCGTGTCTCCTTGCCGTCAGTGGCAATCCAACAATAAAATCCATCGAAATAACTTCCCATTTTGATTCTGGAATGGCATGTGGTTGAAGTAATCCTACCGGATGTCTATGTTCAGCCTTTACCTACTGACACTCCAGACATCTGGCCACATAGTTGACTATGTCGGCCTTCATTCCCTTCCAGAAGAATAAGGGTTTAAGGTCTGCCCTCATCTTCGTGACTCCTGGGTGAGCCATGTAAACTGCTCTATGAGCCTCACTCAGGATCAACATCCTCAACTCATCGTTTGGCGGTACGTAAATCCGACCTCTAAACCTCAACAACCCATCGCTATCAAAAGAAAATCCCTCATATCGTGGTACCATCATTGTGTTTTGTCCGATAAAATCCTTGACTTCCTTGTACCATTCATCGTCATGCTATAAAGTGAGAATCTTCTCACATAGATTCATCTGAAGAGGCAACACTGAAAATATGCGTGGTCTCCGACTCAAAGCATCAGCCACTTGGTTCACCGTTCCCTTTATGTAAGTAATCTCAAAGTCGTACTCGCTAAGAAATTCCGACCAATGCCGTTGTCGTGCGTTTAGGTCGCTTTGCGTAAAAATGTGTTGTAGTCCACAATGATCAGTATTTAATTCAAATTTTCGTCCAACAAGGTAGTGTCTCCAAAATTTCAAGGCATAAATGATGGCTAATAACTCCAAATCGTGCGTCGCGTAATTCTCCACATGCCTTCTCAGTTTTCTTGAAATGTAAGCAATCACTCGTCTGTCTTGCATCAAGACTCCGCCTAAACCTTCCTTGGATGTGTTAGTGCATACCAAGAAGTCTACGTCCATGTCAGGAACCTTTAGTATTAGTGCTGTGGTCAACAACTCTTTAAGCCTTCGAAATGCTTCTGCGCATTTCTCGGTCCAAACAAACTTCTTGTTTTTCTTCTGCAATTCCGTGATCGGATTTGCTATCTTCGAAAATCCCTCGACAAACCGTCGATAGTATCCTGCTAAACCAATAAAGCTACGCACTTCTGTGACATTCGTCGGCACGGGCCATTCCATATAGCCTCAACCTTGGCTGGATCCACAGTGATACCTTTGCTGGAGATGACATGCCCTAAGTAGTGAATCCTTGATTGATAAAAAGAGCATTTGGACAACTTCCCGTATAGTTTGTGTTCTCGTAAAGACTGTAATACCAAGCGCAAGTGCTCTTCATTCTCCTCCGTCGTCCGAGAGTAGATCAAAATATCGTCAATGAATACTTGGACGAACTTGTCCAAGTACTCGCGGAACACCCCGTTCATCAAACTCATAAATATCCCTGGGGTGTTTGTTAGTCCAAACGGTAAAACAGTAAACTCGTAATGTCCAAATATTGTCTTAAACACGGTCTTAGGGATGTCGTCCTCCTTGATCTGTAACTGGTGATACCCTGATCGCAAATCGATCTTGGAGAACACCGTCGCACCCTTCATTTGATCAAACAGATCATCAATTCTTGGTGAGGGATATTGATTCTTGATCAAAGCCTTGTTCAATTGGCGATAGTCAATGCAAAGCCTCCACGATCCGTCCTTCTTCTGAATGAAAATAACTGGTGCACCCCACGGTGACACACTAGGGCATATCAGTCCCAGGTCTAACAATTCCTTCAGTTGCATTTTCAGCTCTTGCAACTCCGGGGTCGACATCCGATAAGGCGTTCTCGCTATTGGTTTAGTCCCCAGTTTCAGGTCTATGGTAAACTCCAATTCTCTTTCCGACGGCATCCCAGGTAACTCCTCTGGAAATACGTCCACAAACTCCTTCACCACCGGAAGGTGTTCTATACCTTTTGCTACTCCCTTTTTGTTTAGCTCAAGGATCGCATAAATCTTGCACCCCTTGCGCATACTCTTCCACAACTGTAAGGAAGAGACGAACCTCAGGGATACTCCCTGGTTCCATCCTACAATCACCTGTCTCTGTCCTTCATCATCGACCAAGCTCAACCTCTTCGTCTTACAGTTGAGTATCGCCTCATGCGATTCCAACCAATCCATACCAATCACAATGTCATAAGATCCTAAGATTGTGATGTACAAGTTGACCCTCGTGACAAACTCTCCCAGTTTAATGGCATGGCCTGTAACCTTTTCTCCAACCTTCTGTTTGGCTCCAGAAGCCATCTCTACGAAGATAAACTCATCCTGTTCGACTGCCTTTACCTTAATCATTTTTAGCACTGCACCAGAAATGAAACTCTCAGTAGCACCTGGGTCTATCAAAATACTAAGGGTCTGGTCAGCGACATTACCTGTCGTCTCGAGCACATTCGACTGGTGCTCTGCCTGGCGGTTATTCACCATTGCATGTATCCGATGGGCCTTGCCCATATCTCCCATGGTAGCGGGTCCGGCTGATCCGGATGCCCCAGTCCTCTCCACAGGACAGTTGCGTTGGTAGTGTGGCTCCCCACACGTCCAACACCCCTTCTTCAACCCAGTAGTCCTGGTACCCGAAGTAGAAGATGACTGCCCACTGGCCTGGAACCCTGGTCTGTTCTGCTGAACAGGCCTATACTGCTGTTGCTGCGGGTGACGCTGGTGCTGGTGCTGTGGTCCTCGATAAGGTGTCCATTGCTGAGATGGTGGTCGTCGAGGTGTAGTGAACGTGGATCCCCTCTGGAAGCCACGATATCCCGGCGTACGTCTCGCTGGTGTCTGGTGCTGCGGCGTTCCAAATGAACCCTGCCATGCTGGTCTCACTGGAGTCCTGGTCTGACCCCCACTCATAATCTTCTCCTCTGCTATGAGGGCCTTTTGGACAACGTCATGCAAGGTTTGAGGCATCAAGATCCTAACCTTTGCACGCAGGCTACCATTAAGGCCAAACACGAACCGGTTGACCTTGAGCTTCTTAGTGTTCAGGTGCGGAGCATACCGGAGCAACTCCATAAAACATGCCTCGTACTCGGGCACCGTACGACCTCCCTGTCGTAATGCGTTGAAATCATTGAGTTGATTCTCAATGAATTCCTCTGAAAGATACCTTTCTCGGAACCGTTCCTCGAACAGTTCCCATGACATGTCTTCGATGACCATGTTTAGCTGTGGTAGGAACGTCTTCCACCATAGAAGAGCGCTCCCTTTCAGTTGAAAGACCGCCATGTGGACCTTCATGTTGGAGGTATAATCGCGAAGTGCGAAGCACATCGCCATATTCTCCAACCATGCC
>JZKD02S1696191.1:62106-73934 GCA_000966675.3 Picea glauca
TTACAAAATAAAGTTAGATTTGTTGCAAATTAATTTGCAACATGCCTAGGTCGCAAGTATTGCCATACTTGTGGTCTCAACATTGATCATGGATCGAATCGATAATGTGGTTGCAAATTCCATTCTTATTTGATTTACTTGTAATTTTTAAATTGTCTTCCTACTTTATTTTTAAATTTATTAAAAAAAAAAATTAAAAATACATGTTTAAATTTTTTTCATTATATATATATATACAAATTTACTTGTAAATATAAGAACAGATTTATATTTACAAGAAATATAATTTATTAAAAAGATTAAGATGATGTTCGTCAGATAATATTTGAATATAATCGAAAGAATGAAAAATATTTCTATGCATAAATTTATTTGCATTAAACCACTTAATAAATTATGTGGTCAAACAATAGACCATAACTATTACCAGTCAATAAAATATTGTCTTTAAATCTAAACTGGACCAAAACAAATGTGCACATACCAAATCTAAAATCTAAATACTAATTAACAAATTTAAAATAAACATAAATATAAACATAAAGATTTCTTCTACCTATATCAAACTATATAACACATTTATGCACAGAATTTTAGAACACTTTTATAATTAGAATGTACAAATATTAACAAATGTACAAATATTAACAAATTTGAAATAAACATAAAGATTTCGTCTACGTGTACCAAACTATATAACACATTTATGCACAGAATTTTACCCTATCATAAATCTGGTTAAGTGAATACATATTTCCTCAAATGTATGGAAAGTTGTACTTTCATCATTTCAGTTGGTGGGAAATTGGTTGATATGGCAAGTGGGAAAACGTGACAAAGTGAAAATAGGTTCGGACCCTTGGGTTGGAAACAAATGTAGGCATAGGATATCAAACCAATTCATACATGAGCTACATAGAAAATGATATTATATGTTATGAAAGGTTTTGAATGGGGCAATGGAAACTATATGGCACCAATCTTGGTTGTCCTAAAGGGACTTAAGCATTGGGGAAGAAAAAGGTAGCATAATGGTAGAGATACAAATATTATCTAAAATTTAGAAACATCATAATCAAAGAGAAGGAAGATCAATTAGTCTAGTCTCTAAACTCATCAGGGGAATATGTACCAAAATTAGGATATAAGGATATTATTGAGGAGGGTAAAGAGCATATTCATACATGGTGGTGGAAAGTCACATGGAAACTTAAGATCCCTTCAAAAGAAAAAAATTCCATGCGGTTGATCTTGAACAAAAGGGATACTACCTAGGATATTGTGCAGAAAAGATCATTTGTTGGGGTTGGATGGTGTAGCTTATGCTAACAAGTAGAAGATACAAGTGCTCGTCTATTCACGGGTTGTGGGCCTTTCCATAGCAGTTTGGAAAGAAATGAAAGAAATGGTAGGGAACCAAAATGTTTGGGTAGGATAAAGTATTGAAGTGGCATTTCAAAATTGGTGTGACAATCGGGACTTAAAAAAGGTTAAATAACTTCCCTTAAACATTACATGGGGAATTTGGTTGGCCTGAAATATAAAGTTATTTCAAAACATAGAGAATTTTCTTTATTTTAGGTATATATGATATTAATTTAAGATTTTTCATCATTAATGTATCAATCTGAGTCCAATATTTCAAATCATAACTCATTAGGAATTAATAGAATTTAGAGGGTTCTTGAAGCATGCCTAAATCCTGTTTGTTATTAATAGAAACATATTTGATTTAAATATTTGTCTGTTGCACACAATGTCTTCGTTGTCTGGTCAAAGATGGATTTGTTTCTGAGGTTTCCAGGCTTAATTTATGGAATTTATCATCTCTACACACAACTGTACAGTGGACTATGACTTGACCATGGGAGCCCAGCACTGTGGCCAATCCATTGGTGTGCCCACGGCTTGACTACAGGCGCCGCTATATAAATTAAAATTAAAATAAAAAATTTCAAATAGAATTAAAAATTACAATTAAAATTATAGACAACCCATGACATATAAATTAAATTTAAATTCAAAAATTACAGTTAGAAAAAAATTATAAATAAAATTGAAATATAAAGGTTTTCGACTTACCTGAAGCTCGACCTGTCCGACCGCCCGCCAACAGAGCAACCCGACCACCCGTAGGAGTTCTCACCAACACAACGTCTGCACCAAGCTCACAATCACTCACTATCACAATCGGGAAGAGCTAGGAAAAACATTACAATTTCGTTGTGCGGTTAATATATAAACATTTTTTCGGCCGAAAGAATAGTTCAGCCAAAATTTTCTTTCGAATGAAAGAATTTTTTGGCCTGAATATCTTTCGGCCGAAAACATATTGCCATATGGAAAAAATCCGTCTGACTAAATTTCTACACGAAAATCGAGATAGCCGCCACTGTATCGTTCGATTTGATGTTCCAGGGTTCAGCCAAAAAATAATATTAGTTCGGCCTAAACAATGTTTTTTTGGAATTTTGGATATCATATTGTCACGAAAGTGTTACCCACCTCCATGATTTCACCCGATAAACACCTACCCCCCTCAAAGTTTATAAAAAGAGTATTGGGAATACAACATGCACCTAGGTCTACGTCTAGAATTTATACCGGTGAACCATCAAATTAGGTTTAACATGCCTAAATAGGTATTACAACCATATTCCCATTTACATGTGATAAAATCTAACTCCATGAAAATAATTACAAGTGTATTCTCGAGCACGTGATGCTATGAAACATCAACCTATTTCATTGCAAGAATTCCTCCTGCTCCAAATACAATTACGTAGACCAAGTACTTATCTTACCACTGTATGCTTGAGCACAAGATGAAAGAATCATATATCAACTCATTTACTAGCATCCCTTCTTGCTCCAAATACAGTGAGCCAAAGCACTCATTCACCGAGTACTTCTTTCTTAATGCACTTCTACCTATGCTCCACATCGATCCACTGTATGCTCGAGAAAATGATGCAAGAAGAATCTACCAACTTATTTATCAGCATCCCTCTCTGCTCCAAATATAGTGAGATAAAGCACTCATTCACTGAGTACTTCATCCTCAATGCATTTTTTCTTATGCTCCATTTCCATGTGTCATTCACCATGGTTCATAAACTCATGAACCATCACTTAAATTTGTTTGCATATTTCTCTTCCATAGGTCACTCACTTTACCAACAAATTCATAAGCATGGATCTCAACATAAAAAGACTCTCTTTGGAGAGTCCAGGTCTTCCCAAATTTTATACCACGTTAAAAACTGAGAGAGAAATAACACAACAAGAAAGCATGCACATAAATCCAATATTGATCCTGTAAACCCTTAATCGGGAGAACCAACAACTAATAGATATATATTAAACTTAGCCAAACTATCTAATCTAGGACAACATCGACCACTTGAGGCTTCTTACAATTGAGTATCTCAAACCATTAAATAAGCTTCATCAATTACAACCATAATTTCTTTACTAGAATTAGATTTCAGACATGCATAGCCTGGATAAAGCCATACAAAGACATGCATGGAGTGGAGATAGAAATGTGAAGGCATGAGAATACATGCATGGTGTGGATATAGCCATGCAAATACTCACAATAAATACCATGGGAAAATACCATGGGTTACTCAATAACCGCCAATGGTAGACCCAACAATGACCTAATCAAGGACTCTATCATAGAGTCAAGATTAACTCAATATTCAAGACATCAATAATAAATAAAAAATCGAACAATGAGGGATAGCTATAGAAGATCCAAGCACTCAAGAAGTGATACCAAAACTCAAAGACACAATTATTCACCAACTTACTTAGCTAAGAAGTCATATGCATATGAATAATCCAAGAGCAGCTCAAAATTATCCTAGTTTGACACCAAAGAAAAATACATGAACAATACATCATGCAAGGAGAGCTTAGGAAGATCAAGTCACCAAATTTTGATGGTGAAAACAAAAGTGGAGAGGATGTTAAAGCTTTGTTTCTAAGGATAAGAAAAAAAATTCGGTTTCACAACAACTCATTCAATCTAGAAGTCAAGATTGCTATATACCATCTACAAGGAAATACTTCTATGTGGTGGGATCAATCAAAGCAAGTTAACCACATCGATGAAAAAATGATTTCTTGGAAGTGGTTCAAGAAATATTTCTAGCAACAATACCTTTCTGAGCACTACATGTTCAACAAAACAAGGTATTTCCACACAAGTCGAAGACCTTCAGTAACCACTCTCACAACTAGATCAAAGATCAATTTATCAATGTTTTTATGTAGTTAAAACCATCAAAAAGAGAAACATTCCATGTCACCAACCAACGTGGCCACTTGAGGAAATATATTAATGCAAAAGAAAAAATATTTTACAAGAGTTTCTAATTAAGAAAATAGAGAATAGACATGATGTTCATACACACAATATGTTCTGAGTTATTATTAACAATGAAATAGTACACATATTTATATATCAATCTTTGCATGAATATATATAGGCTATCTTAGTTACATTGACAAACTAGTTGAGAGAATATCTCAACCACACACAAATTTAGGAGACTAAGTTGGAGAAGATCTCTCACAACCAACTATATCTACAACAACATCCTAAACAATGGGAAAAAACAACTCACGTAAAGATTAAAATAACAAATACATTAACAAATCATGATTGTGAAGAATCCCACATTAAGCACAAGACATGTAGGAGTTAATCACTCCAACACCCCCTCTTAACAAGTACTTGTTTAGATCTCTATCAGGTAAGGTCTTCATTAACATCTATATCCATTTCAAAATATTTTAGACTATGAACTCCATCAAACTGTCTCATCACCCTCTAAAAGTGTAGCTCGTGAGTTGAATTCTTGAGCTCTCGGATTCCACCTCCCCAAACTGTCGAATCACAAATCTCTTGAAGTCAATTATTGGACCTCACTAGTAGACTGAAATCCACATTAACAATCTATACACATGTCTCATAACCTCACTAGTAGACTGAAATCCACATGCATGTATCAACAACTAATGAGGGATCATTCATGAGATCCACAACTGCTAAACTAAATAGATAACCATCCATTATGAGCTTTTACTTGCACTTGATTCCTTCTAACTTTGGAAATACAATTGTTTCATGCCAAGAAATCAATTACCTATTTGTAATTTCATGACAATGACAAAGACTGAACAAATGGCCATCCTATGGACATACTTCCATCTATCGAGACACCTAGGTACCCAACCATGGTTCTCGTTGGTTCTCTAGGAAAATAGTCTAGATATGGAATGTATCTGAGTCAATCTTACAAGACATTTCACTTTATCATAATCTGATTTTAGAGATTTATCAACATTATTTACTTCACAAATAAATAATAAATTTAACATACTTGCACTAATTCAAAGATAAATTAAAATGCATAAACAATCTACTCTCATCCACTCTAAGCTAATCCTACATATTTACAAAGGATCAAAACTCACATCTCTCTCATTTTCCTAGGCTCATCCATGAGGGAGTTAAGCCCATACCAATTATGATACCAAATTAATAAAATAGAGAATAGACATGATGTTCATACACACAAATTGTTTTGAGTATCTTATTAACAATAAAATAGTACACATATTTATACATTAATCTTTGACTTAATATAGATAGGTTATCTTAGCCACACTAACAAACTATTTGAGAGAATATCTCAACCACACACAAATCTAGGAGACTAAGTTGTAAAATATCTCTCACAACCAACTAGATCTACAACAACCTCCTAAACAATAGGAACAAACAACTCACATAAACATTGCAATAACAAATACATTAAAAAATCACAATAGTGAATAATCCCACATTAAGAACAAGACAAGTATGGGTTAATCACTCCAACATTTCTCACAATCGATCATTAGAAAATTACTCTCCATGCTCTTTAAATAGATATCATGGACCTAAAAACATATTAGACCAATTTGAACTTAACTAACTCCTAAGTGTCTAAATATCCTAACACCCCCCCTTAAGAACAACTTGGGATAAGATTGAAGGATTTACAAAGGTGACACAATAGGAGAAGGAAGAAGACATTAGAGTCTATNCCACTTAATAAATTATGTGGTCAAACAATAGACCATAACTATTACCAGTCAATAAAATATTGTCTTTAAATCTAAACTGGACCAAAACAAATGTGCACATACCAAATCTAAAATCCAAATACTATTTAACAAATTTAAAATAAACATAAATATAAACATAAAGATTTCTTCTACCTATATCAAACTATATAACACATTTATGCACATAATTTTAGAACACTTTTATAATTAGAATGTACAAATATTAACAAATTTGAAATAAACATAAAGATTTCGTCTACCTGTACTAAACTATATAACACATTTATGCACAGAATTTTACCCTATCATAAATCTGGTTAAGTGAATACATATTTCCTCAAATGTGTGGAAAGTTGTACTTTCATCATTTCAGTTGGTGGGAAATTGGTTGATATGGCAAGTGGGAAAATGTGACAAAGTGAAAATAGGTTCAGACCCTTGGGTTGGAAACAAATGTAGGCATAGGATATCAAACCAATTCATACATGAGCTACATAGAAAATGATATTATATGTTATGAAAGGTTTTGAATGGGGCCATGGAAACTATATGGCACCAATCTTGGTTGTCCTAAAGGGACTTAAGCATTGGGGAAGAAAAAGGTAGCATAATGGTAGAGATACAGATATTATCTAAAATTTAGAAACATCATAATCAAAGAGAAGGAAGATCAATTACTCTAGTCTCTAAACTCATCGGGGGAATATGTACCAAAATTAGGATATAAGGATATTATTGAGGAGGGTAGAGAGCATATTCATACATGGTGGTGGAAAGTCACATGGAAACTTAAGATCCCTTCAAAAGAAAAAAATTCCATGCGGTTGATCTTGAACAAAAGGGATACTACCTAGGATATTGTGTAGAAAAGATCATTTGTTGGGGTTGGATGGTGTAGCTTATGCCAACAAGTAGAAGATACAAGTGCTCGTCTATTCACAGGTTGTGGGCCTTTCCATAGCAGTTTGGAAAGAAATGAAAGGAATGGTAGGGAACCAAAATGTTTGGGTAGGATAAAGTATTGAAGTGGCATTTCAAAATTGGTGTGACAATCGGGACTTAGAAAAGGTTAAATAACTTCCCTTAAACATTACATGGGGAATTTGGTTGGCCCGAAATATAAAGTTATTTCAAAACATAGAGAATTTTCCTTTATTTTAGGCATATATGATATTAATTTAAGATTTTTCATCATTAATGTATTAATCTGAGTCCAATATTTCAAATCATAACTCATTAGGAATTAATAAAATTTAGAGGGTGCTTGAAGCATGCCTAAATCCTTTTTGTTATTAATAGAAACATATTTGATTTAAATATTTGTCTGTTGCACACAATGTCTTCATTGTATGGTCAAAGATGGATTTGTTTATGAGGTTTCCAGGCTTAATTTATGGAATTTATCATCTCTACACACAACTGTACAGTGGACTATGACTTGACCGTGGGGGCCCAGCCCTGTGGCCAATCCGTTGGTGTGCCCACGGCTTGACTACAGGCGTCGCTATATAAATTTAAATTTAAATTAAAAATTTAAATAAAAAATTTCAAATAGAATTAAAAATTACAATTAAAATTATAGACAACCCATGACATATAAATTAAATTTAAATTCAAAAATTACAGTTAGAAAAAAATTATAAATAAAATTGAAATATAAAGGTTTTTGACTTACCTGAAGCTCGACCTGTCCGCCCGCCCGCCAACAGAGTAACCCAACCACCCGTAGGAGTGCTCACCAACACAACGTCTGCACCAAGCTCACAATCACTCTCTCACTATCACAATCGGGAAGAGCTAGGAAAAACGTTACAATTGCGTTGTGCGGTTAATATATAAACATGTTTTTGGCCGAAAGAATAGTTCGGCCAAAATTTTCTTTCGAACGAAAGAATTTTTCGGCCTGAATATCTTTCGGCCGAAAACATATTGCCGGATGGAAAAAAATCCATCCGACTAAATTTCTACACGAAAATCGAGATAGCCGCCACTGTATCGTTCGATTTGATGTTCCAAGGTTCGGCCGAAAAATAATATTAGATCGGCCTAAACAATGTTTTTTTGGAATTTTGGATATCATATTGTCACGAAAGTGTTACCCACCTCCGTGATTTCACCCGATAAACACCTACCCCCCTCAAAGTTTATAAAAAGAGTATTGGGAATACAACATGCGCCTAGGTCTACGTCTAGAATTTATATCGGTGAACCATCAAACTAAGGTTAACATGCCTAAATAGGTATTACAACCATATTCCAATTTACATGTGATAAAATCCAACTCCATGAAAATAATTACAAGTGTATTCTCGAGCACGTGATGCTATGAAACATCAACCTATTTCATTGCAAGCATTCCTCCTACTCCAAATACAATTACGTAGACCAAGTACTTATCTTACCACTGTATGCTCGAGCACAAGATGAAAGAATCATATATCAACTCATTTACTAGCATCCCTCCTTGCTCCAAATACAGTGATCCAAAGCACTCATTCACCGAGTACTTCTTTCTTAATGCACTTCTGCCTATGCTCCACATCGATCCATTGTATGCTCGAGAAAATGATGCAAGAAGAATCTACCAACTTATTTATCAACATCCCTCTCTGCTCCAAATACAGTGAGATAAAGCACTCATTCACTGAGTACTTCATCCTTAATGCACTTTTGCTTATGCTCCATTTCCATGTGTCATTCACCATGGTTCATAAACCCATGAACCATCACTTAAATTTGTTTGCATATTTCTCTTCCATAGGTCACTCACTTTACCAACAAATTCATAAGCATGGATCTCAACATAAAACGACTCTCTTTGGAGAGTCTAGGTCTTCCCAAATTTTATACCACGTTAAAAACCGAGAGAGAAATAACACAACAAGAAAGCATGCACATAAAGACAATATTGATCCTATAAACCCTTAACCTGGAGAACCAACAACTAATAGATATATATTAACCTTAGCCAAACTATCTAAGCTAGGACAACATCGACCACTTGAGGCTTCTTGCAATTGAGTATCTCAAACCATTAAATAAGCTTCATCAATTACAACCATAATTTCTTTACTAGAATTAGATTTCAGACATGCATAGCCTGGAGATAGCCATACAAAGACATGCATGGAGTGGAGATAGAAATGTGAAGGCATGAGAATACATGCATGGTGTGGATATAGCCATGCAAAGACTCACATCAAATACCATGGGAAAATACCATGGTTTACTCAATAACCACCAATGGTAAACCCAACAATGACCTAATCAAGGACTCTATCATCGAGTCAAGATTAACTCAATATTCAAGACATGAATAATAAATAAAAAATCGAACAATGAGGGATAGCTATATAAGATCCAAGAACTCAAGAAGTGATACCAAAACTCAAAGACACAATTATTCACCAACTTACTTAGCTAAGAAGTCATATGCATATGAATAATCCAAGAGCAACTCAAAAGTATCCTAGTTGGACACCAAAGAAAAATACATGAACAATACATCATGCAAGGAGAGCTTAGGAAGATTAAGTCACCAAATTTTGATGGTGAAAACAAAAGTGGAGAGGATGTTAAAGCTTTGTTTCTAAGGATAAGAAAATATTTTCGGTTGCATAACTACTCATTCAATCTAGAAGTCAAGATTTCTATATACCATCTACAAGGAAATACTTCTATGTGGTGGGATCAATCAAAGCAAGTTAACCACATCGATGAAAAAATGATTTCTTGGAAGTGGTTCAAGAAATATTTCTAGCAACAATACCTTTCTGAGCACTACATGTTCAACAAAACAAGGTATTTCCACACAAGTCGAAGACCTTCAGTAACCACTCTCACAACTAGATCAAAGATCAATTTATCAATGTTTTTATGTAGTTAAAACCATCAAAAAGAGAAACATTCCATGTCACCAACCAACGTGGCCACTTGAGGAAATATATTAATGCAAAAGAAAAAATATTTTACAAGAGTTTCTAATTAAGAAAATAGAGAATAGACATGATGTTCATACACACAATATGTTCTGAGTTATTATTAACAATGAAATAGTACACATATTTATATATCAATCTTTGCATGAATATATATAGGCTATCTTAGTTACATTGACAAACTAGTTGAGAGAATATCTCAACCACACACAAATTTAGGAGACTAAGTTGGAGAAGATCTCTCACAACCAACTATATCTACAACAACATCCTAAACAATGGGAAAAAACAACTCACGTAAAGATTAAAATAACAAATACATTAACAAATCATGATTGTGAAGAATCCCACATTAAGCACAAGACATGTAGGAGTTAATCACTCCAACACCCCCTCTTAACAAGTACTTGTTTAGATCTCTATCAGGTAAGGTCTTCATTAACATCTATATCCATTTCAAAATATTTTAGACTATGAACTCCATCAAACTGTCTCATCACCCTCTAAAAGTGTAGCTCGTGAGTTGAATTCTTGAGCTCTCGGATTCCACCTCCCCAAACTGTCGAATCACAAATCTCTTGAAGTCAATTATTGGACCTCACTAGTAGACTGAAATCCACATTAACAATCTATACACATGTCTCATAACCTCACTAGTAGACTGAAATCCACATGCATGTATCAACAACTAATGAGGGATCATTCATGAGATCCACAACTGCTAAACTAAATAGATAACCATCCATTATGAGCTTTTACTTGCACTTGATTCCTTCTAACTTTGGAAATACAATTGTTTCATGCCAAGAAATCAATTACCTATTTGTAATTTCATGACAATGACAAAGACTGAACAAATGGCCATCCTATGGACATACTTCCATCTATCGAGACACCTAGGTACCCAACCATGGTTCTCGTTGGTTCTCTAGGAAAATAGTCTAGATATGGAATGTATCTGAGTCAATCTTACAAGACATTTCACTTTATCATAATCTGATTTTAGAGATTTATCAACATTATTTACTTCACAAATAAATAATAAATTTAACATACTTGCACTAATTCAAAGATAAATTAAAATGCATAAACAATCTACTCTCATCCACTCTAAGCTAATCCTACATATTTACAAAGGATCAAAACTCACATCTCTCTCATTTTCCTAGGCTCATCCATGAGGGAGTTAAGCCCATACCAATTATGATACCAAATTAATAAAATAGAGAATAGACATGATGTTCATACACACAAATTGTTTTGAGTATCTTATTAACAATAAAATAGTACACATATTTATACATTAATCTTTGACTTAATATAGATAGGTTATCTTAGCCACACTAACAAACTATTTGAGAGAATATCTCAACCACACACAAATCTAGGAGACTAAGTTGTAAAATATCTCTCACAACCAACTAGATCTACAACAACCTCCTAAACAATAGGAACAAACAACTCACATAAACATTGCAATAACAAATACATTAAAAAATCACAATAGTGAATAATCCCACATTAAGAACAAGACAAGTATGGGTTAATCACTCCAACATTTCTCACAATCGATCATTAGAAAATTACTCTCCATGCTCTTTAAATAGATATCATGGACCTAAAAACATATTAGACCAATTTGAACTTAACTAACTCCTAAGTGTCTAAATATCCTAACACCCCCCCTTAAGAACAACTTGGGATAAGATTGAAGGATTTACAAAGGTGACACAATAGGAGAAGGAAGAAGACATTAGAGTCTAT
>JZKD02S1696191.1:75604-87176 GCA_000966675.3 Picea glauca
ACTTTATACCTCAGGATATGGCTAAAATAGTTGTATCTTGGGAAAACAAAAACTTTTTTGGAGTGAAACGAAAAATATTTCCAAGTGAAAGCAACATGGGTTCAAGATCTCAATCAACAATGTAAGTGGGTCTTCAAATGAGCTATGATACCGTGTTAGAAAAAATAGGACATTCCCACACAGGATGAATACCTTTAGTAACCATTCACACAACCATATCAAAGATCAATACATAGATTTTTTTATGTGGTTAAAACCATCGAAGAGGGAAACAAACCATGACCCTAACCAATGTTGCCACTTAAGGAAATATATTAATGGAAAAAATATATATATTTTACAAGAGAGTTTCTCACAATCGATCATCAACAAATGACCCTCCATGCTCTTTAAATAGAGATCATGGACCACTTGGGTGTTAAACCAGGGATCAATATAGTCATTAAGATAAAAAAGAATATGAGTCGTCGAATCACTCTATGTCTAGAACATATCATGACCATCAGATTATATAACTACAAATGCATACTAATGTATACTAAATAAATACAGTAAGAGACACATTTTTATCTAAATTCATATTAGACCAAGTTGAACTTAACTAACTCCTAAGTATCTAAATATCCCAACACTACTATGATAAGAAGATGCAGAGGTTCTTTGAACTCAAGTTGAGAAACATGACCACGGAGGAATATGAGAAGATTTTTTTGGAATTGGTGATATATGTGGGCTTTATTAAGGAAGAAAAGGTGAAGACACAAAGGTTATTAAGTGGACTTCCATCATTTACAAATACAAGATCCAATTTGATGAACTTAAGACTATGGAAGAGACCATTAGGAAGGAAAAGTACCTACATGATTAGAACAAAGGCAAAACAAATATCTAGAATTATTGAAAAAATAATAAGGAAAATTTGGATGAGAGGAAGAAGGGATTCAAACCTCATTTCCTTAGGAATATTCCTAATACATATAAACAAAGCTAGCCAACTCAGTGTGAATCCAAGGTGGTAGAATCCTTGGGAAAAGGGAAAAGAAAACCAATCAAGTGTTGGGGATGTGAAGGAGATCACTTGTATAAATATTTCCCTCATAAGGGAGACACAATGATGACTATGCACAACATATAGAAGACAACTACAGTGGATGATGTGAGTAGGAACATTCCAAGAATATATGCAACCTTGGAAAATTAACATGCAGACCATCAATCAAACATGATTGGGGTTAAAGGTTTGATTGCAAATCAACATACTGTTATTTTAATTGATTCAAGAGAAAGTCATAGTTATATTTCCCCTAATTTGGTTGAATGATTTCATTTGAAAAAGATTAAGCATGAAAAATCATGGTTGGTTCAACTAGTTACTAGAATTAAAAGAAAAAATAATGAGATAGTTAAAGGTCATCCTTTAGATATGAATGGTTTCAACACTATTGCAGATTTGAACATAATACCTCTTGGTTCATATGATGTCCTTATTGGAATGGATTGGTTGGATGTACATCATGCCATTTTAGATTTCCATAACAAGAATTTTACTTGTCTCGATGAAGAAGGGAATCAAAGGACAATGAAAGGAATTACAAGACCCATTTCTATAAGGGAGATTTCATCCTTACAACTAAAGAGATGTTTCAAGAAAGGATGTCAATTGTATGAAACTCGTGGATGAGTCAGCCAAGAGAAAAGGTCCAAGTCTTGAGGTGGTTCTAGTTGATGGAGTATGAATATGTATTTGGGAAAATATCAAGTTTACCACCAAAAAAAGATATAGATTTCTCCATTGATTTAATACATGGAGTGATGTTGATATCAAAGACTCCATATAGAATGAGAACACCAAAATTGAAGGAGTTACAAAAGCAGTTAGAATAATTGTTAAAGAAGGGGTACATGCGCCCAAGTGTCTCACCTTGGGGAGCACCAATACTCTTTGCGAAGAAGAAAGATGGAACTTTGAGTATGTGCATTGATTTTAGATAGTTGAACAAATTCATTGTGAGGAATAAATATATTCTACTTAGAATTGATGATTTGTTTGATCAACTAAGATGATAAAATATATTTTCAAACATAGACTTGAGGTAATGCTACCATCGGGTAAGGATAAATGATGAAAACATCAACAAGACAACTTTTAGAACCAAGTATGGACACTATGAATTTGTACTGGTTCCATTTGGATTGACAAATGCAGCAGCTATATTCATGTGCTCAATGAATGGTATATTTAGAAATTACATAGATATGCTTGTCATTGTATTCCTAGATGGAATTCTTGTTTATTACAAGTCAGAGGAAGATCATAAACAACACTTGAGATTGATATTACAAGTGGTAAGAGTGCACCAATTGTATGCTAAGTTAAGTAAGTGTTATTTTATTAGAGGTATATCCATTACTTGAGACATATAATTTTAGAGGAGGGGATAACAGTGGATACAGAGAATATTGAAGCTATTATGGGATGGACAACACATATGAACACAACAAAGGTAAGGTCATTCACGGGGCTTGCTTGAACTATAGGAGATTCATAGAAGGATTCTCCAAAATTTCTCATCCCATAAAATATTTACAAAATAAATGAATTAAATTTGATTGGACACCAAAGTGTGAAGAAAGATTCCAGGTATTAAAATAATTTCTTACTAGTGCACCCATTTTGAAGATTGTTGATTTAAATAAATATTTTGTGGTGTGTACAAATGTATGCAAAGAGGGACTTGGTGGAGTCATCACTTATAATGAACATGTGATTTGTTATGATTCTAGAAATTTTAAGGAGCATGAGAAGAATTATGCCACACATGAATTGGAGTTTGCTTCCATAGTGCATTGAAAACTGTGGAGGCATCACTTAATGGGAAGAACATTTTAGTTAAGGACATAATGCAATGGTATGAAATATTTATTTAAATAACAAAATTTAAATGTCAGGGAAACAAGATAGTTGGAATTTCTTAGTGAATATAATTTTGAGATTAAACATATCAAGGGAAAAGAGAATAAGGCTGATGATGCACTTAGTAGAAGGATACATGAAATGCATGCTACAACCATTAGCATGTGCAAATTAGATTTAAAGAACACAATTTTAGAAGCTATTATGTTAGATGGACATTACCTATAGGTAAAAGAAGAATCACAACAACAAATACACAACACAAATATAAAGAGTATAAGTTGGAGAAAGATGGGATACTTATGCACAAAAATATAATGTACGTTCCTAATTCTCGGGAAATAAGAAATTTGGTATTAAAAGTAATGCGTAATTTTCCCTATGTTGGATCCTAGCTTCTAGAAGACAATTGCAACAATAAGAAGCCAATACTTTTGGATGTGAATGAAAAAATATGTTTTTGATTATATAGCCAGGTGTAAGGAATGCCAAAGAATAAAGGTCGAGCATAGACATCCAACATGTTTTCTATAACCGTTTCCAATTCTAGAGTGGAAATGGGAAGTGGTAACCATTCACTTTATCACTAAGTTGCCAAAGACAACAAGGAAACATGCCTCAATATCAATAGTGGTGGATAAATTAAGAAATGATGCTCACTTAATTCCAGTTAAATTGAGTCATAAGACAACTAATATAGCATAAATTTTATATGAAGGAGATTGTCAAGTTTCATGGAGTACCTAAGGAAATTATCTCAGACAATGATCCAAAGTTTACTTCAAAATTTTGGAAGAGATTGTTCAAAGGTTTTGGGACAAAATTTAATTTCAACACAACCTGTCATCCACAAACAGATGGGAAAACAAAGAATGTCAATCAAGTGATTGAAGGCATGTTAAGAATGTATGGGATGGATAAGCCATCCAAGTGGGAGGACTACTTTTATTTCCTTGAATTTTCCTATAACAATGGATATAAATATTCATTAAGTACGAGTCCATTTGAAGCTTTATATGGTAGAAGATGCAATACTCTAGTTAATTGGGATAATCCACCAAACATAGTAGTAATTGGACCAGAGTTGCTTAGCGAGATGGAAGAACAAATGGTTATGATTAAGAAGAATTTGAAGGCAACATAGGACAATCAAAAGAGTTATGTGGATAAAGGCATGATACGAAGGGAATTAAAAATTGGGAAGCACATATTCTTGAAAGTGAAAGAAAATAAGAGTTCTTTGAAGTTGGGAAGCTCCACGAAGCTAGCAGCCAGATTATGCAGTCCATTTGAGATATTGGATAGAATAGGACTAGTTGCATAAATGCTTGCATTGTCTGCTTCCATGAAAGTGCATAATGTATTTCATGTGTTATTATTAAAAAACTTGTGATGACCCTAACCATGTCATTGAATGGACTTTGATTCATGTGGATCCAGAAGGAGACTTCTAGGTGTAGCCAATGCATATACTGGACATGAAGGTCACTATGCTCTAGAATAGTCATAGGGAAGCTAAAGGTCCAGTGGACTTACTATTACCTTGAATAAGTGACATGGGAGTTGGAGGATGTGATGATGGAGGAATACCTTCATTTGTTTTGAAATTTTGATGTAATATTTTTTGTATATATGCATGATGATGTGCACCAAGGACGGTGCAAAATTTATAGGGAGGGAAATGTAACACCTCATTTTGATCCCCAGATTAGCAATGTGTGTGTGTGATGAAAGGGCATGAGCCAAACAATGTAATATGTAAATATTGTACAATGAAGGTTAATAATAAATAAATAAATAATACAACATTGGTTGCATACAGAGAAGGAAAACACATGGGGGGGAATGATTCCACAAAAGAGGAAAGAAAGGGGGTTTATGAGGCTGAAAGGGGGTTAAAGAGATATAATATTTTTTTATTCTAAGCCTAAGACACCTACCTCATATTACCCTAAGTCATGTCAACCTTGGAGTGAGATACATCGGCTTGTTAGGAATACACGTGGTGGGTTGTGAGCATGCAAATATAATTCATCACTTTTGGTTGTTGTAGAGGGAGTTACCAAAAATTCTTCCCAATGTTTTCTTGAGAGACTATGTCACCACACTATGACTTGTAATAGAATGAGTATAGATGTTATAAATAGTATGTGAGAATTATTCCCATGTGCATGAGGAATCATTGTCATTAAGAAAAAATAGTGACAACTGAGAATCCATGTAGTCCCCAGTAGAGATATTTCATGTCCAGTCTGTGTTGGATCCCAAGAAGCAAGTGGGATAGCCCAAGAAAATACATGGAAGAGAAGGAATTCCCATTTCTTAGGTTGTGTAGGTTGTGATGTGTGAGAGGATTAGAACCAACCATAGGAAGATTTCAACCTTGTGGACTCATAGCCTTATCTCGGGTGTGTCCATGTTGTAGAAATATTACATGCAACATAGAGCCTATGGTTGGGTGGAACACCCTTCCTTTGCAACCAATTTGTGATTTATTTCCATAAATATAAGTGTTTATGGTCTATTTATTATTATGCTAATTTAATGTTGTTTACTTATGAATTGAATGATATTTTTTTACATGGATAATTTTGCATTTGTAACATTGAATGATTAATTATATTTGCATAATCCTACTTGTCATGACTCATATTGCATGCAATCATAAATTAATAGCAGGGCAATGAGAAGATTGGTATCAGAGAAAGAAGCTAGGTGAAATGTTTGGTTTTCAAGAGGTATCTCGTATCCTCAATGGTCATAGAGGGTGTTAGGCATGTTACATGACTTTCTCAGTGAGTAGTCTTATACAAGGAGCTGAACTTCATTGTAATAGTTACTCAAATGTTTTTTTATAATATCATATTGTGTTAGTTGTGTGTATCTGTAATGTTCCTGACTTGGCTAGTCTGGGAAACTCTGATAATGTGTGTGTAGGATTAATTGTTTACAACATATAAATGAGCATTCAAATAATAATGGCGACAAAAGACTACAAAGTTTATATTATGGAATCTTCGTGGAGTACAAATGTCGAATGCAGTTGAATAAAATAAATCACTCGGCTAGATCAATGACAAAAGGATCTTAACCATAATACAATAGCAAATAAAACAATAATACTCGATACCCAAATAATGTTGTGGAATGCAATGGATGAGATTAATAACTACTGCAGATATGACAACTCATATGGCAACTGCTGCAAGTCTGGAAATTTCTCCTTGGTGGTTATACCTCTCGAAAATTCCTAGAAACTATCCCAAAAAATGTGCCCTACTCTGCCTCATAGTCCTGGTGACTGTCCGGACCTTAAATGGTGTATATGGTCCCTAGATGGATCCCCCTGAGGGAAATGTGCCCCCTCTGCTCCAGAAAATTTTTCCCTAGTGATTCCATCATCAGAATCGGTTGATGCATGTCTCAAATTGATCGCCCGGGTCTAATGTGAAATGGGTCAGAAGGATTTCCCCGGATCTGAACTGATGATCGCTCGGGAACCTAGAATGTGTCCTCCCCAAGTGTCGCACTCCCAATGTCTGGAAAGTGCGCCCCAGATGATTCCTTCATCCAAATATAATGAGGAACCAAGAAAAAGATGCACCTTTCCTTCCTCTCAATTGGGTCGGAGGGGAATCTTTGAACTCTTCCCGAAAGGGACAAGTTGATCCATTGAACCTCCTCAGAAGTTGTGTGCTCACCCTGAATGAGTATGCCCTTACTGTTACAACCTGCGAAACTTCTGTTGAAGATCAATGGAAGATCTGTGTGACCTCCCTGATGACTAGGGTGTGTCTCTCAACACTAAAATCAACCACTAGCGTATTCCTCCTAGAATCCACTGAGCTACCTGACCAAGGATGATTTTAAGGATGGAAAATTATTTTAAAATGTAGAAACCTTGGTGAATCTTACTAATCCTTCATATGCCAACTATAAAATATTTGTCGATATTTTTGTAAAAATATTCAAATTTCTAACGATTTTATATAGTTTGTATAAATTTTGGTGATTTTTAAGGTAAAAGAATTTGGGGGAATCATTTTTACAATAACGAATCTCTTTTCGGGAAAAACCGTGGAAAATTAGCCCATGAGCGAAATTTATCCCCTAAAATCATCCATGGATACCTCTCCTGAGATGCGCCTCTCTCCTCAATGACAAGTCAAAATCTACATAATGTTGAATTAGGTCGTTGAATCTTCTCTTGTAGCTTCCCAAAACCCTAATTCACTGTCGACTTCTAATTTTAGCTCGTTTGTTCTATTTTTAGCTCAAATTGGCTTAAAAGTTCTTTTATCCACTTTTAGCTCAATGTCACTTTTTGAATATAACACCTTTGACTAGAGTGACTTCTAGTAACCCTGTTTACCCATTTCTGGCCATGGCTATAGTCTAATGGGGCGTTTTAGACCATTAAGCCTCCTCTTTGGAGCTCCTATTTGGAAAGGGACATTACAGTCCTCGCTTCCTAAAATTGCTTGTCCTCAAGCAATACCAATCGAGGGTGTTGAAACACCTCCTCACTCTCCCATGTAGCATCCTCTACGAGAAGCCCTCTCCATCTGATCAAACACTCTTTGATGACCCCACTCCTCAGTTTCCTCTCCCGAAACTCCAGTACCTCCTCCAGAACCAACTCCAACTGTCCCTCCTCATCCAATAGAGGAAGCTCCTCTAATGTATTGATGAATTGTCCCACTTCCTATTTGAGGCAAGATACATAGAACACGTTATGAATATTTCTCCCCTCTAGAATATCTAGCTCATAAGCAATCTCGCCTACTCAGCGCATGATCCTGTAAGGGCCATAAATTATGGGCTTGAGATTATCGGCCCCACTCTTCTTCAGAGATGACTTTTTGTAAGGTTGGGGTCTCAAGAAAAATAGATCCCCAACCTCAAAGTTGCACTCTATCTTGTGCATGTCCGCACTCAACTTCTATCGGTTATGTGTCGTCTGCGGGCTCTCTTTCAGCAACTTGAGAATATCCTGGATCTTTGTGATCCAATCCTTGGCCTTGGGAGCTCTTCTCTCCCCGAAAATGAAGTCTACCAAAGTGGGAGCATCATATTCGTACAATTCTCAAAAGGGTGTCATAGCAATGTACATGTGGAAAGTGGTGTTGTAGCAATGCTCTCCTAAATGTAGTCACTTGACCCATGTTTTCTATTGTACACCTACATAGTTCCTCAAATACCCTTCAACCCACTTGTTGAAAATATCGGTCTACCCATCTATCTGAGGGTGATAGTTGGTGTTGGGTGTCAACTCTATCCCCACTAATCTAAACAAATCCCTCCAGAATGTCATAATAAACTGATTGTCCCTGTCACTGATGATGTTTCTCAGCAACCCATGAAGTCTAAAGACCTCCCTGAAGAATAACGTGACTACCCGAACTGTTCTTTACTCTGTTAGTATGCAAAAGAAGTGAGAAAAATTGGTCAATTTGTCGAACACTACATGGATACAGTCCTTATCCTCAACCTTGGGTAGGCCTGTGATGAAGTCCATCAATATACTTTCTCATTTATGATCTGGAATGGGAAGTGGTTGAAGTAGCCCTGCTGGAAGAGCATGCTCTGAATTGTTCTACTGGAAAGTCACAAACTCAATGATGTGTCTCATAATGTCTTGTTTGAGGCCCTTCCATGAGAAACTCTCCCTGATCTGTCTGTAGGTTTTGAAAAAACTCTGATGGCCTGCTAGGGGTGAATCATGAACTATTGTGAGAATATTCTTCTCGAGCCACGAACCTGGCACTAAGTAGACTCTTTCCTTGTAGAATATGACATCGTCAATGACCCTATACATGTCATCCTGTATCTTCCCATCCATAAACTCACAAGCGAACTTGTTCTTGGAATATTCCACTAATAAGTGGGATTTCCAATTTGCTGATATCTCCATCAAAGAACATGGCACAGGTCTCCTTGATAGTGCATTGGCCACAATATTCTTCTTCCCCTTGAAATACTCTATGTCGAAGTCGAATTCTTGTACCTTCGTCACCCATTTTTGCTGGCTCTGTTTTGACCACGAATTTGTTGCCCACCAAATATTGTCTGAATTTGGTCAAGGCATGCATGATTTCCATAATTTCCTTTTCATAAATGGAGAACAGTCTTTTGGGATGATTGAGATTCCTTCTCTCAAATACAATGGTGTGTCCTACCTGCATCAAAACTTCCCTAATACCCTCGTAAGATGTGTCACACTCTAGTACAAATGGCAAAGTGAAGTCTGGTAATGCCAACACTCGACATGTGTGCATGACTTCCTTCATGTGATCAAAGGCTTTCTATGACTCATCGATCCAGATGAAAGCCCCATGCTTGGTAAGATTTTTCAGTGGTTCTCCAAGCTAAGAAAAACCCCAGACAAACCGCCTGTAATAGCTTCACAACCCGAAGAAACTCCTCAACTCTGTCACACTCCTAGGCGTTGGCCAATGACTTGATCTTCTCCTGGTGTAATTGTACCCCTTGTGGACTGATGATGTGTCCCAAGTAAAGTAGCTTTGTCATATTGAGATCACACTTGGACTCTTTGGCGTATAGTGACTACACCTCCATGATGCTCAATACCTCATCCAAGTGCCTCATATGCTCCTACCATGTCTTGTTGTAGACCAAGATTTCGTCGAAGAAAACCAAGACTGATTTCCTCAACTGATCCCTGAAGATGTGGTTCATGCAAGACTAAAATGTAGTTGGTGCATTGGCTAGCCCAAATGGCATAATCAGGAACTTGAAATGTCCAAAGTGACACTGAAATGTCATCTTCTCTATGTCCTTCTCTTAGATGTTTATTTGATGATACCCAAAGCATAGATCAATCTTCGAGAAGAAAACTACCACATGCAGTTCATCCATAAACTCGTCAATGCGAGGGATAGGGTATCGATTCTTGATGGTTTTCTTGTTCAAGTCTCGGTAATCAATGCACATCCTCATGGTACCATCCTTCTTCAAAACTAAGACAACTGAAGAAGTGAATGGACTATTGCTAGGTCTGATGTGTCCCATCGCTAGAAATTCCTTAATTTCTTTCTCTATATCATCCTTGAACATCCTAGGATGACAATAGGGTGGGGTGATCATAGTTTTTCCCCCCTCATCCAACTCAATGGTGTGCTCAAACCCCCTGTCAGGTGGTCTCCCTGGTGGAATCGACCCAAAAACCTATTGATTTCATCCCAACAAGTTCCTAATCTTTGTATGATATTGTTGTCGACCCTTTGAATCCTTTCATGTAGTGATCAAACATGATGCGACATATGCTACCTCCCCATGTCTAAATATCCTCTCCATCCTCTTGGACGAAACTGTCTTGGGTGCTCCTATTGACATGCCTCTCAGAACAACCCTCTTCTGGTCACTGTCTTTGAACCCCATCTCCAAGGTTTGGTAATTGGTCGTGATTTTTCCCAAGGTGATCATCTACCAGACTCCATATACCACATCTGTGTCAGATAGGTCAACCACATAAAATGTGTCTCTCAATGTGTAGTTTCCTGAATTTATCTCCAATTCCATAACTCTTTCTAGACACTCCATTGTATGACCATCTGCTATTGCAACATCAAACCCCTCAAACTCCTATGTCTGAAGTGCCCGTCTCAATGCCAATGAAGTGTCAATGAAGTTGTGGGTAGCCCCACCATTTATCAGGGTGATTTCCCATTTCCCATTAATAGTTCCTCTGATCTGGAGGGTATCATACTTGGAAACACCAAAAAGGGTCGCTATGAATCCTCCCTCTGTTGGTTTTCATTTATTAACCTGCTCAGGAGGTTGTGGAACTACCAGTGGGTAGGCCCCTGCCGGTGTTGGTGGTCTGTGGGGAGGCTGCTCCTCTGCCTGTGATGACTCCTCCTTTGAGCTAGTGGATCCATTGTCATTCTCCTCCTCCTCACTGTCCACACTATTTGTTTCCACCTCAATATAATGAATCTCTCCCTTTCCCATGCACCTGTGGCCTAGGACCCAAGGGTCTCTGAAGTTGAAGCAAAGCTTCTTCCTCATAAGCTCTCACCTCATCTCATCATCCAACTTCTCCTTGCCCTTCCATTCTCTTTGGAATGGCTTCCTGTCTCAGTCCTTCTATGGTACAAATGGTTTGGAAAAGGGTTTAGTCTTTGGCACCGAGTCTGCCAAATCTCGAGTGCGTAAGATGGCATCCTGCAATGTATGAGGCCTGTTTTCCTTCACCCATCCTCTCAAGGGATCTATGAGTCCCTTTGTGAATAACATGATCATCCTAGGCTCTGATATATCTGTCACTACCACTCCTACCTGTTGAAACTCCGTGATGAATGCCTCTACTGTGTTAGTTTGTCTCAACTGGGCTAGATCCCTAAAGTGGATCTCGAGATCCCTCCTGTCAAACCTATCCATGAGTCTCTATGTGAACTCCATGTAGGATTTGATGTGACTATGTCCCAACGTCACCAATCCATGTTGCCACCACTAGTGTGCCTCACCCTCCAAGTGTAGGGTAGAGAAACTGATGGCTTATGTCTCAGTCATCTGGTTGAGCTTGTAGTATGTGTCTAGCTTTTGTACCCAAGATCTAGCAATGCATTTGGATGATCCGTCAAAAGAAGGTATGGTGAGTTTACCAAATTTTCGGATGAAATCAATGTTATGCCC
>JZKD02S1696202.1:8607-25833 GCA_000966675.3 Picea glauca
ATATTTTGAGCCACTCCTGAAT
Organism: Picea glauca; assembly: GCA_000966675.3. Taxonomy (NCBI): domain Eukaryota; kingdom Viridiplantae; phylum Streptophyta; class Pinopsida; order Pinales; family Pinaceae; genus Picea; species Picea glauca. Next base: position 8,630 of record JZKD02S1696202.1, read on the forward strand.
GTACTCCTTCATTGATGAAACTGTGATGTCTTGCTTAATCTGAAGGGAGAAAAAAATTTCTTCTATTTCTTTGAATTCCGAGCCAATTGTTCAATTGATGCCAAGTGGTCTTCATTATCATTAACAAAAGTAACTAACCATCGATTAATTTATTCTTCCAGAAAATAAGTGAGGTTTTCAAACTCACTAGCCCATGAAGCTTTAATTATGCTCAATTTTGTCTCCAATTGTTCCTTAGGTATAAGCATAGACTCTCTTACTAGTTGTGGGCCCTTAATATCTATAACAATTTCAAGTGCTTTAAGGAATACATTACTTCTTTTGTCATTAATCTTTGTACAATTGGAAATTGAATCTCGTAGCATTTGAATTCTTTCTAACCAACCTACTCTCACTTGTTTTATTCTATGGTTTGAAGGTAAATCTTGTTTATTTCTATGGAAATCACTTAAACTTGACACATGCGCAACAAAAGTACTCAAATCTTTTTTTTTTTTCAAATCATCATGTTTCAAGTCTTTTTGCAAATATTTTGCAATGTCCCTAGTATGAAACCCTTTGTAATTGTACATATAGGCTAGTGAATTGTGGTATCAACTATAAATGTAAATGTACATTTAAGTTGGTGAGATTTTGGCACTAAGTTTTGATGTTGCATCCACCTGAGTAGTGTGCAGAGTATTGTATCAAGGACAGGGTGTGCACATTTCATAGTGTTGCGTGCACCTAGGTAAGTGTGCACATCTCACAGTGTTGCACGCACTTGGGTAAGTGCACGGGAATGACCTGGAAAGGCATGCAGACCTGAGTTATATATATATATTATGTTTGTATGTGTATTGAGGTTGGAGAGCCTGTGTGATTATGAGGCTGGTGAGTCGGCATGCAAATAGGCCAGTGCGCCTATCCATGTAAATATAATCATGGTTATTAATATAAAATTTCATCGTTGCACGTAGACAAACTCGGAAGAAAATATATGGGGGGTTGACTCCATCAGAAAAGGTAAAAGGGTGTGGGACTTAAGTCTTAGGGAATATTTTATAATATTTCTGAAAAAGTGTATGTTTTGGATAATTATTGTATCCTAAGTTCTCAAGGTTGGGAACGAGCCAATAAGTGGCTTAAGCTACTTCTGAAGGTGACAAGTGTCGTGTTGAATGCATGTAATATATATTGTTGGACTTGGTGTATTTTTGGGATATTCATCCATTATTCATTATTGAATCACATGTGTATAAGGGGGTTGGTCCAGGGAGAGGACAATTATTACCTTATCTGCACAGAGAATTTTGTTAGTTGTGGTGTTGTAGTAAGGGTTTATTGTCGAAGATATGGGTTGTTAGGCTCATGAGTAGTCTCTGTGGGTGAGAGATTGGTTGTTGAGAAGTGGGATTGTCAGGCCCGTGTGCATACTCTCTAGGTGATATTTTTTTCTTAAAATTGTTTCCTAGTGCGCTGAGAATTAGTCACGGGGCTCGGAGACTTCATGTTCGGCCTGTTGTTGGTAACACTGGAAGGGAAGTGGGGTGGATGAGGGATTGTTGAGAAAATAAGGGGAACACTTCCTTGGTTGTGACAGGTGCATGGGGAATGAGGGATTGTGGGCTAGTTGCAGTAGTAGGCACCTAGGACTGAGAAATTATTTTGAGAATCAGACCTTAACTTGTTGCTAGGAACCCTTTTTCCCTGGTGGAGTTAAGCCTCAGCTCGAGGGTGGCCTATTATTGAAATATTATGAGGAACGGATTCTATTGATGGGAGGAACGTCTAAGTTTTGCGCGCAGTTTGTGACTTTCATAAAAGAGAAGTGTTCATGTGTGTTTGTCTTCTATATTGTGTTCTTGTTTATCTATGTTTGACATGGTTTAATTCTAGTATGTTGTCGCATATAAGTACTTGTTGTTATTTTGTTTAATTTTGCTTGCACATGTAAATGTGGTGTTGATAGTTATTATTTTAGTTGTGCATGAGTATGACAATTGTTGATCATTTTTCTGTTAATTTATCCTTTGATATTTCTCATGAGTCTTTGAGGCAAGGATTGAATGGTCGGGTGCGCAGGAAAGTATCATGTGTGCACATGAGGCTGGAATTTGTGTGTGCACGCAGGGAATTAGACCATCTATGCGAGGAAATTAGAATTGGCATGCGATGTTAGGGTGGTTGTGTGCTCAGTATGTTGGTGTGAATAGTTGTTTGAGTTACTTTCGCTGCTTAAAGTTGTGTTAAAAGGAGAAAGTTAGTGTGGTGTGACTCAGTTTGAGGTTGAGCACACTACTTCAAGTGATACTGTGCAGACTAGTGTTTAGTACAGATTATGCATAGTGGATTTTTTTGGAGTAGTATGGCCCAATAGTATGTTGGAGATGTTACAGTTTGGGTTGATTCAGAGCTACAAAAGTTGAGGTTGTATGACGTGGCCTAGCATGGGTGGTTGGGGACGTTATAGATTGGTATCATAGCACGTTGTAAGTGGTGGTAACGGGACTTAGTGGGAGAATGGGTACGTTACAAATTGGTAGCATAGCTATTGGTTCAACACTGGACTTGTATGGGCCACAGGTCAACAAGAAGCATCATAGCTTCAGTGTCAACACTGAGCCTAAATGAGCTGATTTATACTTAAGGAAAAAATTGGACTGGTAAGTGGTTGAATTTGGAATTCTAGTGTGGCCATGGTGTGCATTAAATAAGAATGTGCATATGTGCACACTAATTACATGAAATTATGGAGTGTGGAACTAGAACTGTGCAGTAAACAATGGTGCATGGGTGTGCACACTAAATATTTGGGGTTGCATGGAAAAAAATTGTGGTGCATGTGCATTATTGATACGCAGTGTGCATGTCAAATATTGGCATTGAGCAATGGCACGTGTTGAATATCAGTACGTGCATGGACTTCGGAAGAAAGGATTATGACAAGATGGTGCAGTTTTTTCATGGAGTTGTTTCATGAATTCTTCTAACAAATCTTGTTGTCTGAACATTTTGCAAAATTATCAATGATCAGAGAAGGATAAAATCAGTGCAGAAGGTAAAAAAACATGGAATATTCGTAGAGGACTTATAGTCTTGATGATGAATTCAGGGATTTGTATGTCGGTTTGGGTGTTGTTGGTACAAAATCCCAGGAGGAGTGCATGAACTTGGTAGAAACCATAAATGGATTTCAAAAATATGTCCAAAGCTATAAGACTGATAATGAAAGGCCTATGAGAGACAAGGCGCACTAAGATGACTTCAATGTCAAATTGATGCAGAGCCTGGACATAATAGAAAATAAAATGGATCATGAGACAATGAAAAGTAAGTTAAGAAGTATTAGGTCTCATGATGAGAAAAGAAGAGAAGCAAGGAGTGTTGATAGGCATAATCACCACTCACCAAAGCATTCTTTTACGAAAGTGCATAGTAGTTCGAGTCCATCTCCCATTCGAAAGCATAAGGGAAGGGTTGGGGTGAATAAACTATAGGGAGAAATGAATAAGATCAAGTCGCTTATCTTTGAAGGTGATCAGAAGAAGGATGAATATGTGGAGACCTGGTTGTTGGGTATGAGGAAGTACTTCCAGATGCATAACTATTATGTGCAATCAGAAGGAAGAATTGATATCTATTAGCTTAAAGGAAAAGCATCAATGTGGTGGGATCTATTTTTGCAACTGCAACACATTGATGAGAAGAAAGTTACTTGGAGGGAGTTCAAGAGGTATCAAAAGAAATACCTAACCAAGTGATACTATGACAAGAAAATGAAGGATTTTTTCGAACCCAATCTTGGGAGTATGATGATAGATTACTATAAAAGAATACTTTTCGAGCTATTGAAATATGTCACATTCATCAAGGATGAGAAAGTTAAAATTCAGAGGTACCTGAATGGGTTGCCTTCAGTTATCAGTGACAAGAAACAATATGATGACCCCAAGACATTGGAGGAAACTATAATGCGCACTAATTATCTGTATAAGCAGCAAAGGGGAAGATCAAATTTCCAAAAGGCTTGGGGAGATAAGATGAAAAGTAAGGTGGATCAGAGGAAGAAGGGGGATAAGCCACCATTTTTCGAAAATACTACACAAGGATAGTTAACTCTCTAGGATCCCAGAATGTCGGAGACAGTAGGGAAAAATGTGTGGCAGCAATCTATTCAATGTTGGATTTGTGGAGGGAATCATATGCACAGAGATTTCCCTCAAAAATGTGATAAAGCAAGGACTAGGCACAGTGTACAACAAGTTGTGACAGTTGAGGACATGGGGAAAAAAATTCCAAATATTTACGCAACGCTTCTTAATAAGCAAGTTCAGTTTCAGTCGCACATGATCGAGGTGGAAGGTAAGATTAATGACAAACCCATTTCTATTTGAATTGACGCATGAGCTAGTCATAGTTATCCATATCCTAAGATGGTGGAAAGATTCTATTTTCCAAGAAGTAAAATTGGAAAACCTTGGTTGGTGCAGTTAGCTAAAGGAGGAAAAAGGAAAATTAATGAAATGGTTAATGCATGTCCAGAAGATGAATGGATTGTGCACAAAAGCTTATTTGAATATCATACCTTTGGGTTTGTATGATTTCTGCATTGGTATGGATTGGTTGGATGAGCACCATGTTTTCCTGGACTATTACAATAAGGCATTTACTTTCTTGGATGATGAAGGGAACTTAAGAATAGTTCGAGGAATTCCAAGAGTTGTGATTATCAGAGAAATTACAGCCTGGCTACTGAAGAAAATCTACAGGAAAGGATGTCAAGTATTTGTAGTGCACATGGAAGAGGCACTTAAGGATAAAGTGCCAAGTGTTGAAGACTGTGAAATAATGAAAGAATATGAGGACGTCTTTAAAGAGATACCAGGATTGCCTCCAAAAAGAGATATTGATTTCTCTATAAATCTTATGCTGGGAGCAACACCTGTATCCAAGACTCCTTATAGGATGAGTACGCTAGAATTGAAGGAGTTGAAGATGCAACTTGAAGAGCTTCTAAAGAAGGGGTATATACGCCCAAGTGTGTCACCTTGGGGTGCGCTAGTTTTATTTGTGAAAAGGAAAGATGGCACGTTGAGACTTTGTATCGAATTCAAGCAATTGAACAAGGTAACAATAAAGAAAAAGTATCATTTTCCAAGGATAGATGAGTTCTCTATGATCAACTAAGAGGCGCGTAGATATTTTCCAAGATTTATCTTAGATATAGATATCACCAAGTGAGAATTAAGGAGGAAGGCATCAATAATATGGCCTTCAGAACAAGGTATGGTCATTACGAGTTTACAGTGGTGCCATTTGGGTTGTCAAATGTACCAGTTGTTCCCATGTGTTTGATGAATGGAGTTTTCATAAGTTATTTAGATAAGCTTGTCATTGTATTTCTGGATGACATACTTATTTACTCAAAGTCAAAAGAAGAGCAGGAGCACCACTTGAGGATGGTATTGCAGGTATTAAGGGAGCATCAACCTTATGCAAAGTTGAGAAAGTGTTCATTTTATCAGCGACATTCATTATTTGGGTCATATTATTTCTAAGGAAGGCATAGTTGTGTATCCGGAAAAGATAAAATCCATTGAGGAATAGTTGACACCAAGAAATGTTGCAGAGGTAAGGTCTTTTATGGGACATTCAGGTTACTACAAAAGGTTTATTGAAGGATTCTCACATATTTCACATCCAATTACATCTTTGCGATTTGAATGGACTCTGGATTGTGCAAGGAGTTTTTAGCACTTGAACAGTTTGTTGACAAGTGTGCCAATTTTGAGAACTGATGATCCTGATGCAGACTTCGTTGTGTGCATGGATGCATGCAAGGAAGGAATTGGTGGAGTCCTAATTTAGAATGGACATGTTGTGTGCTACGAATCAAGAAAGTCAAAAGAGCATGAAAGGATNATATTTTGAGCCACTCCTGAATGTACTCCTTCATTGATGAAACTGTGATGTCTTGCTTAATCTGAAGGGAGAAAAAAATTTCTTCTATTTCTTTGAATTCCGAGCCAATTGTTCAATTGATGCCAAGTGGTCTTCATTATCATTAACAAAAGTAACTAACCATCGATTAATTTATTCTTCCAGAAAATAAGTGAGGTTTTCAAACTCACTAGCCCATGAAGCTTTAATTATGCTCAATTTTGTCTCCAATTGTTCCTTAGGTATAAGCATAGACTCTCTTACTAGTTGTGGGCCCTTAATATCTATAACAATTTCAAGTGCTTTAAGGAATACATTACTTCTTTTGTCATTAATCTTTGTACAATTGGAAATTGAATCTCGTAGCATTTGAATTCTTTCTAACCAACCTACTCTCACTTGTTTTATTCTATGGTTTGAAGGTAAATCTTGTTTATTTCTATGGAAATCACTTAAACTTGACACATGCGCAACAAAAGTACTCAAATCTTTTTTTTTTTTCAAATCATCATGTTTCAAGTCTTTTTGCAAATATTTTGCAATGTCCCTAGTATGAAACCCTTTGTAATTGTACATATAGGCTAGTGAATTGTGGTATCAACTATAAATGTAAATGTACATTTAAGTTGGTGAGATTTTGGCACTAAGTTTTGATGTTGCATCCACCTGAGTAGTGTGCAGAGTATTGTATCAAGGACAGGGTGTGCACATTTCATAGTGTTGCGTGCACCTAGGTAAGTGTGCACATCTCACAGTGTTGCACGCACTTGGGTAAGTGCACGGGAATGACCTGGAAAGGCATGCAGACCTGAGTTATATATATATATTATGTTTGTATGTGTATTGAGGTTGGAGAGCCTGTGTGATTATGAGGCTGGTGAGTCGGCATGCAAATAGGCCAGTGCGCCTATCCATGTAAATATAATCATGGTTATTAATATAAAATTTCATCGTTGCACGTAGACAAACTCGGAAGAAAATATATGGGGGGTTGACTCCATCAGAAAAGGTAAAAGGGTGTGGGACTTAAGTCTTAGGGAATATTTTATAATATTTCTGAAAAAGTGTATGTTTTGGATAATTATTGTATCCTAAGTTCTCAAGGTTGGGAACGAGCCAATAAGTGGCTTAAGCTACTTCTGAAGGTGACAAGTGTCGTGTTGAATGCATGTAATATATATTGTTGGACTTGGTGTATTTTTGGGATATTCATCCATTATTCATTATTGAATCACATGTGTATAAGGGGGTTGGTCCAGGGAGAGGACAATTATTACCTTATCTGCACAGAGAATTTTTTTAGTTGTGGTGTTGTAGTAAGGGTTTATTGTCGAAGATATGGGTTGTTAGGCTCATGAGTAGTTTCTGTGGGTGAGAGATTGGTTGTTGAGAAGTGGGATTGTCAGGCCCGTGAGCATACTCTCCAGGTGATATTTTTTTCTTAAAATTGTTTCCTAGTGCACTGAGAATTAGTCACAGGGCTCGGAGACTTCATGTTCGGCCTGTTGTTGGTAACAATGGAAGGGAAGTGGGGTGGATGAGGGATTGTTGAGAAAATAAGGGGCACACTTCCTTGGTTGTGACAGGTGCGTGGGGAATGAGGGATTGTGGGCTAGTTGCAGCAGTAGGCACCTAGGACTGAGGAATTATTTTGAGAATCAGACCTTAACTTGTTGCTAGGAACCCTTTTTCCCTGGTGGAGTTAAGCCTCAGCTTGAGGGTGGCCTATTATTGAAATATTATGAGGAACGGATTCTATTGATGGGAGGAACGTCTAAGTTTTGCGCGCAGTTTGTGATTTTCATAAAAGAGAAGTGTTCATGTGTGTTTGTCTTCTATATTGTGTTCTTGTTTATCTATGTTTGACATGGTTTAATTCTAGTATGTTGTCGCATATAAGTACTTGTTGTTATTTTGTTTAATTTTGCTTGCACATGTAAATGTGGTGTTGATAGTTATTATTTTAGTTGTGCATGAGTATGACAATTGTTGATCATTTTTCTGTTAATTTATCCTTTGATATTTCTCATGAGTCTTTGAGGCAAGGATTGAATGGTCGGGTGCGCAGGAAAGTATCATGTGTGCACATGAGGCTGGAATTTGTGTGTGCACGCAGGGAATTAGACCATCTATGCGAGGAAATTAGAATTGGCATGCGATGTTAGGGTGGTTGTGTGCTCAGTATGTTGGTGTGAATAGTTGTTTGAGTTACTTTCGCTGCTTAAAGTTGTGTTAAAAGGAGAAAGTTAGTGTGGTGTGACTCAGTTTGAGGTTGAGCACACTACTTCAAGTGATACTGTGCAGACTAGTGTTTAGTACAGATTATGCATAGTGGATTTTTTTGGAGTAGTATGGCCCAATAGTATGTTGGAGATGTTACAGTTTGGGTTGATTCAGAGCTACAAAAGTTGAGGTTGTATGACGTGGCCTAGCATGGGTGGTTGGGGACGTTATAGATTGGTATCATAGCACGTTGTAAGTGGTGGTAACGGGACTTAGTGGGAGAATGGGTACGTTACAAATTGGTAGCATAGCTATTGGTTCAACACTGGACTTGTATGGGCCACAGGTCAACAAGAAGCATCATAGCTTCAGTGTCAACACTGAGCCTAAATGAGCTGATTTATACTTAAGGAAAAAATTGGACTGGTAAGTGGTTGAATTTGGAATTCTAGTGTGGCCATGGTGTGCATTAAATAAGAATGTGCATATGTGCACACTAATTACATGAAATTATGGAGTGTGGAACTAGAACTGTGCAGTAAACAATGGTGCATGGGTGTGCACACTAAATATTTGGGGTTGCATGGAAAAAAATTGTGGTGCATGTGCATTATTGATACGCAGTGTGCATGTCAAATATTGGCATTGAGCAATGGCACGTGTTGAATATCAGTACGTGCATGGACTTCGGAAGAAAGGATTATGACAAGATGGTGCAGTTTTTTCATGGAGTTGTTTCATGAATTCTTCTAACAAATCTTGTTGTCTGAACATTTTGCAAAATTATCAATGATCAGAGAAGGATAAAATCAGTGCAGAAGGTAAAAAAACATGGAATATTCGTAGAGGACTTATAGTCTTGATGATGAATTCAGGGATTTGTATGTCGGTTTGGGTGTTGTTGGTACAAAATCCCAGGAGGAGTGCATGAACTTGGTAGAAACCATAAATGGATTTCAAAAATATGTCCAAAGCTATAAGACTGATAATGAAAGGCCTATGAGAGACAAGGCGCACTAAGATGACTTCAATGTCAAATTGATGCAGAGCCTGGACATAATAGAAAATAAAATGGATCATGAGACAATGAAAAGTAAGTTAAGAAGTATTAGGTCTCATGATGAGAAAAGAAGAGAAGCAAGGAGTGTTGATAGGCATAATCACCACTCACCAAAGCATTCTTTTACGAAAGTGCATAGTAGTTCGAGTCCATCTCCCATTCGAAAGCATAAGGGAAGGGTTGGGGTGAATAAACTATAGGGAGAAATGAATAAGATCAAGTCGCTTATCTTTGAAGGTGATCAGAAGAAGGATGAATATGTGGAGACCTGGTTGTTGGGTATGAGGAAGTACTTCCAGATGCATAACTATTATGTGCAATCAGAAGGAAGAATTGATATCTATTAGCTTAAAGGAAAAGCATCAATGTGGTGGGATCTATTTTTGCAACTGCAACACATTGATGAGAAGAAAGTTACTTGGAGGGAGTTCAAGAGGTATCAAAAGAAATACCTAACCAAGTGATACTATGACAAGAAAATGAAGGATTTTTTCGAACCCAATCTTGGGAGTATGATGATAGATTACTATAAAAGAATACTTTTCGAGCTATTGAAATATGTCACATTCATCAAGGATGAGAAAGTTAAAATTCAGAGGTACCTGAATGGGTTGCCTTCAGTTATCAGTGACAAGAAACAATATGATGACCCCAAGACATTGGAGGAAACTATAATGCGCACTAATTATCTGTATAAGCAGCAAAGGGGAAGATCAAATTTCCAAAAGGCTTGGGGAGATAAGATGAAAAGTAAGGTGGATCAGAGGAAGAAGGGGGATAAGCCACCATTTTTCGAAAATACTACACAAGGATAGTTAACTCTCTAGGATCCCAGAATGTCGGAGACAGTAGGGAAAAATGTGTGGCAGCAATCTATTCAATGTTGGATTTGTGGAGGGAATCATATGCACAGAGATTTCCCTCAAAAATGTGATAAAGCAAGGACTAGGCACAGTGTACAACAAGTTGTGACAGTTGAGGACATGGGGAAAAAAATTCCAAATATTTACGCAACGCTTCTTAATAAGCAAGTTCAGTTTCAGTCGCACATGATCGAGGTGGAAGGTAAGATTAATGACAAACCCATTTCTATTTGAATTGACGCATGAGCTAGTCATAGTTATCCATATCCTAAGATGGTGGAAAGATTCTATTTTCCAAGAAGTAAAATTGGAAAACCTTGGTTGGTGCAGTTAGCTAAAGGAGGAAAAAGGAAAATTAATGAAATGGTTAATGCATGTCCAGAAGATGAATGGATTGTGCACAAAAGCTTATTTGAATATCATACCTTTGGGTTTGTATGATTTCTGCATTGGTATGGATTGGTTGGATGAGCACCATGTTTTCCTGGACTATTACAATAAGGCATTTACTTTCTTGGATGATGAAGGGAACTTAAGAATAGTTCGAGGAATTCCAAGAGTTGTGATTATCAGAGAAATTACAGCCTGGCTACTGAAGAAAATCTACAGGAAAGGATGTCAAGTATTTGTAGTGCACATGGAAGAGGCACTTAAGGATAAAGTGCCAAGTGTTGAAGACTGTGAAATAATGAAAGAATATGAGGACGTCTTTAAAGAGATACCAGGATTGCCTCCAAAAAGAGATATTGATTTCTCTATAAATCTTATGCTGGGAGCAACACCTGTATCCAAGACTCCTTATAGGATGAGTACGCTAGAATTGAAGGAGTTGAAGATGCAACTTGAAGAGCTTCTAAAGAAGGGGTATATACGCCCAAGTGTGTCACCTTGGGGTGCGCTAGTTTTATTTGTGAAAAGGAAAGATGGCACGTTGAGACTTTGTATCGAATTCAAGCAATTGAACAAGGTAACAATAAAGAAAAAGTATCATTTTCCAAGGATAGATGAGTTCTCTATGATCAACTAAGAGGCGCGTAGATATTTTCCAAGATTTATCTTAGATATAGATATCACCAAGTGAGAATTAAGGAGGAAGGCATCAATAATATGGCCTTCAGAACAAGGTATGGTCATTACGAGTTTACAGTGGTGCCATTTGGGTTGTCAAATGTACCAGTTGTTCCCATGTGTTTGATGAATGGAGTTTTCATAAGTTATTTAGATAAGCTTGTCATTGTATTTCTGGATGACATACTTATTTACTCAAAGTCAAAAGAAGAGCAGGAGCACCACTTGAGGATGGTATTGCAGGTATTAAGGGAGCATCAACCTTATGCAAAGTTGAGAAAGTGTTCATTTTATCAGCGACATTCATTATTTGGGTCATATTATTTCTAAGGAAGGCATAGTTGTGTATCCGGAAAAGATAAAATCCATTGAGGAATAGTTGACACCAAGAAATGTTGCAGAGGTAAGGTCTTTTATGGGACATTCAGGTTACTACAAAAGGTTTATTGAAGGATTCTCACATATTTCACATCCAATTACATCTTTGCGATTTGAATGGACTCTGGATTGTGCAAGGAGTTTTTAGCACTTGAACAGTTTGTTGACAAGTGTGCCAATTTTGAGAACTGATGATCCTGATGCAGACTTCGTTGTGTGCATGGATGCATGCAAGGAAGGAATTGGTGGAGTCCTAATTTAGAATGGACATGTTGTGTGCTACGAATCAAGAAAGTCAAAAGAGCATGAAAGGATCTATTCCACTCATGACTTAGAATTGGTAGCCATAGTGCATGCCTTGAAGATGTGGCAGCATTATATTATGGGTAAAATATTTGAGCTAAGAAAAGACCATAGTGTTCTGAAGTATCTGTTTGGACAGCCAAGTTTAAATGTTAGGAAAAGTAGGGGGTTATAATTCCTTAGTGAGTATGACTTTGACATAAAGCATATCATAGGAAAAGAGAACAAGGTGGTTGACGCACTCAAGAGGAGGGTGCATGAGATGAATGCTATGATCTTTATCGTGTACAAATCTGATTTGTGTGAAAAAAAATTAGAAGTTGTCAAAATCATATTTGTGCTATGTGGACATAAAGACGACTTTACAGCAATGTATGTTGCAGCAAAAGTTGGAAGGTTATGAGATAAGAGAGGATGGGATCATCATGTATGTTTATAGAGTCTATGGGTTGAATGATTAGGAGTTGAAGAGCCAGATACTATTAGAGATGCATAAGGTTCTTGATGTTGGACATCCAGGTTACCATAAGATAATTTTCACAGTCAAGAAGCAATACTTTTAGCCAAGTATGAAAAGGGAAGTTGTTGGTTTTATTGCTAGATGTATCAAATGTTAGAAGGTCAAGGTTGAGCACATACATCCAGCTGGTTTGCTACAACCTTTTCCCATTACTGATTGGAAGTGGGAAGTTGTGACCATGGAATTCATAACTAAGTTGCCTAGGACTGCTAAACGACATGATTCTATTATGGTGGTGGTGGACAAGCTTACTAAAACTTCCCATTTTATTCCAGTGAAGTCAGTGCACAATGAAGCCGACATTGTTGAGATATACATGCAAGAAATTGATAAGTTGCATGGTGTACCTAAGACAATTGTGTCTAATGGAGATTCCAATTTCACCTCAAACTTTTGAAAAGGTCTATTCAAGTGATTTGGAACAAATCTAAACTTTAGCACAAAATATCACCCTGAGTCAGATGGACAAACAGAGAGGGTAAATCGGGTGATTGAATATATGCTCAGAATGTATGTGATGGATAATCCATAAAAATGGGAAGACAACCTTCATTTGGTAGAGTTTTCTTACAACAATGGGTATCAAGCATCTTTAAAGATGAGCCCATTTGAAGCACTTTATGGTAGAAAGTGAAACACACTAGTGAGTTGGGAAAACCTATCAGACCGTACAGTAGTTGGGCCTAATTTTCTCTGGGAAATGGAGGAGAAAATGGTAAAGATAAGACATAATTTAAAGGTTTCCCAAGACAAGCAAAAAAGATGCGTAGATAAAGGAAAAACCCACAGAGAGTTTAAAGTGGATGATCACATGTTTTTGAAAGTGAAGGTCAGGCATGGTTCCCTGAAGTTGGGAAAGTGTTCTAAGTTAGCAGCGCGCTATTGTGGGCCATTTGAAATCTTTGAAAGGATTGGTCTTGTCGTATATATGCTTGCATTTCCTGCATCCTTGTGTATTCATAATGTTTTCCATGTGTCATTGCTTAAGAATTGCATACATGATGCTAATCATATTATTGATTAGAATGTGATTCAGGTGGAGCCAGAAGGTGATTTTCAAGTGAAACTGGTTTTCATATTGGATCAGAAAATCAAACAACTCAGGAATCAAGCCTTGGAGATGGTAAAGGTCCAATGGAACTGGTACGATCTTAAGGATGCAACTTGGGAGCATGACGATGTTATGCGAGTATAGTATCTTCATATTTTTGAAGTTGTTTTGAAATTTTGTATGTCCATGTGTATTTGATGCACTGAGGACAGTGCATACATAAGGGGGATGGGAATGTAATGTCCTTGATTCGAACCCTTTGTAATTGTACATATAGGATGGTGAGTCGTTGGTACCAATTGTAAATGTAAATGTACATTTAGGATGGTGAGTCATTGGTACCAATTGAAAATGTAAATATACATTTAGGTTGGTGAGTCATTGGCACTAAGTTTTGATGTTGCATGCAGCTGAGTAGTGAGAGGAGAATTGTTATCAAAGATAGGGTGCGCACATTCCATAGTGTTGCGCACACCTAGGTAAGTGCACACGGTTCATAGTGTTGTCCACACTTGGGTAAGTGTGCAGTAATGACCTAGGAGTGTGCGTAGAGATGAGTTATATATATGTATATGTATTTAGGTTGGAGAGCCTATGTGATTATGAAGCTAGTGAGTCAGGATGCAGATAGGCCAGTGTGTCTATCCATGCAAATATAATCATGGTTATTAATATAATATTATACCATTGTGCGTAGATAAACTCAGACAAAAAGAGATGGGGGGATGACTCGACCGGAAAAGGGAAAAGTAGGTGGGACTTAAGTCCTAGGGAATATTTAATATTTCCGAAAAAGTGTATGTTGTGGATAATTATTTTATCCTAAGCTCCCAGGGTTAGGAACGAGTCATTAAGTGAATTAATCTACTTCTGAAGGTGAAAAATGTCGAGTTGAAGGAATGTAATATATATTGTTGGCCTTAGTGTATTTTGGGGATATTCATCCATTATTTATTATTAACTCACGTGTGCAAAAGGGGGTTGGTTCCGTGAGAGGAAGACTATTACCTTATCTACATAGAGAAGCTTGTAAGGAGTTGCGGGGTTGTAATCATAGTTTTACTCTTGAAGAGGCGAGTTGTCAGGCCCATGAGAATTCTCTCTGGGTGACAGATTTGGTGTTGAAGAAGCGGGTTGTTAAGCCCGTTAGCATACTCTCCAAGTAATATTTTTGTTGAGAATTGTTCCCTGGTGCACTAGGCATTATTCGTAGGGCTCAGAGACTTCTTGTCTGGCCTGTTGTTAGTAACCCTAGAAGGGAAATGGGGTCGTCAAGGGACTATTGAGAAAAGAAGGGGTACACTTCCTTGGTTGTGAAAGGTGCATGGGGAATGAAGGATTGTGGGTAGTTGCAGCAGCGGGCATCTAGGACTGAGAAATTTTGTTTAGAATCAGGCCTTAGCTTGTCTCTAGGAACCCTTTTTCCCTGGTGTAGTTAAGCCCCAACTCAGGGTGACCTGTTGATAAAATATTATGAGTAACATATTCAATGGTTGGGAGGAACACCTGAGTTCTGCATGTAGTTGGTGACTTTCATAGAAGATAAGTGTTCATATGTGCTTGTCTTGTATAGTGTGTGCTTGTTTATCTATGTTTGACTTGGATTAATTCTTGTATGTTGTCACATTTAAGTATTTGTTGTTATTATGCTTAATGTTGCTTGCACATGTAACTATGGTGTTGATAGTTATTATTTTAGTTGTTCATGAGTATGACAATTGTTGATAATTTTCTTATTAAGTTATCCTTTGATATTGGTCATGAGTCTCCAAGGAAAGGATTGAATGGTCGGGTGCGCAGGAAAGTAGCATGTGTGCACATGAGGTTGAAATTTGTGTGTGTGCGCAGGTAATTAGTCCTCATGCATGAGGAAATTATAATTGGTGTGCGACGCCAGGGTGGTTGTGCGCACAGTTGTGTTGTGTGATCAGTATGTTGGTGTGCATAGTTGTTTGAGTTACTTATGCTGCTTAAATTTGTGTTAAAAGGAGAAAGTTAGTGTGGTGTGACTTAGTTTGAGGTTGAGCACACTACTTCAAGTGATATTATGCAGACTAGTGTTTAGTACATAATATGTGCAATGGATATTTTTTGGAGTAGCATGGCCCACTAGTATGTTGGGGATGTTACATTTTGGGTTGATTCAGAGCTACAGAAGTTGAGGTTGTGTGACATGGCCCAGCCTGGGTGGCTGGGGACATTACAGATTGGTATCAGAGCATGTTTTAAGTGGTGGTAATGGGACTAAGTGGAAGGTTGGGTACGTTACACAGTATTTCATGGAATACCATCCTTCCTCCAAATAGAACTATTGGCACACATATCATGGCTACCCTGAATCTCCTAAACTTAACCAAAGGATTTATGGTTTGGGTGCATTCTACTTCAAATCATATTGATCGTCATCCCTTTCTTTTGAAACCCGCTAACTTAGACCTGTCTCTTCCTTCCCAACCTAGCAAAATTTGTTAGGCAACAGATCTATTATGATAGCATAAAACAACAATATTGCAGTGAATACCAACGAAATAACAACAGAGAATATAAATATAGCAGCGGAACAATAGAATATATGGCACCACAACACCAAAATAATATCGTTATAAATAGGAAGCAATGTTCACTTACCTCTTCGAGGGGGAAACCTCCAACAAAGAAGAGATCTATTACAATAATTCTCAAGAAAAATCCCTCTCATACCTTCTACTCTTATTTATACTAATTCTATCTTACAAAGAACATTCTAGAGGAAGATCTTTCTAGAAGCGGAAAATTCTATTAAGTCTTCTTACATTGACTTGTTCATATTTATTAAATAGGCCTTATTAAATAGTATCGACATTTAATACATGGAAATATATTATTCTACCTACATGATAATTTATGGGTTTAGGTCCCTAACATGCCCTCCCACTTGAATAGAATCCTTGTCCTCAAGGCTTGAGATGAGGAAATTCCTGGAGAATAGTGGTCGGCTCCCATGTGGCATCTTCTAGAGTTGTCTCTTTCCACTGCACTAACACCTCTTTGATGGTGTGCTAACGGAGATGACGTTCGCGTTGGTCCAAGAATTCATGTGGCTGCAACCATATGGAACCTTCAGCATCTGACTTTGGAAGATTGGTTTGAGTTTGGCACTTAGTCCCAATCACCTTCTTTAAGCATGAGACATGAAAAACATAATGGATCTTAGAATGAATAGGCAGAGCTAATTGATAGGCCATTGGCCCCACGCACTTGAGAATGGTATAAGGACCATAAAATTTGAGAGAAAGATTCTGACAGTGTTCATCTTTGAGTGAATTATGCTTGTAAGGTTGTAGATGAAGAAACATTTGGTCTCCTGTAGCAAATTGGCATTTTGAACACCCTTGATCTGCTTGTTATTTCATACGATTTTGATCCATGACCAAATTGTATTTGAGAGCATGGAGAATGGCAGCACAGACTGTAAGATTTTTCTCAACCTCTTGAACCTTCGAGACCCCTAGTATGTAGGAAAGAAATGACGGGGGATTTTTTTCGTATACTTCTTCAAAAGGAGTCATGCGGGTAGAAGTATGGTAAGATGTGTTATACCACCATTCATCTAGAGGTAACCATTGATCCCTCTGATGTTGTCGTTCAAATGAAAAACACCTCAACTATGTTTCCAAACACTTGTTGACAACTTCAGTTTGGCCATCAGTCTATGGGTGATTAGCAGTACTGAGATGTAATTATGTGCCCTGGAGCTTGAATAGTTCTTGCCAAAAATTGTTGGTAAAAGTGGGATCTCTGTCAAATACCAAAGAATGAGGCATGCCATGAAGCTTG
>JZKD02S1696202.1:64129-74305 GCA_000966675.3 Picea glauca
GCTCGTGGATGTGCACAAGACATCAATACCAAAATTTTATATTTTCAATCAGGGGATCACACACCCATCACCATCCCATTCAACCATTGAAGAAGGTTGGACTGAAGTTGTAAAATGAAAGGTCGCAGAAAGAAGAATCTCAGAGGTAGGGGGGTTGGAAAAATCTTCGTCAAATATATGATCTTCATTGTACCCATTGCAGAAGGAATGGGTCACATGAAGCTACTGACTACAGAGTTCCATGGGAGAAGATCAAAGAATACAGAGGTAAAACTTCAAAACTAGTGAAAGGTAAAGCACCTTCTCATTATGTTGTTTCCCATTGCAATATAGGAGTAACTGAAGATTTGTTTAATGCTTCACTTGCTTCTTGGAGGGATGCATGGCTTCTTGAAACAAGTGCAACCTCCCACATGATATTTCGAAAATATTTCTTCGAAGACTTTGATGACAATGTAGATCATGTACTGTACTTTGTAGATAGATCAAGTCTCAAACCTTCAAGAATGGCCACCATCAGGCTTAAGTTTAATGGAATCCCGGATTTTCTTTTGCACAATGTACTCTATCTTCCTCAGTTGCAAAGGAGCTTGTTGTCACTTGTGCACATCATACAACAAGGTCAATCTATTCATATGATCGGTGGAAAAGTTGAAATATGAAAGGATTCTGATAACATGCTTGTTATGACCAGAATGGAATATGGAAGACTACTAAAGCTAAATACACATCTTCCCATACACACATTGTTGCATACCTCTCTCATCATGACTCAGGTATAATGTCATCTAGTCTTATGTGGCATGCTAGATTTGGCCATATTAATTATAGCATTCTTCATTTGTTGAGAGAGAATGGTGTTTCTGGTTTGCCTAATATTCCTAGGAAATTGAAGCAATGTGATGCTTGTATCATTTGAAAACACAACAAACAACCCTTTCATTATTCTACTTTCAAAGCATGTAGAAAACTTGAACTGATTCATTTTGATTTGTGTGGCCCTATGCATGTTCCTTCTGCAAATGGAAACAAATATATTATGACTTTTATTGGTGATTACACTAGGATGTGTTGGGTGTACTTAGATAAATCACAATCTTTTGAAACTTTTAAAAATTTTCATGTATGGACTCAAAATGAAGCTCGGTCTCGTATTGGCTCTCTTTGCATTGATAATGGAAGAGAATATACATTTAATGAATTTTAAAGCTACCTTCACCAACATGGGATCAAACATCAAACCACAGTTTTGTACAATCCCCAACAAAACGGTGTGGCTGAATGAATGAATAGGACACTCTTAAATATGGTTCATTCCATAATGTTTTTCAAGAATGTTAAATTAATGTCTTTGGATGATGTAGTTCTATGTGTAGTTTTTTTTAAAAACATGTGTCCATCTCATGCTCTTAAAAACAAGACTCCATATGAAATGTGGTATGGCTACACTCCTTCGATGAGGCATCTCAAGGTCTTTGGTTCCACCTGCTATGCCTTGATTCCTAAGGAGAAAATAAGCAATCTTGATTCAAGGAGTCGAAAGTGCATCCTCTTGGGGTACTCAAATACCACCAAGGGGAATCGTCTTTACAATGAGACAAACAAGAAATTCATCCTTTCCAGAGATGTAATCTTTATTGAATCCTCCAAGAAAGATGAAATTGTTGAGAGGCAACTTGATCATTTGGACATATTTACTTGTGTAAAGACATCATGAATTCGATGATGAGAATCCACATCTTGAAGGGGGGATCCTTATATTGGGTCAATATTTGGAATCTTCTTTTGAAGCACCGTATTCCCCTCATGAAGAAGTTCCCTCCACTTCCTTAGAACCTGAACCTCACTTGGATGATGTGATCGAGATGATTGAAAAGTTGAGGCTTGATGAGAACTCAACACCATCTCAATCAACTAAGAAACTTGGACCATCTCAGAAAGGTCTACCAAAATGGCTCACAAAAACACTTGAAAGTGTTCATCCTGATGAGGTTGGAAAGACATGAACCAAAATGACCTCAAGACAAGATGGAGGTAATGTAGATAATTCAAAGTCGGGTAATGTAGATGACATGGATGTTTCATATGATTGTGAGTTGAATTTATCTGCTAACCTTCAACCGACTTCCTTTAAAGAAGCCACTTATCATGATGAATGTAAAGAAGCTATGTAGAAGGAATATGATGCTCTCATTAAGAATGGGACATGGAAGTTGGTGGATCCTCCATTTGGAACCAAACCAATCGGCTGCACATGGGTATTCAAAAACAAGTACATATCAAATGGATCACTTGAAAATCACAAAGCAAGGCTCGTGGAAAATGGATTTTCACATAAAGAGGGTGTTGATTATGAGGAGACGTTTTTCCCCACAACAAAATGGGCTACCATCCATACTCTATTTTCCATGGTAGCACAAAATGGATGGAAAATTCATCAAATGGATGTGAAGTCTGTTTTGTTGAATGGAGACTTGAAAGAGAATGTGTTCATGTCTCAACCAAAAGGCTTTGTTGTGAAGGTACGAGATCATCAAATACTTATATGGCTTGAAACAAGCACCACGAACATGGTATGAAAAGTTAATTGAACATCTTCTAAAATTGAATTTCAAGCATTTCAATCTTGACGATGCAACTTTGTTTGTCAAGAAAGTTGGAAAAATTGTTGTATATCTTGTAGTATATGTAGATGCTTTGTTGATAACAGGGAACAATGAGAACTACATTGCATCCATAAAGAAAGAGTTGAACAAAGGCTTTGAGATGACAGATTTGGGACATCTTCACTACTATTTGGGCATTGAAGTGATTCAAAATCCAAAGTACATATTCATCTCCTAGAAGAAGTACATTGGAGAACTATTGAACAAGTTTGGCATGGCTGAGTGCAATCCTATTTCTACTCCAATTGAACATAAATTGAAACTCACATCAAAATAAGGGAATGAATTTGAGGATGAAACCAAGTATAGAATGCCTGTGGGAAGTCTTATCTATATTACTACCATTCGACCAGAGATTTCATTTGTTATTGGGATGCTTTACATGTTCATGCAAAATCCTTGAGAAGGACATTGGTCTGCTACAAAAAGAGTTCTAAAATACTTGAAAGGAACTCAATATTTTGGACTCAAGTACTCTAAGGTATATGACTTCAACCTGGTCAGATATTCTAATTCAGAATTTGTTGGGGATAAGGAAAATGAAGTATCAACTTCAGGATATCTCATGAGTCTTGGATAAGCAGTTGTCTCCTAGAGATCAGGAAAATAGTCAGTTCCAACAGATTCCACAATAGAGGCATAATATGTGGCAACTGCAGAAGCAACGAAGGATATTGTGTATCTCAAGAATATACTTGAAGATTTGCAAGAGAATTGTAATATCCCCTGGTAGAGCCCCAGTTGTAATTATGAATTGTAAACATGATTGTTTGGCTGGTGAGCTGAGTTATAATAAGCTAGGAGGCTTATGTGATGATTAGGCCAGGAGCCTATTTTGTATAAATAAATATGAAAAATAATTAATAAAAATATAAACATTGTTGAGTGTAGACTGACCACAAAGAAAGAGTGATGGGGGACTAAGATCCACTAGGTAGGGCAAGGGAGGGGAGCTAAGCGTCTAGGCCTAGGGGCTAATCTAGGGGACTTACCTCTAAAAAGATAATATTTTATTGTTATTACATTTAGACTAAGGTGGGCATGATTAGGATTATCCTAACTTCTGGGAAAGGGGACGTAGGTTAAATGGAGCACATGCAGCTCCAGGAAGACAAGTGTCAACCTGGGTGCATGTAGTTAAAGCTGAAGCGTCAGCTCCTGTTGGGGGGTCTGCCATTCTCCCATCCGGCACGTGAACCCGTTTTTGCCTGTGTCTGACCTCTGCATAACGATGCATCTCTAAAAACCAGAAAGGGAAGCCTACCTATGGGATTCGAGAACCCAGTCTACCCGTACCTGCAAAGTCGAGTTCGTACCTTAACCATTTTTGGGTGGTTTCTTTCTATGGTCTAAGCCTTGTTGTGTCATAACTGTTGGTTGTTGCAGCCATGCAGTCCCTTAATAGAGTGTGGCTTGTTGTCATCGATTGTTTCTTATTGATCCTTGATATATCCTAGTGTTCGACTATTACCATTTCGGGTGTCCATACCATTTTCCCTGTTGTTGTTGTTGTCACCCATACCTGGTTGTAACTGAGTCGAAGATTGGTTGAAGAGGCAGGTTGTTAGGCCTGTGAGAAACTCTCCCAAGTGAGATAGTTTGTTGGGAAGTGAGTTCTCCTGGAAGAGAGTCTCGTAGCAGCTACAGTACTCTGAGACTTCTTGTCCAGCTTGTTGTTGAAGCCCAAGGTAAAGGAGGTGTATTAGTGAAGTTGTATCCTCCTGGGGTGGAGCAGGCATGTGGGGAATGAGGGTATGTGAGTTGTGGGCGTAACTGGATCCTGGGATAAAAGATCCTTCTTATTGCTTTGTGCAACTTCCTTGTTGTCCTTGCCAAGCCTAGAATTCCCTTGCTCAGTGTAGTTTAGTCTCAGCTCGGGGGAGACCCACTGTTGAGAGTGATGAGCAGCGCGGTCTAAGGCTGGGAGGTTCATGGAAGTTCTGCACACAGTTGGTGGATTTACTCCAGTTGAAAAGATAAGTATCGCTTTTATGTTCATTTACATGTTGTGTAATGGTACTTATCTTGTAATTGATGAGTATTGTCTATGTATGTTGTATATGCTGCATGTGTAGCCTTATTGTTACTTTTGCATTAATATGTTATATATATATATATATATATATATATATATATNGTATGTTGTATATGCTGCATGTGTAGCCTTATTGTTAGTTTTGCATTAATATGTTATATATATATATATATATATAGAGAGAGAGAGAGAGAGAGAGAGAATAGACATTCTATGTTCATATGAATGTGCTTGTTTTTCTGCAAGTATCTCTATGTGGCATAGCCAGTAGTTAAGGTTGGAGTTGTCACAGATCAGAGTAGTGCAGCAGAGCTGTGGGAGTGGCATTCCCCGGCCTGTTGGTGGCCGAGGATGTTACAAATTATTATCAGAACTTTAAAGGCTAAGTTAATATTGTGTTGGTAGCGTTTCTTGGTCTGGTGGAGGGCTGGGGATGTTACAATATGGTATCAGAGCATGGTTTCAACACTGAGCCTAGATGGGCCATGTTAGTGGAAATTTAAGCAAGATTTTCGGAAGGAGTTATTGTCGAAATGGACAAAACTCAAGTTCTGACCCATGGTTTCAACATTGAGCCTGGACGGGCTGGATAAGTGGTCATTGGAATCAAGGTTTCAAGAGGAAATCATGTTAAGAGGAACCAATTTTGGACCTTAGAAACATCCCTGAGTGCCAAGAGGATTACCTTGGTCATGTTAAGAAGCTCAAGAGTAGCGGTATCGTAAAACCGCGATAGAAGTGGTGTTGGACCGCAAAGTAATGGGAACCATAGGATCTTTTTGAAATAAAAGGGAAAACCCTTACGACTATCATATCTGGAGAGTGTACAGAAGACCCTTCTAAATGTTGAATTTGGGAGAAAGAGCATAGAGCTCTTAAGTCTTTCATAGCTTTCAATGTTTAGGAAGAGTAGCGAAATCGAAGTATTGAAAGGGAAGGTCCCTTTGTTTGGAAGGAGAACAGACGAAAATCTGTTCAGAAAGAGCCACGGTTTGTTATGACCGTTGGATACAGGAAAGAGTGTGGGAGTTAACCCTTGGAGCCATTCGGACTTCATGAGTTCGATGAATTGAATGAGTTCGTCATAAGGGAGGTAGAAACCCCAAAGTTCCAAAGTCCTGAAGTTAACTCTGAGCCTTAGATCTGAGGATGCCCGGGAAACATCTTGACCGTCAGATCTTGGAACTAAACGATAGTCAAGTTACCCGAACTACCGATGACTTAATAATCTGACAGTGGAGATGGATGTGAGTCGTTTAACGAGAGGAGAGTCCATCTCGATCATCAGATCAATTCAAATACTCACTGGAGTTACTGAATCAAACTCCAGTTACTCGATTTAATCGATGGTTGGGAATCATTGCGGAGCGTGAAGGTGAAAGTAGCGGACGCGCTAGTTCGCGGCCCGCAATTCACTAACGTCATTGATCTCGTCGGGATAGAAGATAAACGACTCCAGTTAGACCAGGTTGGGTGAGTACTTTCCATATTATGGAGGTTGAGTTGTCTAATAAATATCAAGCATGTTGGGGACCCACAATTACTGTGAATCGTCGATCGACGAATACCTCGGTATTGGTCGGACCATGACCGTCAGACCTTGAACCATTGTGAGATGGATGGTCGTGATCCCCTTGAGAAATCCATGGAGTAATGGATTCCTTCAGTATCGTTAGCTGAGAGAATCAAAAAGCTCAGAAGACATAACATTTTCAAGAGCAAAGGCGAGATCCAAGATAGTCGGGCTCGCAGGAGGAATGAAGGCTGAGGCCTTTGAACATCTACAAAAGTCTTCCAAGTCAGAAGAAGTTAAAAGCTCAAGAGGAGGAGCAATAGCAGCCGTCATATCAGTTGTGGGGAGAATCCTGGATCGTTAGATCAGCATCCAAGGAAGTAGAGGAGAGCATTGAGAAGGAACATATCCTAACTGTCAGATGTGAGCATAAGGGGATGATAGTCGTCCGATCTAAGGTAAAGTGCACGACTGTTAATCTTTGTGTGCACGAGAGGGTTGATTGGCCAAAGTCCTGAAGTCCCAAAGCGAGTTAGGGACCATTCATCACCAAGAAGGACAAGTGGCACAAGATCCACAACCTCTAAGCGAGAGCTTGTGGTTAAGGAGAGTTTGAAATCGCCAAAGTAAATATTGACCATTGGTTGTCAGGGGAGGTACGTGTCAACAAATCCAAGGCTCCAGGAAAAATCACTTCGAAGGTTTCATTTGAGAGTTGAAACTCCCGAAGCTCAGAGAGCCAAAGACCCAGAGTAAATCTGGACCATAGATCCAAAAGGGTGCGTGGCGATTAATCGTGGACTCTGGGTGGAAGCACTCCAGGAGAACGCAAAGGAGAAGATTTTGAAAGAGTCGAAGTCCGAAGCAAATCACATTCGTTGATTTAAAAAGGGGCAAATCTGAGTCGTCAATTCAGGAGTATCATCAAGATCATGAGATCAAAGGTCCCATCGCATTGTGAGGATCAAAGGTGTGTGAACTTTAAAATTTTGAGGGTGGGCCGCAATCTAGACCAGGGTTTTGGAGAAAGGACACGTGGAGGCTCGGGATGAATTGCAGGGAAAAAAGCAGTTTGGTTTCAAACCACCCTTGGTCATGCCTGAAATCGCATGGTTACTTGAGGTTATCACCCAAGGTCACCTCAAGGAGGGGCTTATAAGAAAGGGGGTTAGCACCCAAACTCGGACATTTCACAAGCGTGAAGGGGTGGTCACGGGTACCATTAGACCTGCACCAGGAAGACAAAAGGGCATGTGTTTAATTACAAAATGAAACCATCAAGGTCTCAAAGAGTCATTTGGCTCCATAATTGAAGATCCTTGTTCGGGAGGTCAGGCTGGTTCCCTGACTCTCCAAATTAGAAACCCCTAGATGGAGTCAAGTCCATGAACATCCTAAGATAATGGAAGAAGAAATCATGAGATATATATCCAGCTAATAGGAATGCATGTCAACACTCCAGGGAGGAAAGATAGAATAGTAGAGGATTATGGATGCACTCCAAGGGTGTGAAGGTATTTCCACAAGAGTATGGAGATATCAAATCAAATAATTTAAAAATGGAATGACTTCTAAAGAGAAATCAATAAGGAACCAGGAAGAAGAAAACAATTTTATGCATGGTTTTGAATGCAGAAGAGGTGGTGCCTAACAAGAATCCATCTTAAGTGACATAGAACCATGAGTGACAACTCAAGAGGTTGGAGGTACCACTTGAAGATATGATGGTAAGGTGAAATAATTACTTTCAGTTAATTCTATGTAGCTAGCAAAGGAGGCATGTGTGCATCCTTACAATACACTAGAGATTGCCTATGCAAGTTAAGTTTGAGGTTAGTTGGCAAAGGGAAGAGAAGAGTACAAGAAAACCTCAAGTACTAAAGTATTCTGTCGGGAAAGGGCTGAAAAAGTCCAGTCCTGAAGAGTAACTAGATGTTGAAGAATCCAGAGTCTATAAAAAATCTTGGTTTGGAATTTAATTCATCCAAGTACGAGTTGGGATAGTTGGATCTAGGAAATTAAGAAAAGCTGAGGGTTAATATCATCTTAGTTTGGAACTATAAAAGAAAAAGAAGCCAAGAGTGATTTGACTAGAAAGTGCTCAGGTAAGAACTAATCATGAACAATGATTACAATGGGAGCACAAGAAGATCCAGGAATACAGAAAGAATTGAAGACTTATGGGATCAACAAGGAAAAGTTTTATAGGCATAAAGAAGTTGTTGCAATTTCTATGGCAGCAAGTAGGTTATGGCTTGTTGGGTTAGCCAGAGGAAAGAATGCTTGCATGTTTGCAAGTGTTGGTGGTGATGTTGTGTGCATAAGGAGGGAAGCAACGAAGAGCTGAAATGTTGGTTATAAGTTTGATAAAATAAGTATGAAAGATTCTACTGCCATCAGCCATACAGGTAACATCAAATTTATTAATGGCAATCATGCAAGTATGAGTTTTTATTACTCTTTTTGCATAATTGTTGAAAGGAAATTTAGGTAATAATTTCCTCAACTAGAGTTATTTTATAAAATCATATGATTATATTATTGAATGCATACCACTGGATGTGGCAAAGGTTGGAGGCATGTATTAATTCAAATCTTTTTAGCTTATGAATGTAGACACTGACATAGTAGAATGTCATGTTCATTTGGTTATGGGGTAATAACCAAAGAATTAAAAGATAAGAACTTGTTATAGGAATGAATGCCAGTGAGCTAGTCATGTATGAGACTAGGACATGGTTGGATATGGCAAGGTATGGATATGGAAAGGTTATGAGCCACATAGGTACTAAAAGATTCCTACCTTTAAATAAAACTTGGACTGCAACCTTTTTGCTAACACTAATGAACACCACGGAATTATATTCTTGGTGTAGTGTTCAGGTCGAAAAGGAAGGCATCCAATTAATTGGGAAGACAACAGGAAGTGTGTGGAGAATGTGTCAACACATTGGCCAGAATTCCAACTTATGGATGGTGAGATACATGACTGAGATGAAGAGCATTGTGTAATTCAATGCAAGGTGCACTGAATAAGTATACATTGAGAATTTAACTATGCATAGTAAGTGATAGAATTGTATATGAAAAGCAATAGTTGAATGAGTTTTGTAAGTACATGCATATATATTATTGCATGGAAATAATTATTACGAACAACTGAAATGTTGTGAACTCATGAAGTTGAGGACATTTCAGGAGTTTCTACACATTGCAACAAGAAAGTTGCAAGTCAAGTAGTCACTTGAGCATTGACTACAAGAAATTTTCTTGTTCAGAAAAAGAAGTAATGAACTTACAGATATTATTGTGAACATGCATATGCATAGAATGACGAGTTGTTCTAGTTTATTAAATTGTTGGGTAATTGTGGTTGAATTTCTAGGTGCAGGAAATTCTAAGATCATTGCATAAAATTTTGTACATATTGCAATTGAATATGATGTACAACAAATACTGACAATTTGTTGGTTGTATGCAAGATGAAGCATCACAGGAAAAATGATGAGATGATGTTGATTAAAGTTAGAATGTTGACTATAAAGAATAGCTCGAGAAAATGTTGATTGGAGACCTCTGAGGGCAGTTGGAACTCCTCGAGCCACAGTTCTCTGAGACTTCCTGAGCTGGCATGTTGTTGAAGCCTAAGGAAAGGGAGGTGTAGCAGTCGATGGACTATGTGACAGTGAAGGTGTACCCTCCTGGGGTCGAACAGTCATGTGGGGGAATGAGAGACCATTGGTTGGAGTGTTGTTGAGGTTTGGTACCTTGGCCTAGACCATGTGGATATGGATTGTGAACCATGGCTATCATGGGAATCCATTTCCCCGATGGATTCATAGCCCTGCTCAAGGGTGGAAGGTCTTCTCAATCAAAAGATAAGTATCAATTCTTTATTCATTGTATGTTGTGTATCTTGTATACAGGTTATAATGTTATTAGAATTGTCTGTATATATATAT
>JZKD02S1696202.1:102871-127649 GCA_000966675.3 Picea glauca
ATATATATATATATATATATATATATATATATAACATATTAATGCAAAAGTAACAATAAGGCTACACATGCAGCATATACAACATACATAGACAATACTCATCAATTACAAGATAAGTACCATTACACAACATGTAAATGAACATAAAAGCGATACTTATCTTTTCAACTGGAGTAAATCCACCAACTGTGTGCAGAACTTCCATGAACCTCCCAGCCTTAGACCGCGCTGCTCATCACTCTCAACAGTGGGTCTCCCCCGAGCTGAGACTAAACTACACTGAGCAAGGGAATTCTAGGCTTGGCAAGGACAACAAGGAAGTTGCACAAAGCAATAAGAAGGATCTTTTATCCCAGGATCCAGTTACGCCCACAACTCACATACCCTCATTCCCCACATGCCTGCTCCACCCCAGGAGGATACAACTTCACTAATACACCTCCTTTACCTTGGGCTTCAACAACAAGCTGGACAAGAAGTCTCAGAGTACTGTAGCTGCTACGAGACTCTCTTCCAGGAGAACTCACTTCCCAACAAACTATCTCACTTGGGAGAGTTTCTCACAGGCCTAACAACCTGCCTCTTCAACCAATCTTCGACTCAGTTACAACCAGGTATGGGTGACAACAACAACAACAGG
Source organism: Picea glauca (assembly GCA_000966675.3). NCBI lineage: Eukaryota > Viridiplantae > Streptophyta > Pinopsida > Pinales > Pinaceae > Picea > Picea glauca. The sequence continues at coordinate 103,512 of JZKD02S1696202.1, forward strand.
GAAAATGGTATGGACACCCGAAATGGTAATAGTCGAACACTAGGATATATCAAGGATCAATAAGAAACAATCGATGACAACAAGCCACACTCTATTAAGGGACTGCATGGCTGCAACAACCAACAGTTATGACACAACAAGGCTTAGACCATAGAAAGAAACCACCCAAAAATGGTTAAGGTACGAACTCGACTTTGCAGGTACGGGTAGACTGGGTTCTCGAATCCCATAGGTAGGCTTCCCTTTCTGGTTTTTAGAGATGCATCGTTATGCAGAGGTCAGACACAGGCAAAAACGGGTTCACGTGCCGGATGGGAGAATGGCAGACCCCCCAACAGGAGCTGACGCTTCAGCTTTAACTACATGCACCCAGGTTGACACTTGTCTTCCTGGAGCTGCATGTGCTCCATTTAACCTACGTCCCCTTTCCCAGAAGTTAGGATAATCCTAATCATGCCCACCTTAGTCTAAATGTAATAACAATAAAATATTATCTTTTTAGAGGTAAGTCCCCTAGATTAGCCCCTAGGCCTAGACGCTTAGCTCCCCTCCCTTGCCCTACCTAGTGGATCTTAGTCCCCCATCACTCTTTCTTTGTGGTCAGTCTACACTCAACAATGTTTATATTTTTATTAATTATTTTTCATATTTATTTATACAAAATAGGCTCCTGGCCTAATCATCACATAAGCCTCCTAGCTTATTATAACTCAGCTCACCAGCCAAACAATCATGTTTACAATTCATAATTACAACTGGGGCTCTACCAGGGGATATTACAATTCTCTTGCAAATCTTCAAGTATATTCTTGAGATACACAATATCCTTCGTTGCTTCTGCAGTTGCCACATATTATGCCTCTATTGTGGAATCTGTTGGAACTGACTATTTTCCTGATCTCTAGGAGACAACTGCTTATCCAAGACTCATGAGATATCCTGAAGTTGATACTTCATTTTCCTTATCCCCAACAAATTCTGAATTAGAATATCTGACCAGGTTGAAGTCATATACCTTAGAGTACTTGAGTCCAAAATATTGAGTTCCTTTCAAGTATTTTAGAACTCTTTTTGTAGCAGACCAATGTCCTTCTCAAGGATTTTGCATGAACATGTAAAGCATCCCAATAACAAATGAAATCTCTGGTCGAATGGTAGTAATATAGATAAGACTTCCCACAGGCATTCTATACTTGGTTTCATCCTCAAATTCATTCCCTTATTTTGATGTGAGTTTCAATTTATGTTCAATTGGAGTAGAAATAGGATTGCACTCAGCCATGCCAAACTTGTTCAATAGTTCTCCAATGTACTTCTTCTAGGAGATGAATATGTACTTTGGATTTTGAATCACTTCAATGCCCAAATAGTAGTGAAGATGTCCCAAATCTGTCATCTCAAAGCCTTTGTTCAACTCTTTCTTTATGGATGCAATGTAGTTCTCATTGTTCCCTGTTATCAACAAAGCATCTACATATACTACAAGATATACAACAATTTTTCCAACTTTCTTGACAAACAAAGTTGCATCGTCAAGATTGAAATGCTTGAAATTCAATTTTAGAAGATGTTCAATTAACTTTTCATACCATGTTCGTGGTGCTTGTTTCAAGCCATATAAGTATTTGATGATCTCGTACCTTCACAACAAAGCCTTTTGGTTGAGACATGAACACATTCTCTTTCAAGTCTCCATTCAACAAAACAGACTTCACATCCATTTGATGAATTTTCCATCCATTTTGTGCTACCATGGAAAATAGAGTATGGATGGTAGCCCATTTTGTTGTGGGGAAAAACGTCTCCTCATAATCAACACCCTCTTTATGTGAAAATCCATTTTCCACGAGCCTTGCTTTGTGATTTTCAAGTGATCCATTTGATATGTACTTGTTTTTGAATACCCATGTGCAGCCGATTGGTTTGGTTCCAAATGGAGGATCCACCAACTTCCATGTCCCATTCTTAATGAGAGCATCATATTCCTTCTACATAGCTTCTTTACATTCATCATGATAAGTGGCTTCTTTAAAGGAAGTCGGTTGAAGGTTAGCAGATAAATTCAACTCACAATCATATGAAACATCCATGTCATCTACATTACCCGACTTTGAATTATCTACATTACCTCCATCTTGTCTTGAGGTCATTTTGGTTCATGTCTTTCCAACCTCATCAGGATGAACACTTTCAAGTGTTTTTGTGAGCCATTTTGGTAGACCTTTCTGAGATGGTCCAAGTTTCTTAGTTGATTGAGATGGTGTTGAGTTCTCATCAAGCCTCAACTTTTCAATCATCTCGATCACATCATCCAAGTGAGGTTCAGGTTCTAAGGAAGTGGAGGGAACTTCTTCATGAGGGGAATACGGTGCTTCAAAAGAAGATTCCAAATATTGACCCAATATAAGGATCCCCCCTTCAAGATGTGGATTCTCATCATCGAATTCATGATGTCTTTACACAAGTAAATATGTCCAAATGATCAAGTTGCCTCTCAACAATTTCATCTTTCTTGGAGGATTCAATAAAGATTACATCTCTGGAAAGGATGAATTTCTTGTTTGTCTCATTGTAAAGACGATTCCCCTTGGTGGTATTTGAGTACCCCAAGAGGATGCACTTTCGACTCCTTGAATCAAGATTGCTTATTTTCTCCTTAGGAATCAAGGCATAGCAGGTGGAACCAAAGACCTTGAGATGCCTCATCGAAGGAGTGTAGCCATACCACATTTCATATGGAGTCTTGTTTTTAAGAGCATGAGATGGACACATGTTTTTAAAAAAAACTACACATAGAACTACATCATCCAAAGACATTAATTTAACATTCTTGAAAAACATTATGGAATGAACCATATTTAAGAGTGTCCTATTCATTCATTCAGCCACACCGTTTTGTTGGGGATTGTACAAAACTGTGGTTTGATGTTTGATCCCATGTTGGTGAAGGTAGCTTTAAAATTCATTAAATGTATATTCTCTTCCATTATCAATGCAAAGAGAGCCAATACGAGACCGAGCTTCATTTTGAGTCCATACATGAAAATTTTTAAAAGTTTCAAAAGATTGTGATTTATCTAAGTACACCCAACACATCCTAGTGTAATCACCAATAAAAGTCATAATATATTTGTTTCCATTTGCAGAAGGAACATGCATAGGGCCACACAAATCAAAATGAATCAGTTCAAGTTTTCTACATGCTTTGAAAGTAGAATAATGAAAGGGTTGTTTGTTGTGTTTTCAAATGATACAAGCATCACATTGCTTCAATTTCCTAGGAATATTAGGCAAACCAGAAACACCATTCTCTCTCAACAAATGAAGAATGCTATAATTAATATGGCCAAATCTAGCATGCCACATAAGACTAGATGACATTATACCTGAGTCATGATGAGAGAGGTATGCAACAATGTGTGTATGGGAAGATGTGTATTTAGCTTTAGTAGTCTTCCATATTCCATTCTGGTCATAACAAGCATGTTATCAGAATCCTTTCATATTTCAACTTTTCCACCGATCATATGAATAGATTGACCTTGTTGTATGATGTGCACAAGTGACAACAAGCTCCTTTGCAACTGAGGAAGATAGAGTACATTGTGCAAAAGAAAATCCGGGATTCCATTAAACTTAAGCCTGATGGTGGCCATTCTTGAAGGTTTGAGACTTGATCTATCTACAAAGTACAGTACATGATCTACATTGTCATCAAAGTCTTCGAAGAAATATTTTCGAAATATCATGTGGGAGGTTGCACTTGTTTCAAGAAGCCATGCATCCCTCCAAGAAGCAAGTGAAGCATTAAACAAATCTTCAGTTACTCCTATATTGCAATGGGAAACAACATAATGAGAAGGTGCTTTACCTTTCACTAGTTTTGAAGTTTTACCTCTGTATTCTTTGATCTTCTCCCATGGAACTCTGTAGTCAGTAGCTTCATGTGACCCATTCCTTCTGCAATGGGTACAATGAAGATCATATATTTGACGAAGATTTTTCCAACCCCCCTACCTCTGAGATTCTTCTTTCTGCGACCTTTCATTTTACAACTTCAGTCCAACCTTCTTCAATGGTTGAATGGGATGGTGATGGGTGTGTGATCCCCTGATTGAAAATATAAAATTTTGGTATTGATGTCTTGTGCACATCCACGAGCCAATGTCGTACACACAGATCGTTGTATAGATCAACATGTGGAGTTGTAGTCTATACAATGAATGTGTTATCACATAAATTTGTCAAGGGCCATAGGCTGCAACCATGAGCGCAAAGCACAACACTCAGAGCGACTCATTCCAAGCCAAAAATCAATGACCAAAGCCCGAAATAGATCTAGACCATTCAATTAGAAAGAGCCACACATCATCATATCTGTCACTCCAGGAGTTTTACTTTGGGAGTTTTAAAATGAGAAACATTGCCAAGTCCCGAAGCGCCTTGAAGATAAGCCCCGGGATGTAGCGAGGTCACATAGGAGGTAGGCCCAAGAAGAAAGGTAAGAACCTAGTGCATGATTGGTGAATCGAGTTTTCAAGGAAGCAATCGCGGCCGTCGGATGCATAGCAGATCCGACCGTTGCTCTGAGAGGAGTGATTTCATCATTTGGGCATTGGGAAATATGTAGTCAAGTAATGTGAAATATCCCGAAGCACGAAATGCTGAAGCATCATATGGGATAAGCGTCAGGTCATGGCCTGAGGTCACAAGCATGAAGGAGTGATGAAGAAGGAGCTGGCGCCTGAAGCTTGAGTTTCCGAAAGTGCCTGTATCGGTCACAAAAGAAGACTTGCAGGGCCTTGAGGTGTCAAAATTGACTCGCAGAAGTCGTTGGCACCGTCTAAGAACATTCATGGGTGTCAGGCCCCATCCCGATCCTGATGAAGGCAATTACTTAGAATGAGAGTGGTGTTTGAGACTTCGTCTCAGCACATAAATGGAAAGCAGGCTGAAGAAGACCGAGAGTGCGGATTAACAATCCGAGGTTTCCTTCTAGATGAATTTCCCTGCAAAACACATAACTGAGGCAAGCTTGAGTCTAACATGAGAAGGCCTGCACAGGCTGATAGAGTAGGCACCGACTGAAATCTTTGAATGCAGGGGTTCGATCACATTCCTGGTGGTTGCAACATTTTTAGTATATATAGGTAGTTTTGATATTTTGTTATGGTCGAATGGTTGAGCTAGGCTCTCTGCTATTGTAATATTTTGATAGAGAACAACTGGTTCTCTGGTTATGTATTTTTTTTTGAGACATCTTGGTTAATCTAAGTCAGCTTTCTTACTCCATATTATTTTCCTCTGATACTAAGAGAGTTCATGATTGACTGATTCACATGGATTGTTTTGACTGTGTTATGATGAATGTTGTATTACAGTGTTGTTATAATTTCTTTCAGTTTCTTTGAGATTTGAATTCAAGAGGATATTGCATTTAAGTTTTTTCTCCTTAGGCTGCTGGAAGACCTGATGTCCACAACAGACCTCAACACTCTCCTCACCGAAGTCTTCCCTCTATTCACCCTTACTCCAACTTACTTACTTAAGTTGATTCCAGACCTCAATTGCTTGCGCATACCAGTCCATCTTTCTGAGTTAGAACGTTATTATCATTGATTCTTCTCCATTTGACCATCTAAAACTCATTTACATTTACTGTATAAACTGATGGGTACTAGGCTTATCCTCATTACAGTCTGAGGGTGATTCCTAGTGCTAACATAAATGGCGTCGTTGCCAGGGACAAATTTGAGCAGATTGAAGAGATCCCTAGGAAGAACGACATGGATCCATCTCTTGATGGTAGACAAGAGTGGGATACAAAAATTGACTGTAATCATCTACCTGACGACTCCACTGGAGAAGATCCTATTGACAGAAAGATGAAGGGAATGATTAGGTATCAGCTTATGAGCTTTCTGCATGAACTCTTGTTATTCTTTATCAGCTCATTTTTTTTCCCCTTCACATATAAAAGGGATCATATTTTGCTTTTTTTATTCAGTTGATCACCAACCTTCCTTTATATATCCATCCTTGGAGGAAGAAGCCATCCTTTATAGATGTCAATTCTATATCCTCAGCTCAACCTATTCATAAGGATAAACTTCACACTAAGATCCCTCTTGGATTCAATCACCCTTGCATCCCTAAGGAGGTTGAAACTGATTCACAGCCTCCTCAGATCTCATCTCATCCTGTTGTTACTATTGTGCCTTGCCATCAATGTGATAAGCCTCATATTCATCCCACTAGTTTTCAAACTAGAATTAGAGACATGGTATTTAAACCTTTAAAGCTTCCATATCATCTTCATCCTTATCCTCCTAATTTCCTTACTTCCTCATTTTTCTAGGGAAGATCATGTTACAACTGAGAGGCATGTGGAGGCCTTTGAGAACTTTGTTGGTCAATTTGAGATTAATCATGATGATGTTGCCATGAGATTGTTCTCAAATTCGTTGTTTGGAGATGTTGTTGTGTGGTTTAAATGTTTGGGAGATGACTCCATTGGTTCCTGGGTTGAATTATGAAATGCATTTTTGAAGTGGTGGGGTGAGGACCAGTCCCTTGATCAGTACTGGGATGATTTTAATGCCTTGAGGAGAGGGGAAGAGGAAGCCTTGGACGTCTTCAACAAGAGTTTTTACCGTGTGTATCATAATATGCCTGTAGAGATTAAACCCACATAGACTACTGCCATGGTGTACTATGTCATGGCTCAACATTCAGAGCTTGTCCTTCACTTGAGAGAAAGGAAATCAACATCTTTATCTCAGTTATTCATGGATGTTGGGGAAGTGGAGGAGAACCTCCGAGCTTGTGGTAGGATTCAAAGTCAGTATCATCTCAACTCTGAGCGTAAGGAAGTTTTTTCTTGTTGTCCATATGAAGGAAAATATGTGGATGATTTTGTCTTCGAATCATGTATCAATGAACAACTATGTATTGATAGAAATCATGTGTATGAACAGCTAGGAACAACAATTACTATTGTTCTTGAAATATATATATTTAACAATTATTTTCCTAATAAAATTACTGATTTAAAGGATGATCATAGATATGAAAGACAAACCCTGTTTGATGAATATCCTAGTGATGATGAGAAACAAGCTTATCTTGTATATGATCACTATGAAGATAGTAAGGATGATGCAGAGGTTGGCCTTGTCATGAAAGAAATAAAATTTGACTAGGAGAAACCCTTAGTTCAGGCACATGAAGAAGTCATTTATACACAGCCTGAAGTAAATCCACAGTCATCAGTGGATCAACAACCACCTGCGTCCATCCTTCTTCCACTTGTACCTATAGTTCAGAATAAGCAACTTTTGGACCCACAGATGCCTGTGGTTGTCTTTCAATCAAGTGTGCCTGTAGGGGACATCAAGCAAGCTGTCAACAGCTTTGAAAAAGTCAAGGTAACCTTTCATAAGTTAAACATGCGTTGCCTTCAGTTTCATGACCCTGTCAATGAGTACATGAAGTTACACTTTTCAAATGCTTTAGAGTATGCAAGCTTGATATTTTTATCAACATTTGAAGGTAATATGGGTGATCATAAGGATGAATTAGTTAGTTGTCATGATTTCCTTGTATTTTATGGATCACTTGTAGTGAAGCGAAGGATTCAGTTATCAAACAGTTTGAATGGCTATGGTGGAAGTTTGTTTTTACCTAACATTTCGTAAAAGTCAATTAACTTAGGTTTTATACATAAATAAGCTCCCTCAGGAGCAGGTGTGTTTGATTTCATTTTTAGAATAGTGTATGTGTCAACCTATTTTCTTCAGTATGATGTTTAAGAGCATGAATCCATAGCCCAACAACTAAGGCACTGGAACTACTTGTTCTTGGCAGCTCGCAGGGAGCATGCCATCCCCTATGGAGCGAAATGTTATCAMATAAAGTTGTGAAGGGCCGCAGGCTGTAGCCATGAGCGCAAAGCACAACAATCAGAGCGACTCATTCCAGGCATGAAATMAATGACCAAAGCCTGAAATAGATCTGGACCGTTCAATTAGCAAGAGCCACGCGTCATCARATCTGGCACTCCAAGAGTTTTACTTTGGGAGTTTTAAAATGAGAAACATTGCCAAGTCATGAAGCRCCTTGAAGATAAGCCCCARGTCGTAGCGAGGTCACATAGGAGGTGGGACCAAGAAKAAATCTAAGCATCCAACACATGATTGGTGACTTGGKCTTTCAAGGAAGAAATSATGACTGTTGGATGCATAACAGATCYGACCGTCGATTTGAGAGGAATGMTTTTGTCATTCGAGCATCGGGAAATCTGTAGTCAAGTAATGTGAAATMTCCCGAAGCRCAAAATCCCGAAGCATCATATGGGATAAGTGCTAGGTCATGACCCRAGGTCACAAGCACAAAGGAGTGATGAAGAAGGAGTTGGCACCTAAAGCTCGAGTTTTCAAAAGCGCCCGTATTGKTCACAKAAGAAGATTTGCAGGGCCTCAAGGCGTCAAAATTGACTCGTAGAAGTAGTTGGMACCRTCTAAGAACATTCATGGGTGTCARGACCCATCCTGATCTCAATGAAGAYAKATGTTGAGAATGAGAGAGGTGGTTGAGACCTCGTCTCAGCACATAAATGGAAAGYAGGTTGAAGACGAYCGGGAGTGCGGATTAGTAATCTGAGGTTTCCTTCTGGACGAATTTCCCTGCAAAACACATAACTGAGGCAAGCTCGCGTCTGACATGAGAAGGCCTGCACAGGCTGACAGAGTAGGCGCTGACTGAAAGCTTTTAATGCAGGTGTCTGATCACATTCCTGGTGGTTGCAACATTTTTAGCATATATAGGCATTTTTGATATTTTGTTATGGTCGAATGGTTGAGCTAGCCTCCCTGCTATTGTAATATTTTGATTGAGAACAACTGGGTCTCTGGTTATGTATTTGTTTTTGAGACATCTTGGTTAATCTAAGTCAACTTTGTTACTCCATCTTATTTTCCTCTGATACTGAGAGAGTTCATGATTGATTGATTCACATGGATTGTTATGACTGTATTATGATGAATGTTGTATTATAGTGYTGTTATAATTTATTTCAGTTTCTTCGAGATTTGAATTCAAGAGGATCTTGCGTTTAAGTTTTTCCTCCTTAGGCTGCTGGAAGACCTGATGTCCACAACAGACCTCTAMACTCTCCTCACCAAAGTMTTCCCTCTATTCACCCTTACTCCAACTTACCGACTGAAGTTGATTCCAAACCTCAATTGCTTACGCATACCAGTCCAAGTTTMTGAGTTAGAACGTTATTATCATCGAGTCTTATCCATTTGTCCATCTAAAAATCATTTACATTTACTATCTAAACTGATGGGTACTTAGCTTATCCTCATTACATTTTGAGGKTGATTCCTAGTGCTAACATAATGGAYTAAATGGTGCTTAAAGTTGTGGGATTTCCATGAATGGACCAAGGAAGAGGAGTGTGGTATAATTTTAATTACCATGAAACCAAGTTCGAMCTCAYGAAATCATCATCTCAGCAAGCATGAGAAATGATATCTCTTAAAATTTCTACCTCAACCAGTGGTCTGGGCGAGCTTAATACACTAAGAAGAYRAACATATTTTGCATAAGGTGTACAAAAAGAGCACCAAAATAGTTCTCACAAGCTCGGTTTGTTAAGGMAWTTCTCACATGGTTTTTAGAGAGTATACCAACGTATACCAACCTATGCCAATGTACTGAAGAGTGTACAAATCGCTCAACTATTCTCGACCTTACATAGTGTTCTTMTATGGAACAAATCGCTCGACTATCTTTTCCTCTAGGAGGCAGGGGTGTGTGCAACAACAAGTCTGAGCGATGGGGGCGAGTGTAGTGTSAGGAAGGTCRATAGAGAAACCCTATGTGAYGAGGAGTGATAGGGGCATGAAGAGAATGATTAATAGTAGGGTTCTACTTCACAGTGATCTCARAGATGCTCAATTTGCTTGGAATAGAYGAYGAGGGACGATTTTGAGCGTGATACCAAAAATCRCGCGAATTAGGTTTTTTTTCTTTGTTGATAACAAATGGAAGATGGTACGGAATATGTTGAAGGCAGCGTGAGAGATACCGATGAGATATGGTCATGGGAGACAAGGTCTATGGTTCAGGTGACGGGTGAGGTCCAAACCAAATGAGCGAACAATCAACTTAGAATAGTCGTCGAAGGTTGAATAATCAACAAGAATTGATCAGAGTGTGTGGAGGTGAATGCGAGGTGCATGGAGGAAAATGGTCCAAGGAAGAATAAGAACGTTAGAGAAATGCACATAGAATCAATAAGAATGGAATGGAGAAGGACTGGAAGGCAGGTCGAGCATTTTCTGTACAAGGAAATGACTAGGGAAATAATTAATGGAGTTAACCGGGCTCACCGACAGAAAAGTACCTCCACACCGATGTTCTTTGCATTAACATGATAGGTTAATAAATGAAACAATAAATAATTGTTGTTCTTCCTTAACTGATGACTCTTCCTATCACCTGTGATTCTTTATATTTACATTAATGTTACAATCACACAATACCAAAGATTACGTGTCCAACAACTTGTATACCTTTTTGTTAGCCTATGGAAATCTTATTAATCTTAACAAATCTTTATCTTCTTCTTCAACACCTTGTTGATTACCCAATGCAACACAATGAAGATCCTTGGTTTTCTTAAAGTGAGCCTTTTGTCAAAATACCCAAGAGATCTTGGGAAGACCTCTTCTCCAAGATTCACCAAAAACTCAACTCTTGGATTTTCTAATCCCTTAATCTCTCCAATAGATTAACATTACTTAAATCTGTTCTTTTTTCTATCCCCTCATATTTTTTCTTAGTTTCGGCAGCTCCCTCCAAAATTCTTAAGTCCATAAAAAATATGCAAAGATCATTTCTTTGGGGGGTCCTATAAAAGAAATAAAATTGGTTATGATGGCCTAGGATAAGGTCTATCTTCCAAAATATTCAAGAGGCTTAGGAGTGTGTGACCTTAAAATACTCAGTAAAGTCTTGGCAGTGAAGATATAATGGAGGTGGCTCAACAACAAATATGATTGTGAGGTATATTATGGTGCAAAAAATATGCAAGATATGTAGCAGAAAAATATTGCATAAGAATGGAGGTGAACCAGTCAGGCTCTTTTATATGGACTAGTGCATGGCAAAGTAAAACTATAGTAAAAAACTAGTCATTCTGGGAAATCAAAGATGGGAACTCTGCCTTTTTTTAGGATGAATCTTTGTAGGAACAAACACAACTACGTAGACAAGCAAACCATGAAGTCATAACTTCATTTGACAATGCAAACATGCATTTTGTGGGTAAATATTGGGAGGAAATGCCATATTTGGTGGACATAGGACGGAGATCTTGGAAAACATGAGATACTTGGCCAATACCAATCAATCAAGAGGGATTAAAGATACCAAAAATATAATTGAAGAAGAGAAAAACCGAAGTTAAAGACAACCATGATAAGATGAGATGGGGACAAATAGACGTGAGTACCTTTTCAATCAAAGAACCTTATAGAATGGAGGTAGGAACACCTTAATTTTTAAAGATAAGACCTAGAAGCATGTTTGGAATCTATGTACTTGACCAAAAGTCTCCACCTTTTCATGGATGCTTGCCAAAAGGAAAGTCTTAATGTGGGATAAACAACTATGAACAAGTTCCAAGAGTCTATCTCTATGTTTCATGTGCAAACAAGAGGAAAAAACAATATAATACCTATTCAATCAATGCAACCAATCAAATTTTATATGGGATCAATGTGTGGTGACTTTTAGGCAGTTAGACAAAAGAAGACATGATATTATAGAGACCTTAAAAGAGTGAGGCTCATCTCCTTTATCAATCCCAGTCATAGACAAAGCCTAATAGCTATCTCCAAAATTTATTCTATGGTCAATTTGGAAGGAGGGAAATAGATAAATATTCAAGGGAGAACATAACAGTTTAGAGGATCTTTAGGATGAGATCACCTAGAATTTAAAAGAAACCATACTGTCAATGTCATGGACACTAGAAAGCAAAAAATGCTCATATAGAGAGAAAAACAATTCTCCACCTTTGGGGCATAGAAGTAAGGAATATGTTTGAGAAAATTAATACCTCCTCCCCTCAAGATAAACCTCCATAATTATGGATTTCTTCCCCCTTGAACTTCATAAAGCTCAATTTTGATGGGGCCGAAAAAAGAAACCTCAACCCCTTAGGACTAGTAGGATTTTTCAGAGATGACTCAAGCCTAAATATCAATGATCTGGATTTATGAGTAGAACGAAATGAAAACATAAATTTATAATATTAACACAAATACAGAGTGAGAAATAACAGATATATAGTAAAACTTGACTTCTGTTAAATGAGAAATACGCTGAAAATTGTAAAATACAGACTGAAAACAAGCTTTATAGAATGGTGGCAGTTTATCTTTGAGAAGAGATGTGAAGGCTATGCTCATTCACAAGAAGATGAGTAGAATGAGGCTCTGAAGGAATTTTTACAGTAAACATGAATTCCAAAACCCTAGACATCCAAAAACCTAACCCTAGGAGATGAAGCGCCAAAAATCATGTGGGCCCTGTTGGGGTAAGTTAGTACATCAAGGGTCGTAACTTTTGAATATGATCTCTGTTTAGGGTGCACAATAGCTTGCTAGAAAGGTCTTGATGAGGAGATTCATTTTTGGGGGATAAAAGAGAACCTATACTTATTATTGAGGTGCCTGATCGTGAAAAATGTCATTTAGGCCCTCAAAATGGCCACGGAAGTTTGGGACCCGAAAAACTGCTAAAAATAGTAAGTTGCCAAAATATTGTTTTGATCCAGTTGGAATAGGTGGGTGGTCACCAAGATCCTCCTGGATCAATCCTCCCCCCTTAGAAAGCAATGGTATCCATTGCGTTGATCTCCCCCATTAGATGAGGGAAGTTTTACTGAATTTGGCCCCAGGTGAGCCACTTGCCTTGGTACAGGAGTTGCCCTGCTTTGACAACCTGATAAAGTTGGAACCTATGCTAACGAGTGCCATTGAACTGTGTTTCCACGATCTGATCATTGGATGCATTTTCCATGCAGTCATGGTTGATCTTTTTCTGTTCTGCTATCTCCGAGGTGTCCAATAATGGTGGAAAATAAGGCCGAAGGAGGTCCACATTGAACACTAGGTGCAAGCCAAGGAAGCGGGGAAAGTTGAGATCAAAATCATTGTCACCCACAACCTTGGTGATGGTGTAAGTTCTATAAAAAAGTGGACAAAGCTTCTGATGAGGCCCTGCAAGGTGTTTTTTCTGCAAGTGCAACCAAACTTTGTCTCCCACTTGAAACTGGTGTGGCACCCGGTTTTGATCATGGCGCTACTTGTACTTGGAATTGGAATTTTTTAAAATATCCTAAACTTGTTGGAGGATGTGATGGATCTGCTCAATGAACCATGAGGCTTTGTCAGCTTCAGTTGGAGCATGCGACGATCTGCAGGATGTGCATGATCATTTGGTTGATGACCTTAGTTCGACCATCTGTTTGGGGGTGGAAGGAAGTGGATTTGGTGAGCTTGGTGTGTAGTAGTGACCGAAGGCTCGAACAGAATGTGTCGAGGAATCGACTGTCCCGATATGAGATAATGGTTTGTGGGATCCCAAAGTGTACCCACACTCGTTCAAAGAAGATTTTGGCAGTGGCCTCTGTTTTGATGCTCTTCTTATAGGTGGCCATAATCGCCATCTTGGAAAAGTGATCAACAACCACAAAAACACAGTCATTTCCCCGCTTGGTGGATGGAAGGCCTGACATGTAGTCCATTGTGATGGATTTCTAGGTCCTGTCAAGAGTAGGCAGAGGAGTGTACATGCCTTTTTTCTTAGTGGCTAGTTTGGAAATAGTGCATACAATGCATGACTGGATATACTTGCTAACATCTTGTCAAAGTTTTGTCCAATAGAAATGTTGTTGCATCACTGCCATGGTGTTTTCCACACCGAAGTGTCCTGCCACCCGACTGTAGTGGGATTCCCAAATCAACTTCCCTTGCTCGCTTGATGGAACGCAAAGATGGACCAGATGGCATAACATCCTGTCCTAAAAATGGAAATTAGTGACAACTATGTTTGCGCCCAACATCTGGTAGGTGTTGGCGAAGTCAGGATCTATCTCATAGAGCTGGGGCCATCTAGAGGTCTCGTGGCCACAAGAGTCTATCACTGTGGTGAGTGCAACAACTGGAGGTCGGTTGAGGCAATCAATGACTCGGTTGGTACTTACTATTTTATACTTTATGTTGAGGTGGAACTGCTGCAAATATGTGGACCACTTCTGATGGAGGTCAATCTGCAATTTACCTTGTGTCTGCATGAACTGCAATGACTTATGATCAATGTGGATGAATTTCTCCTTCCAGAGAATATAATGTCCACTAGTGGTAGGCTTTCACAATGGATTACATTTCTTTGTCGTAAGTAGGGTACTTATGAACAACATTCGATAGTGTCTCACTATGATAGGCCACGAGGTAGTCGTGCTGAGTGAGGATTGCACCCACAACATAGTCTGAAGCATCTGTCTCGATCTCAAAGAGTTATTGCAGGTCAGGTAATGAAAACACTGGGTCTAAGCACAAGCGTTGCTTTAGATCATCGAACAATTTATTTTGGAATAGGACCCACACAATTTTTTCCTTACCACCACCCCTAGTTATTTGGTTGAGAGCCCATGCAATATGGGAGAATATCAGCACGAACCTACGATAGAAATTGGCAAGGCCTAAGAAGCTCTGAAGCTCAGTGAGCATGGTTGGGGATGGTAGTCACGGATGACTTAGATATTGACTGGATCAACAAGCACGCCATGCGCATCAATAATGTAGCCCAGGTACTAGACCCTGTCCATGCTAAAGGATCATTTTTCCAAGTTGGTATATATCTTGTGTTGTCGCAGAGTGTGCAAAACCTGTTGAATATGATGCAAGTGTTCTGCCCAAGTCTTGTTTTAGATTAGGATGTCATCCAAATACACCACCACAAAATAATTAGTGAAAGGAAACAATATATCGTCCATCATCCTCATGAAATTTGTTGGGGCATTTGTCAAACCAAAGGGCATGACCAAGCATTCAAAAAGACGTTCTTTTGACTTGAAGGCAGTTTTTCATACATCTGTCTGCTCTATTGGGACCTAATGGTAGCTAGAATTCAAATCAATCTTACTGACGTATCTATCACCTTGAGCTGATCAAGGAGATTGTCGATTCGGGGAATCAGGTACCGATTCCTGACTGTGATTTTATTTAGGGCCCAATAATCAATGTCAAGTCGCCAGGTCCCATCTTTCTTCTGCACCAACACGATTGGGATTCCACAAGGTGATGATCTGGCTCGAATGTACCCTTTGTGGAGCATTTATTGGATCTGATGCTTGATATCGTCATTTTCTAGTAGAGAGCGGTGATAGACTGGCCCATTGGGTAGCGGTGCACTGGGGGTCAGCTTGATGGGATGATTGACTTGATAGTGCAGAGGTACCCTAGTAGGTGATGAGAAGACATCTTTATATTCTTCCAAAACCTTATCCACTTGCTTCTACTGCATGGAGAGGTTAGTCACAGAGGCCATGGATGTGGATGAAACCTTTCACTCACTCTGAGAGCAAATCGTGAAGAAGACAAACTTCCCAGTTTGAGAAATGACTTTCTTGCATTGCTTGGCAGAGATCAAGGAAATAACACTAGGTGGGACTACCTCGGGTATCCTGTACAATTTCCTGTTCAAAGTAATAATAACATTGCAAGGCCTAGACTCATATACATCATGATGTTTCCATATATGAGGTTGGCCTAAAAGAACATAACAAACTTTGAGGGGATAAACATCACACAATACCTCATCTTTGAATGGCTTGATGTCATAGGACAAGAGACACTGTTGGTTTATGAGAAGATCACTTCCTTGACAGAGCCATCCGATGGTGTAGGGTTGCAGGTGCAGCGTTGTCAGCAAGACTAGCCGCTTGATAACCTCTACTGAGATGAGGTTCTTCTAGCTACCACTATCAACGATGAAGTGCAATAGAGTGCCTTTCACCCACATCTGTGAATGGAAGAGGCACTCGCCTTCCTCTGACTCATTAGGTTCATCGGGATGGATCTTGGTGGTAGCAATGGTGACAATGGGTTCCATGTTAATGATCCATCTCCCCTTTTCTGGTTCTGACTGAGTGTCGAAACTCAGATCTGATTTATAGGCTTTCACCTCAACCACCAATGGCTACTTTGAGAGACAATCAATAGTGTTATGCCAAGGGCTCTTATGGAAGTCACACCACTTCTCAATATCTTTCTTCGTCTTCCCATTGTCCTTCTTTTATTTCGGATTAGACTGGTTGTCCCAAGGTTTCCCATCTTTGATCTATCCTTTGTTTTGCAAGTTGGGGCTGCCCTTTCCCAGCTTCTGCTGTGCGGGGTTCCCAGACCCAAACTATCACGTCTTTTGTTTAATCTTCTGCTCGATTTTGACAACATATCGATATGCCACGCCCAAGGATGAGATGTCCAAAAAATCCATTTATGTCTAGATGTATCTATGCAGACAACCGCGGTACTTGAGCACCAGATGTCACTCAGAATATTTGATACCCAACTTGGTGCTCAAGGTATGGAAGACATTGGTGAACTCTGGCATTGCTTGGTCTCTTTCCTGCCACAGTGTGGTCCATCTTGTATACAAGTCATCATAAATTCTAACATGGTAGTATTGTTCCTTAATAACATCCATGAAGGAACCTCAAGTGGGTGCAACTGTGAATAATGTGGATCCCTCTATTTCCTTTTTCTCATAGAAAGTCTTCCACCAATCTTTGACACCGGGGACGGCCTTGGGGAGCGTAAATGTAATCTTTTCTCTATCGGAAAAGTTGTGGACAAAAAATACCCTTCTAGAAGGTTTAACCATTTATATACGACATACACATCTATCTGACCTTCAAATATAGGAATATCAAAATTGATCTGGATTCTGTAGCTTGAAGGGGACGGCGCCTCCGCTTGAGGTGGATGTGTTGCTTGTCGGCAACCGTTGAAGGATTTGTGCAAAGTTGTCCATCATTAGGTTCCTCTCTCGCTAAAGGGATTCCTTGAGCAACATGTTGAAAGGATCTCCTATCTCGTCATATTTATTTTTGTGTTCCATGGACGGTTTCTTGGGCGTGTGAGAGAAATTTTCCTCAAAAGAAACAAGCTTGAGACCCAACTCTCTATACATTGACCACGTCTCGGACATGCACTAAAAAACGACAAGGAGCAGATCGCTCTGATACCACTAATTAAGATTTATGAACAGAACGAAATGAAAACACATGTTTATAATATTAACATAGAGACACAATGAACAATAACAAAGATACAATAAAACTTGACTTCTATTAAATGAGAAATATGTTGAAAGCTATAAAATGCAGACTGAAAACAAGCTTGCTAGAATGGTGGCAACTTATCTTTGAGAAGAGATGTGAGGGATATGCTCATTCGCAAGAAGATGAGTACAATGAGGCTCTGAAGGAATTTTTTAAATAAACATGAATTCAAAAACCCTAGACATCCAAAAAATTAACCCTAGGAGATGAAGCGCCAAAATTCATGTGGACCCCGTTGGGGTAAGTTAGTACATCAACTTCCCGGGGTCGTAACTTTTGCATACGATTTCCGTTTAGGGTGCACAATAGCTCATTGGAAAGGTATTGACGAGGAGATTCATTTTGGGGGATAAATGAGAGCCCTTGAATATCATTGAGTTTCCCTATTGTGAAAAAACGTCGTTTAGGCCCTCAAAATGGCCTTGGAAGTTTGGGACCCGAAAAACTACTAAAAATAGTAAGTTGCCAATTTTTTTTTGAGCCAGTTGGAATAGTTGGATGGCCACCGAGATCCTCCCGGATCACTCAAATTCTTTACAAGGTCTTTGGGGACAAATACAAGCAACTCAACAAAACATGTAGCTATGAAAATATGCCTTCTTATGGTGATCACATAGGGATATGACTAGCTTATTGTAGAGGGAGATTCCCTGATTCTGATAAGTGCTCTTAAATGATTATGAAATTGAACCCTAGTGGACAAGTCGATACACAACTAGAGGATTTATTATACACTATAAGAAATAGCCAATTTCTCAACTTGCATCCCTATGCACATACCCCCTTCATGTCAAATGTAAAGCAAAAATATTGGTATATTGACTAGCCAATGAAGGTGTAATGACCAATCAATATCTAGATATCAATTGTAATAACGTGGAAGAAAATTATCTAGAGGATTTCTCCAACATCAACACTTTAGATGGATATTCCCTGCATTGGGTGTAAGGGAGGAAGGGTGGTCGACATTTAGAATTACTATGGTATACTGCTCGCACATGGGAGGAGGAGGAGAAGGATGAGGGGGGTTATATCAACTTTCCCCCTCAGTCCTTTAAATGAATTTTTATCTACCAGTAAGCATCACGATTCTGTGTGGGAAAGGAGGGGATTACATGAACATGTATGTTCCTGTTATGATTTTTTAATGAACTTAGATCAAGACCCTTCAAGACATGTATGTTGTGGATCTTCATAGCTTGGATTTTATGGTTGTTCTCCTTGTTTCCTCATAAAACAAAGAGATATTATCTATGGTAGGAATTAGTTTCCTAGGCTTAGAATTCTCTGGAATACCCTCATCCAGAAGTAGCTCAACCTATAACAATTGTCGGATAAGGGACTAGTGTTCTTTGATAGATGATGGGAATAAGGAACCAAGGGTACTATCTTCTAAATAAATTTGAAATTCCCAAAACATTTTGGAAGATTTGTGTCTATGGTATTCTTCTTGCAGCCTTGGGAATGAGTATCCTTAGTTTCAAAGGATGAGTGGCAAGTTGGAAAAATGGAAAAGGGCAATGGAATACAACCAACCCTCTCATCTTGGCATAAGAGGTATACCTCGGTCTTGTAATTCCACCTGCAAGGGTAACTCCTCCAACAAGACTACCAAAAAGAAATTGGAGGCTAGGAAATCAACAAATATTTATCATAAGAGGTTTCCCCCTAACATCAAATTGGAGGTTGAGAGAATTGAGAATAAATTTTAAGAGAGGTGAGGCAACAACCCTTTCGAGGAAATCGATGATGAAGTCATGAAGTGCATTCCAGATATGGGATTCTCTCAAAATCATGATACAAAGTATTTTATGAAGGTTTATTTTTATTGTCGAACCAAATCCATTGTTGCTTAGGTTATTGAAGAAACGGGCTTTCAATAGAAAGCCTTTATGGACACACTAGAAATTCTAGATAAAGAATATGAAGCATTAGTAAAAGTTCTTTAGGACATGGAGGTAGTGTGATAGGGGTAGGAGTAGAAGNAGACATCCATGCTGGACTTCCGGAAGTCTTAGACATTTTATGGTGTGGTCACACAATGATCCAATGCCTGGATTACCTCGGTATTCCATTTCGTTGCTCAAAATGTCACCAAACGGGCCATCTCTGGCGCAACTGTACAGGAGCTTCAGAGGAAGAAGATTCTAAAGGATCCTATCTTCGCAAACTACCTAGGCAGGATTCTCCGGGGGTGGACTCCTTCAGACTAGGCATTGATGATTATATGGACGAAGAGGATGAGGAACATTTCGAATCTTCTGAGCTACAACGGTCTCCTCCCTCACTCATGGGTAAGCTTAAACATTATTGCCCTTCTATGTATTTCACTATTTCCTCTTGGGAAAGGCACCAGTTAGATTCCTCCACTATCTTGGGTCGTGTCCCAAAACCCACTTCTATACCCGAGTCATGTAAACCACTAGTGGATTTTTGAAATCACAATACCTCCCTTTGACCTGTGCCTCCAGATTCCATCTTGTCTGATGCTCCTGCTACAATACTTATCCCCACCTCAGAAGCTCACCCTTCAACTCTGCCTCACATTACAGGTGGGGTCCTCTCGGTTGCCTCCCCCTCCCCCTCCCTACCCACTGTTTTCAATACTATGACCGAGATGACAACACTGTCTAGCTCCCTACAGATACAAGACAC
Organism: Picea glauca; assembly: GCA_000966675.3. NCBI lineage: Eukaryota > Viridiplantae > Streptophyta > Pinopsida > Pinales > Pinaceae > Picea > Picea glauca. Next base: position 123,589 of record JZKD02S1696202.1, read on the forward strand.
TGTTTGTATGGATTTTACCAACTCAAACCCCTCTCCATTGGTTTTTCACTCACCAGTCCCACTTCCTATATTTTTAGGTAAATCTTCTATCAATGATTTACATGATATTGCTTCTTCCTCCTGTATTGAACCATTAAATGACCCTACAAACAAATATTTCTCCTAGTCTCGTGGCATGGGTCTTGATACATCTCCTATAAAAACTCGCAGTGCTCGGAGGAAAGCCTTCTCCACTGCCACTCCTTCTTCTATTCCTTCTGCGGATTCGACCGACCTTGGGGTGCTTAGAGGCATTAAATCCCTAGCTAGGTCACATCCATGATACTCTTGTCTCTAAACATCTGTGGGATTGGAGGCGCCCTCAAAAAGGCCTCTCTTTGGCACTTGATAGATACCATTCACCCTACTATTATTTTTCTTTAGGAAACACTTGTGGATGCAAAACATTCTCGTGCATTTATCAATGGGTTAAATCCTAATTGGTTTGTTAGTGCTATAAACTCGGTGGGCACATCAGGTGGATTACTTATGGCTTGGGACCCTTCCTTCTTTGATCTAAAGGATTTTATTTGCTGTGGTGGAATCCTTTTGACAGGCACTTGTTGTGCCAACAAGAGACATGTAAACATCCTCAATATTTATGGACCTTGTACTGACAAATTGGCTTCCTGGTTAAAGGTTTCAGATTTCGGCCTTCTTGCTAAACCAAATCTCATCTTGGCGGGGGATTTCAACCTCACATTATCTTCTGCTGAGACCTAGGGATCAAATAATTCTATTGATGCAATGACTTTACAATACAATGCCATCTTCCAACATAACAATCTCATAGACCTTCTTCCGCCTGAGATGGCCCCTACCTGGAGAAATGGAAGGCCAGGAACAACGAATATCTCTAAATGCCTCGATCAATTCCTCATATTAGATTCTCTTCTACAATAAGCCAAAAGATACCGAACTTGGGTTGCATATCCATTCATCTCAGATCATGCACCCATTATCCTTCAACTCGATTCCTATTCTCACCGCTCTCCCTATCCTTACAAATTTAATCCTATCTGGCTGGGAAATCCAAACTTTGAGCAATTGGTCAAGGAGGTTTGGTCTGATAAAAGCTTCATAGATGAACTGGATGCTTAGAGGAGACTTGTCGGAAAAATAAAGTTACTAAAAACAAGGGTAAAAGTCTGGGCTAGACAACAATTAAAAAAGACATTTGATCTCCTGTCTCAGATTGAACAACAAATACATGATCTTATTATTGAAATCTCTGCGATCTAGGGTAATGCACACATGAATCTACAACAACACTTAAAACTTCTCGAGACAGAGCAGACTAGTTTTCTACTAATTGAGGAAGCCCACTGGAGACATAAAAGTTGGGCCACCTGGATCACTTGTGGTGACATAAATACAAAGTATTTCCACAAATTTGCGAGCCACATAAGAAAATCCAAGCATTTATGGGAACTTAAATCAGATGATGATGTTCCTATCACTGGTCAAGAAAATCTCCTTGATGCAGCTTTCTACCACTTCTGATCCGGATTTTATGAGGAGAACGAAATGACTACAGGTTATTACCAGATGCTTAACACAGAATAACAGAGATATAATAAAACTGGTTTTCTATTCAATAAGGAAATAAGCTGAAACTGTAAAATGTAGCGGAAAACAATCTTGCTAGAATGGTGGTGGCTTATCTCTGAGAAGAGATACGACGGCTGCGCTCATTCGCAAGAAGATCATTACAATGAGGCTCTCAAGGCCTTTTTACCATAAACAAGACTTTCAAAAACCCTAAACATCCCAAAACCTAACCCTAGGAGATGAAGCGCCAAAAGTCATGTGGGCCCCGTTTGGGTAAGTCAGTACATCAACTTCTTGTGGTTGTAACTTTTGCATACGATCTCCATTTTAGGCGTATGATAGCCCATTAGAAAGATCTATCCGAGGACTACAACAGTTGCACAAAATTCCAGGACCCGAAAACTGCTAAAAATAGTAAATTATCAAAATTGCTAGAAATTTGTTTTGAGCCAGTTGGAAAAGGTGGGTGGCCACCGATATCCACCTGGATCAACTTCAAATCCGCCTACAGAGATACTGGACTCACAAATATCAATGATCAAGCTACAATCATTGGCCTTTATGAATCATCAGTGACAATGAGGCAGAAATTGTATACACTCCTTGTTCAAAAGAGGAAATTTGGAAGGTGCTTAACACGTTCAAAAAAGACAAAAGTCAGACCCAGATGGCTGGACAGTTGAATTTTACCTCCACTTTTTTGACCTGATTAGTGATGATCTTTGGGATCTCGTAGAAATCTCCAGACGCAGAGGAACAATTTATCGTGCTCTAAATTCCACATTTCTGACTTTGATCCCATAATCAAATCTTCCCTGTACCTTCAGCGATTTCCGTCCTATCGCTCTTTGCAACCTCTATTATAAGCTTATCACTAAAATCCTTGCCGATAGAATTAAACCTTTTATGTTTCATCTTGTCTCAGAGGAACAATCGGGTTTCATCAAAGATAGGTAAATTCTTGATGCTATTGGATCGACCCAGAAGGTTTTACATAGTATAAAGCACAAAAAATTACAAGCACTGGTCTTAAAGCTGTATTTAAAAAAGGCATTTGACTGTGTCAGTTGGGACTACCTTAGAATGATACTATTGCAATCGAGTTTCAGTTATCACTTCACAACCTGGATTATGGGGTGCGTGACTAGTGCAACTATTGCGGTACTGGTCAATGGTGAAGCTACATCTTTCTTTAGAAATGAAAGGGGCTTGAGACAGTGATGCCCTCTCTCCCCACTCCTTTCATATTGGCTTTGGAAGGCCTGGACATTCTCCTCAAGATGAAACAACAAGAGGGTCTTATCACTGACATTAAGGTATCAAGATTGACAAAATTTCTGCACCTTTTCTTTGTGGATGACATCATTATTGCCACCAAAGGAGACTTAAATGAATGGCTGGAAATCAAAGGGATTCCAAATCTCTTTTGCGGTGCATCGAGACTTCAGATAAACAAAGCAAAATTCACCTTCCACTACTCTGGCCTCTTGGTGGCAGATCTAGATACCTTCAAATCAATTTTTCCTTTTGGTTATCAAGAGCCCTCACTGGGTTTTTGTTACCTTGGCTACTTCCTCAGGCCAGACTGCTACAAAACTATTGATTGGAATTGGTTGTTGGTAAAATTTGAAAATCGTATTTCACATTGGTGCAATCGATGTCTTACATTGGGTGGGAGATTTATTCTCTTAAAATTGGTGCTCGAAGGACTAGCGGTCTACTAGGTGGCTCTAGCCAATATCCCTTCCTCCATTTTGAACAGGATCAGGAGATTGATGTTTTCATTTCTTTGGTCTGGCAATGCAAATCAACATACTCTTCATCCCTGTAGATGGGATTTCATTGCTAAGCCAATGTCGACAGGTGGCTGGGGACTGCACAACCTTACAATCTTCAAACAAGAATTGGATACCAAAAAATTGTGGCGTGTAATAACTCAGGACGACATTTGGCACTGCATCATTTTTGGGAAATACATCTACCTGCTTTCACTTGTTTGATGGCTCAGACTACCTGTTATTTATACATATAATGCCTCACCGATCTGGCAATATATCACAAAGAACCTAAAATTCATTCACCAATAGATTTGTTGGAAACCGGGTTCGGGTCTTGAAATACACATCGGCAGGGACGCTATTCTGGGGCTTGGAACGAAGGCATTCCTCTGACAGGATTTATTGGAACAACTAAAATTGTCAAAAATCTACTTCCTCTTTCAAGTGAAAATACTCTTCGTCGATAGGATTTCCTGCACAAGGTGGAAAACTAGCACAGACCTGGGATTATTGGGCGCTCTAGCACAAGAGTGGACAACTTTTTGCTCGGCGCTTAGTGGTGCAGGGATCTATCTTTATGCAACAGATGACATTTTTCTGTGGAATGGTGGGGACAACTCTGGGCAAATGACTGTAAGGAATGTTTACAAGGCAATCTCATCTACTATCTGGATTCAAAGGTGCAATGGCTGG
>JZKD02S1696213.1:0-17895 GCA_000966675.3 Picea glauca
TTTTTTCATGAAGTGGTATATTGAGCTCGATGGCTCGAATTTCTCTTTATTTAACAATTTGGTGATGGTTTTCTTGAACCATTTTCAGCTACCGATGAGATACAATGCTGAAATTGAGTTGCTGGCCAATTTCTAGTAGACTAAGGCTATCCATATCTCCAATCATATCTAACAATGGTGTCACCGAAAGATCTTGATTAAAGTAAAGGTCCCTCCTGCATGTTTTCTTGAGTGGCTCCTCAAGTCTTTGGTACCTTGTATTTCCAAAGACGTCGCAACTTCCGAAGTGTTTTCTAAGGAAGAGGCTATAATGAGGGCTCATCAACTAGAATTGATTTATTCTCAATCCATCATGCTATACGAGATTCTTCTTGATGCACCATGGTTAAACTTTGGCTTGACCATATCGAAGTCTAGGCCTCATGTTGATGGTAATGTAGGCTCATCGCAAAACAATCCAACATATCAGTTGTCCAACTAAATGCAACAATTGCCTCTACAACATACTATGCCCAGCTAGAATCATAGCACGACTTCTCCCGTAACCCAAACATTGGAAGTACACACTCTGCAGACAACAAACCCTAAGGGTAACCAACAACTCGAGGGAAAATAATGGGCAAGGGAAAGAAGAGTAAGGGGGATAATGATAAAAAGGATGCTAACAATGTTGGTGAGGCCAAAAATGAAAAGAAGAAGTTTAAGTTCTCATGTAAGATTCACATGGATGACCATCTGACTCATCATTGCCCTTGGATTGAGGAAGTCCAAAATATTTTGGCACAAAAGAAATAGGTTGCTTAAACTAACCCTTTCCCTCAAGGGAAAAAATTGATGCAAGATTCCTCATCCACAAATGTTCCTGGGGGAAATTAGGGTTCCCCTACACTTAATGCTAACAATGGAGCCATGAATGTGTACATGATGAGATTAGATGGTCATATTTATACTAGGTGTTATGAGTTTGCATCCCCTTGTTCCTCAAGTTTGAACACAGTGTTCAATCCCCAATCTCTTTCCCTATTGTTGAGAGAACCTCACTGTCTCCATTCTATGAGCTTGGATTTGGTGGAGGATTGAAGTGGTGGAGGCCCATTTGGAAGGAACTTGGTTTCTTGGTTTTGAAACTTGTTGACAAGGAAGTCTGTAATGTTGTCACTTATGTTGATCATTTATTTATAGAAATACTCCTTTCCCATCCTGTGGGTATCATGCAAATATATGATTAGTATCCATGGGCATATTTGTAATGTTTATTAATGGATTATGCTATCTAATGTGCTAACCCCTTTACATTATCACAATATACTTGCTCTGCTTGTTTGTTGAGAACTTCTTGCAGGTACAAAGCTTTGGGTGAAAGTTCTCAATAGTGGAACATCATCAAATGTTGGAACGGGTAGGCTTCTTTCTTATCTCACTTGCACATTGGTTTATATAGTATATGTTGGAATTGAGTAGATTTATGCAGTCATACCTGTCTGTTGTTGTTTACCATGGCCATAGAGAATTTTTCCCTTGTAACAGAATTGGCGACTCTGTTGGGGAGAGATCTTCCTTCTAAGGGTTGAAGTACTTTTTATTCTTGCATTTCTCTTTTTCCTTTGTGTTTCTTGTCGTATCACTACTTGACATAGTAACTTTGTTCTTAAAATTGAATACTTTCTCCTCTTTTCCATAGCTCGGAATTGTGCTTTTATAGCCTTCAAAATGCAACTGAAGGGCAGAGTCAGAACATTTCCAGTATATGGAAGGCCAAGGATCAGAGATCTCCTGTTGTGACATGGAAACTTGACTTCATTTTTGTATTTTCTGGTACAAATCCCGATGTACCTGGGATGTAGTGGTGCAACCTATGTATAATCATGTTGTATAGTAGATAGGGTGTGTATATGTGGAAAAATATGTATTTTAGCTCTGGGCTCATCAAAAATGGATGAAAAGTCTGCATAGGGAAATGGAAAAGGCCCTATGTGCAAGATAGCAATCGTGAGACAAATATTGCTATAACATATGCCCCTTAATGTGTGAGGGCAGAGGAGTATCTGCGATGGCCGAAATACATTATAAATAACCCAAGAGTGGAGTGGTAGAGAACCAACTAGATGAACTCAATTGCTCATTACATTCTGTACTAACTTTGCATACATGGATGCCAAGAATACACTCCAGATCCATGTGAAAAATATACCAAATAAGCGTTCATGGCCATGAATAGGAAAATAAAAATGTAGTTACATGCCAAAAGTTGTCATAGTCACGAACAAGGCCTAGTGAAACCAGTCTCAAAACCAATCTGAAGATATCTATATACCATGGAGTACAATCTGATCTCCCATGATCACTGAAGTCATATAGGTATTGGTCCAATGAAAAGGAAACAACATCTCAGGAAAGTTGTGGCCACATAGTGATGTCTTCAAGTCTTATACACTATCCTCCAAGGGTGTAATTCTACATCATGTGAATAAAGGAGTTGAGATCGAACACAATGAGACATCGTTTGATTACCGATCATTGAGGTATATCATTAAAAAACATGAGACAACCTATCAATAATGAAAGTAGGTATCAAGGCACTGAGTACATTCCTACAAGTGTGAATAAAGAATTCAGTGTTGAACACTTGAGGAATCCATTGGTCAAAAGACATTGATGTATCCTATCTGTCAATGGCGAGAGATCCTATCACTAATTACTGCAAGCCTCAAGGTACTCATAAAAATCTAGGTCCCATATATAGAATAAATGAGCTGAAGTCGATGGAAAGAGACCTGTTGAAAAGAGAGCATTAAGGCATATTTCATTAGTCAACACAAGAAACAAAGAAGAGGCTTCATAATTTGGTAGATATCGAACAAGGAAAATGTTCATGAACCAACAACCTTGTGTCTTTAGCGTGTGCTAAATGCTAGTAGTACATGAAAAAGAACCTTTGAATAGTATCCAATGATGAAAACTACTGACAAAGGCGAGGAAACCACCAATAAGGCTAATGGAATCCAAGACACTGCACAAATCCCAAAGTGTGAATAGATGTCTTGTCGTTGAACACAAGGGAAACCACCTAGTCAATGACCAATGATGAAATGCCGATTGTTGGGTTCAAGGTGACCTACCAATGATGAAAGTAGGGCCAAGGTACATGATAAGACCATAGTATCTTGTGTTTCTGAGACAAACTGAGGCTATGGCCAACATGCAAAGTCAATATTTCTGAGGATTGGCCGACACAGGTTGATATACTTTCTTTGAACAAGAGCATGAGACATATGGTAGACTCTGGTAGCATAGATCCAATGATATAACTATCATATGCAGGAGGCATCGATAATGTTCTCTATGGGGATTGGAAGAGTAACCAGTTGGTAGAGAAAAATCTGTAACGAGATCAACTTCCTAAGACCATGCTAAACCCAAAATAATGATGACGCAAGGACTCAATAACTTTGTTCTCTATTCAAAGGCGACACTATTGCTACCAAATATAATATAGTACTCCCTTCCCACCCGTATTTTTTTGTTTTTTCATAACAATTGAATGCTATGATACAGAGGAGGAAATGAGTGTCGCAAGTAAGAAAAATTAGTTCCAACAGTGGAACATACTTATGCTCAATGCAAGGAAATGCATGTGGGAGATGGACACTCAGGGTGATGTTCCCTCTAGCGTATTGGGTGTCAAATTGTGAAGGATATAAACAAGGCTCTTCTTGGTTGAGGATGCAAAAAACTGCTTAGGCAACGATTTATAACACAAAGCGAGAACTGGCTAAAGGCTCAATACTGCAAGTGAGGGCATGATATGCAATCACAACTTAACGCCAAAAAAAGTCCTTTTTTATGTCTTTTAGTCTATTTGGTGTGAAAAAGGGGTAAACTTGTGCCAAATAGATGTCTTTTCAAATCCAATTTACGAGTGTGAAAAAGACAATTTTGCTTGACGCTCTTTTCTATTTTTGGTAACGAGTCAGAAAAGAGATTAACTAAGACCCATGACCTTTCAAATCCAATTTACCGAGTGTGAAAGGGACAAATCACTCAACAATATTTTTGGTTTTTTAGACGAGTCGGAAAATAGCTTAACTAAGAATCTTTTTTGTTGTTCTAATCAACATGTAAAGGGGGAGGCCAAGGCTCCCATCCCAGTCTTCTGCAAAAAGTCAGTATCTTATGGATAGCTGACAAAATCTTGCGAAAACCCAAAGCTCTCCAGGTCAAGGAGGAGAAAGTTCTAACGGAGTATATAGTCTCTGTGATGGTTCTAATAATGTCTCTTACTGGAAAAGACATAGATGGGGGTATGGGATACCCCATCAGATTGTCCCAATCGAAGGGAACCTCGTTAGGACTTGGAGGAAGAGCACTCGAGGGAAGGATAAATCCCTCTCACTCAAAAGGGGAAGGGCCTGGAATTTTGATGACATGACTGAAAGGTGCATCAATCTCTTCAGGTAGAGTAGGATTTACCAAAGATTGCACTGGTGTTGCCACTTCTTCAATTATAGGTCAAAGAGGATGCATATTAATGGGGACAAGAGACTCTTCACCCTCAAAAAAGGGGGTGAGTTCGGGAGGGGATTTCGGTGGCGGAATCACCCAGACGATCAAAGGAGAAGTGGTGTGAGGAGAGACCACAAATGCCTTAGATTTTTAAGGGCTCTTGGGTGAGCCCCATGCTTCTGGGATCCTGGTAGTATCTAGACACAAATGAGTAAGGTGACTTCCTTCACAAGTCCTACAAAGGAATTTAGGCTTACATCTGAGATGTCTAGGCTTCTCGGTGCCCCCAACATCGTTTATGATGGCTGGTGACATGCTCTCCTCATGATTGGCAGAGAGAATACAATCTTATCCTTCATGATGAATAGAGGTTGGATATGTGACACGACTATGATTTGGGGTGAATAGGATGGTGACCCCAACATAATTCGTAGAGGTTGGGTGCGAGCTTTCGACATAATTTGTAGAAAATGTGGACCCATATCCAACATGACTGGAAGAGGTTGGTGATGGAGCACTAGTATGACTGATAGTGAATGGGATAGTAGTAGATTGTGGCATTTGATGCCAAGGTCCAGGGAAATATTGGTTTTGAAACATTGCAGTTTGGGAAGAATCCTGGTATACCTCTTGTCCCTGCCCAGAAGGGTGGTGGTTTACGCCAAAATGGTCTGAAGAGGTTTGGATGGGCATCCTCACTAAGGTCTACGAAGATATTGAGGTAGGATAATAATTATTCGAGTGAGGATATATGTTTCCTCCTTGTGAAGGGGTCCCATAAAGAGGGTAGCGTGAACTGTAAAATTAGTTCTCCCCATATGAAATACTTGGGGGTACTTGAGGACCTATCATGGAAAAATTGTTCAAAGGAACCGACATGGCAGACAAAGGATACATGGTGGGGTGTAATAAGTGGGATAAGCACCCATCTGAGCACTGGCTCCTGAAAGAGCATAGCTAGTATTGGGTCCATAAGGGGGAAGGTTCCAACCTTCCATGGGGACACGAATCATATCAAACAGATAAGTAGGCATTGGAGCCATGATGCCCCTGAATCCAATTCTAGGATTCATATACATGGACTAGGGAGAGGATTACACGGGTGAAGGCATATCAACAGAAAAATTACTAGAGACCCAAGGCACAGATTGAGTATTGTAGTTCTGCATACCATTGTAAAAATAAGAAGGATCTATCCCCATGAAATGAGTATGCATCATGGGGTGGGTAGCAGTGAATGAGGGAGCAAAAGAAACTCCATTGTCCATGATGATGAAACCCAAAAAATACTACTAAGTCCAACTAGTAGTCAAAGATCATATCAAAAATTCAAACTACCAATGTGCATGCAAACAAGATAAAGTGGCTGAGTGGCCTCCCTCGCTAAAGAAGGTATGCCTCATCCAAGTGGGACCTGAGACTCCCCGCTAAAGTATGGAGGTAAAAAGATCATTTATAGGGGCCCTCATGGGATTAAAAACCAGTCGGACAGATCCCCCCGGAGAGGTAATCCTCCATAAAGGTTGTGTGATGTCCAACCCCTATCTAACCCGGTATAAGAAGAATAACCCTTGCAAGTAACCTATGAGATAACTAAGTCAAATAACTAATAAACCACTGTATAACCAATGAACAGGTGAGCAGTCATAAGTTTGGATTACTGTATGGGCAGGGTAGCAAAGCCTAAAACCTTGAAATATCTGCCTCTCACAGAGGTATGGGTACTAGAAATATCCCCAAATACAAATAAATCCAAAGAAATAACTCTGACGCTAGGTGAGTATATGGGGGTTATCCCTTCAACTAACTTCACACGACCTCCTGATTAACTCCGGTGTGAGAGGAGCTTCCCGATATTACCAATTATACAATGGACTTCTCAACTCCCTGTCTCAGACACATATGTTGATTTAATTGCCTTAGAGAATTTTACTCACAAAATCCTATTCCAAGTCACTAAATCCTAGACTAGTTTGTGCACCCTAAAAAATAAAATCGTAACTAATCAATTTTAATTTAAAGCGTAAATTTTATTGGCCATAATTACTCAAAAAGGTATGGAAGTGAAACTCATGATATTATGACTCTGCAAGAAAATAAATATGAATATAATGCAAAGTCTATCTTTAACTTTTTCAATGAATGATATGCGTATAAAAACAATGCAATTTTCAATTTCAAGTCTGCAATTCAGAAGTAAAATGCAATCTCTCACTAAATGCACTAAGCTAATGCTAAAGATTCAAAAGACAAAAATGCCAAGCAATGTAAAAATCCTATTTTTTTTGTTTTTTCAATATACTAAAAAATAAAATGCATGGATTGATAAGCAACCTGATATATAAAATTCTACTGTGTATAAAAGAAATAACTCAAGCATAATACCAAGCATCCAAGAAAACAGGCCAGAGTACAAGGACAAATCAAAAAATGAAAAACAAAGAGAAAGACTACGACCAAAATTTCAACTCTAAACAGGTTTTTTGTCAACCCAGAGAATCTCAATAGGCACTACATATACCTAAGAAGGCTCAACAATCATCAAATCCCACCCAACAGTCACTAAACCAAGAAAACAAGCAAGGGANTTTTTTCATGAAGTGGTATATTGAGCTCGATGGCTCGAATTTCTCTTTATTTAACAATTTGGTGATGGTTTTCTTGAACCATTTTCAGCTACCGATGAGATACAATGCTGAAATTGAGTTGCTGGCCAATTTCTAGTAGACTAAGGCTATCCATATCTCCAATCATATCTAACAATGGTGTCACCGAAAGATCTTGATTAAAGTAAAGGTCCCTCCTGCATGTTTTCTTGAGTGGCTCCTCAAGTCTTTGGTACCTTGTATTTCCAAAGACGTCGCAACTTCCGAAGTGTTTTCTAAGGAAGAGGCTATAATGAGGGCTCATCAACTAGAATTGATTTATTCTCAATCCATCATGCTATACGAGATTCTTCTTGATGCACCATGGTTAAACTTTGGCTTGACCATATCGAAGTCTAGGCCTCATGTTGATGGTAATGTAGGCTCATCGCAAAACAATCCAACATATCAGTTGTCCAACTAAATGCAACAATTGCCTCTACAACATACTATGCCCAGCTAGAATCATAGCACGACTTCTCCCGTAACCCAAACATTGGAAGTACACACTCTGCAGACAACAAACCCTAAGGGTAACCAACAACTCGAGGGAAAATAATGGGCAAGGGAAAGAAGAGTAAGGGGGATAATGATAAAAAGGATGCTAACAATGTTGGTGAGGCCAAAAATGAAAAGAAGAAGTTTAAGTTCTCATGTAAGATTCACATGGATGACCATCTGACTCATCATTGCCCTTGGATTGAGGAAGTCCAAAATATTTTGGCACAAAAGAAATAGGTTGCTTAAACTAACCCTTTCCCTCAAGGGAAAAAATTGATGCAAGATTCCTCATCCACAAATGTTCCTGGGGGAAATTAGGGTTCCCCTACACTTAATGCTAACAATGGAGCCATGAATGTGTACATGATGAGATTAGATGGTCATATTTATACTAGGTGTTATGAGTTTGCATCCCCTTGTTCCTCAAGTTTGAACACAGTGTTCAATCCCCAATCTCTTTCCCTATTGTTGAGAGAACCTCACTGTCTCCATTCTATGAGCTTGGATTTGGTGGAGGATTGAAGTGGTGGAGGCCCATTTGGAAGGAACTTGGTTTCTTGGTTTTGAAACTTGTTGACAAGGAAGTCTGTAATGTTGTCACTTATGTTGATCATTTATTTATAGAAATACTCCTTTCCCATCCTGTGGGTATCATGCAAATATATGATTAGTATCCATGGGCATATTTGTAATGTTTATTAATGGATTATGCTATCTAATGTGCTAACCCCTTTACATTATCACAATATACTTGCTCTGCTTGTTTGTTGAGAACTTCTTGCAGGTACAAAGCTTTGGGTGAAAGTTCTCAATAGTGGAACATCATCAAATGTTGGAACGGGTAGGCTTCTTTCTTATCTCACTTGCACATTGGTTTATATAGTATATGTTGGAATTGAGTAGATTTATGCAGTCATACCTGTCTGTTGTTGTTTACCATGGCCATAGAGAATTTTTCCCTTGTAACAGAATTGGCGACTCTGTTGGGGAGAGATCTTCCTTCTAAGGGTTGAAGTACTTTTTATTCTTGCATTTCTCTTTTTCCTTTGTGTTTCTTGTCGTATCACTACTTGACATAGTAACTTTGTTCTTAAAATTGAATACTTTCTCCTCTTTTCCATAGCTCGGAATTGTGCTTTTATAGCCTTCAAAATGCAACTGAAGGGCAGAGTCAGAACATTTCCAGTATATGGAAGGCCAAGGATCAGAGATCTCCTGTTGTGACATGGAAACTTGACTTCATTTTTGTATTTTCTGGTACAAATCCCGATGTACCTGGGATGTAGTGGTGCAACCTATGTATAATCATGTTGTATAGTAGATAGGGTGTGTATATGTGGAAAAATATGTATTTTAGCTCTGGGCTCATCAAAAATGGATGAAAAGTCTGCATAGGGAAATGGAAAAGGCCCTATGTGCAAGATAGCAATCGTGAGACAAATATTGCTATAACATATGCCCCTTAATGTGTGAGGGCAGAGGAGTATCTGCGATGGCCGAAATACATTATAAATAACCCAAGAGTGGAGTGGTAGAGAACCAACTAGATGAACTCAATTGCTCATTACATTCTGTACTAACTTTGCATACATGGATGCCAAGAATACACTCCAGATCCATGTGAAAAATATACCAAATAAGCGTTCATGGCCATGAATAGGAAAATAAAAATGTAGTTACATGCCAAAAGTTGTCATAGTCACGAACAAGGCCTAGTGAAACCAGTCTCAAAACCAATCTGAAGATATCTATATACCATGGAGTACAATCTGATCTCCCATGATCACTGAAGTCATATAGGTATTGGTCCAATGAAAAGGAAACAACATCTCAGGAAAGTTGTGGCCACATAGTGATGTCTTCAAGTCTTATACACTATCCTCCAAGGGTGTAATTCTACATCATGTGAATAAAGGAGTTGAGATCGAACACAATGAGACATCGTTTGATTACCGATCATTGAGGTATATCATTAAAAAACATGAGACAACCTATCAATAATGAAAGTAGGTATCAAGGCACTGAGTACATTCCTACAAGTGTGAATAAAGAATTCAGTGTTGAACACTTGAGGAATCCATTGGTCAAAAGACATTGATGTATCCTATCTGTCAATGGCGAGAGATCCTATCACTAATTACTGCAAGCCTCAAGGTACTCATAAAAATCTAGGTCCCATATATAGAATAAATGAGCTGAAGTCGATGGAAAGAGACCTGTTGAAAAGAGAGCATTAAGGCATATTTCATTAGTCAACACAAGAAACAAAGAAGAGGCTTCATAATTTGGTAGATATCGAACAAGGAAAATGTTCATGAACCAACAACCTTGTGTCTTTAGCGTGTGCTAAATGCTAGTAGTACATGAAAAAGAACCTTTGAATAGTATCCAATGATGAAAACTACTGACAAAGGCGAGGAAACCACCAATAAGGCTAATGGAATCCAAGACACTGCACAAATCCCAAAGTGTGAATAGATGTCTTGTCGTTGAACACAAGGGAAACCACCTAGTCAATGACCAATGATGAAATGCCGATTGTTGGGTTCAAGGTGACCTACCAATGATGAAAGTAGGGCCAAGGTACATGATAAGACCATAGTATCTTGTGTTTCTGAGACAAACTGAGGCTATGGCCAACATGCAAAGTCAATATTTCTGAGGATTGGCCGACACAGGTTGATATACTTTCTTTGAACAAGAGCATGAGACATATGGTAGACTCTGGTAGCATAGATCCAATGATATAACTATCATATGCAGGAGGCATCGATAATGTTCTCTATGGGGATTGGAAGAGTAACCAGTTGGTAGAGAAAAATCTGTAACGAGATCAACTTCCTAAGACCATGCTAAACCCAAAATAATGATGACGCAAGGACTCAATAACTTTGTTCTCTATTCAAAGGCGACACTATTGCTACCAAATATAATATAGTACTCCCTTCCCACCCGTATTTTTTTGTTTTTTCATAACAATTGAATGCTATGATACAGAGGAGGAAATGAGTGTCGCAAGTAAGAAAAATTAGTTCCAACAGTGGAACATACTTATGCTCAATGCAAGGAAATGCATGTGGGAGATGGACACTCAGGGTGATGTTCCCTCTAGCGTATTGGGTGTCAAATTGTGAAGGATATAAACAAGGCTCTTCTTGGTTGAGGATGCAAAAAACTGCTTAGGCAACGATTTATAACACAAAGCGAGAACTGGCTAAAGGCTCAATACTGCAAGTGAGGGCATGATATGCAATCACAACTTAACGCCAAAAAAAGTCCTTTTTTATGTCTTTTAGTCTATTTGGTGTGAAAAAGGGGTAAACTTGTGCCAAATAGATGTCTTTTCAAATCCAATTTACGAGTGTGAAAAAGACAATTTTGCTTGACGCTCTTTTCTATTTTTGGTAACGAGTCAGAAAAGAGATTAACTAAGACCCATGACCTTTCAAATCCAATTTACCGAGTGTGAAAGGGACAAATCACTCAACAATATTTTTGGTTTTTTAGACGAGTCGGAAAATAGCTTAACTAAGAATCTTTTTTGTTGTTCTAATCAACATGTAAAGGGGGAGGCCAAGGCTCCCATCCCAGTCTTCTGCAAAAAGTCAGTATCTTATGGATAGCTGACAAAATCTTGCGAAAACCCAAAGCTCTCCAGGTCAAGGAGGAGAAAGTTCTAACGGAGTATATAGTCTCTGTGATGGTTCTAATAATGTCTCTTACTGGAAAAGACATAGATGGGGGTATGGGATACCCCATCAGATTGTCCCAATCGAAGGGAACCTCGTTAGGACTTGGAGGAAGAGCACTCGAGGGAAGGATAAATCCCTCTCACTCAAAAGGGGAAGGGCCTGGAATTTTGATGACATGACTGAAAGGTGCATCAATCTCTTCAGGTAGAGTAGGATTTACCAAAGATTGCACTGGTGTTGCCACTTCTTCAATTATAGGTCAAAGAGGATGCATATTAATGGGGACAAGAGACTCTTCACCCTCAACAAAGGGGGTGAGTTCGAGAGGGGATTTCGGTGGCGGAATCACCGAGACGATCAAAGGAGAAGTGGTGTGAGGAGATACCACAAATGCCTTAGATTTGGAAGGGCTCTTGGGTGAGCCCCACGCTTCTGGTATCCTGGTAGTATCTAGACACAAATGAGTAAGGTGACTTCCTTCACAAGTCCTACAAAGTAATTTAGGCTTACATCTGAGATGTCTAGGATTCTCGGTGCCCCCAACATCGTTTATGATGGTTGGTGACATGCTCTCCTCATGATTGGCAGAGGGAATACAATCTTATCCTTCATGATGAATAGAGGTTGGATATGTGACATGACTATGATTTGGGGTGAATAGGATGGTGACCCCAACATAATTCGTAGAGGTTGGGTGCGAGATTTCGACATAATTTGTAGAAAATGTGGACCCATATCCAACATGACTGGAAGAGGTTGGTGATGGAGCACTAGTATCACTGATAGTGAATGGGATAGCAGTAGATTGTGGCATTTGATGCCAAGGTCCAGGGAAATATTGGTTTTGAAACATTGCAGTCTGGGAAGAATCCTGGTATACCTCTTGTCCCTGCCCAGAAGGGTGGTGGTTTACGCCAAAATGGTCTGAAGAGGTTTGGATGGGCATCATCACTAAGGTCTACGAAGATATTGAGGTAGGATAATAATTATTTGAGTGAGGATATATGTTTCCTCCTTGTGAAGGGGTCCCATAAAGAGGGTAGCCTGAACTGTAAAATTAATTCTCCCCATATGAAATACTTGGGGGTACTTGAGGACCTATCATGGAAAAAGTGTTCAAAGGAACCGACATGGAAGACAAAGGATACATGGTGGGGTGTAATAAGTGGGATAAGCACCCATCTGAGCACTGGCTCCTGAAAGAGCATAGCTAGTATTGGGTCCATAAGGGGGAAGGTTCCAACCTTCCACGGGGACACGAATCATATCAAACAGAGAAGTAGGCATTGGAGCCATGATGCCCCCGAATCCAATTATACGATTCATATACATGGACCAGGGAGAGGATTACACGGGTGAAGGCATATCAACAGAAAAATTACTAGAGACCCAAGGCACAGATTGAGTATTGTAGTTCTGCATACCATTGTAAAAATAAGAAGGATCTATCCCCATGAAATGAGTAGGCATCATGGGGTGGGTAGCAGTGAATGAGGGAGCAAAAGAAACTCCATTGTCCATGATGATGAAACCCAAAAAATACTACTAAGGCCAACTAGTAGTCAAAGATCATATCAAAAATTCAAACTACCAATGTGCATGCAAACAAGATAAAGTGGCTGAGTGGCCTCCCTTGCTAAAGAAGGTATGCCTCATCCAAGTGGGACCTGAGACTCCCCGCTAAAGTATGGAGGTAAAAAGATCATTTATAGGGGCCCTCATGGGATTAACAACCAGTCGGACAGATCCCCCCAGAGAGGTAATCCTCCATAAAGGTTGTGTGATGTCCAACCCCTATCTAACCCAGGGTATAAGAAGAATAACCCTTGCAAGTAACCTATGAGATAACTAAGTCAAATAACTAATAAACCACTGTATAACCAATGCACAGGTGAGCAGTCATAAGTTTGGATTACTGTATGGGCAGGGTAGAAAAGCCCGAAACCTTGAAATATATGCCTCTCACAGAGGTATGGGTACTAGAAATATCCCCAAATACAAATAAATCCAAATAAATAACTCTGACGCTAGGTGAGTATATGGGGGTTATCCCTTCAACTAACTTCGCGCGACCTCCTGATTAACTCCGGTGTGAGAGGAGCTTCCTGATCTTACCAATTATACAATGGACTTCTCAACTCCCTGTCTCAGACACATATGTTGATTTAATTGCCTTGGAGAATTTTACTCACAAAATCCTATTCCAAGTCACTAAATCCTAGACTAGTTTGTGCACCCTAAAAAATAAAATCGTAACTAATCAATTTTAATTTAAAGCGTAAATTTTATTGGCCATAATTACTCAAAAAGGTATGGAAGTGAAACTCATGATATTATGACTCTGCAAGAAAATAAATATGAATATAATGCAAAGTCTATCTTTAACTTTTTCAATGAATGATATGCGTATAAAAACAATGCAATTTTCAATTTCAAGTCTGCAATTCAGAAGTAAAATGCAATCTCTCACTAATTGCACTAAGCTAATGCTAAAGATTCAAAAGACAAAAATGCCAAGCAATGCAAAAATCCTATTTTTTTTGTTTTTTCAATATACTAAAAAATAAAATGCATGGACTGATAAGAAACCTGATATATAAAATTCTACTGTGTATAAAAGAAATAACTCAAGCAGAATACCAAGCATCCAAGAAAACAGGCCAGAGTACAAGGACAAATCAAAAAATGAAAAACAAAGAGAAAGACTACGCCCAAAAATTCAACTCCAAACAGGTTTTTTGTCAACCCAGAGAATCTCAATAGGCACTACATATACCTAAGAAGGCTCAACAATCATCAAATCCCACCCAACAGTCACTAAACCAAGAAAACAAGCAAGGGAAAGTGGTATACGCGACTATTCAGGAGAAAAGTGCGTATATATGTAGCTTGCAGTGAGACATCACACATATATACACGACTGTCAAGGCAAAAGGCACGTACATGCTTTAAAACAAGGCCAGGCAAGGGAAATGGGATGAAAACTCAGACCCAGAGTGAACAACATCTGTCAAGCAGTGATACAACAAGAAACACAAAGGAAAAAGAACAATGCAAGAAGAAAAAGTACTTCAACCCTTAGAAGGAAGATCTCTCCCCAGTAGAGTCGCCAATTTTGTTACGAGAGAAAAACTCTCTATGGACATGGTAAACCACAACATACAGGTATGAGTGCATAAATCTACTCAATTCCAACATATACTATATAAACCAATGTGCAAGTGAGATAAGAAAGAAGCCTACCTCGTTCCAACATTTGATGATGTTCCACCATTGAGCACTTTGACCCAAAGCAAAGTACCTGCAAGAAGTTCTCAACAAACAAGCAGAGCAAGTATATAGTGATAATGTAAAGGGGTTAGCACATTAGATATCAACCAAACAAGAAAGGAAGTTTTTTATGCCTATATAATGTGTATACTAGTAAATTATTGATTGTGTAACCTAATTTAAACCAGACAAGAAAGGAAGTTTTTTATGCCTATTCCACATTCAACGAAATTTATTTATAATATGAAAATATATTTTAATTTCTTAATTTGCAATATTTTTATAATTTTTTTAGTTTAAAGCATTTAATATAAATTTGAAATTTGACTAGTCAATACGTGGTAATGTTTTATGGAACATGGATCATCACCCGAACCAGAACATCAGTCCAATCCACTACATACCAAGAATAATAAACATGGGCACTTATTGCGATTAAATCTATTACTACATAATTGTTAATTTTGGTTGCATTTTTGTTATTGCACTTTATGCATGCATTTAAATGAATTTTGGGCTTCTGGGCTTCTATGGAAGATCACATTTCTATTTTTATCATGAGATAGTCTCTTTACGGTTGAGTTTTTAATGATTTGATCATGTCTCCTTGTCTCATGGATGGGGATTTGATAGTGTGGTATCAAAGCCTCTAGGAAATTTCTATAATTTACACAATAGGCTTCATAGTCACATGTAGTCATTTAACAATTATTAGAGATTTCACAAGCATAGAATCGGATGTGAGGAAAATGTTTTTTTATGTTTGAACTCAACTTCCATGAATGGTATTGGCCTATATCACTTGAGTTGAAAGAAGAATCTAAGAGATATGGTAGACTGTGTTATATTTTGAACTATGAATGAAGAGGAGATTCATCATTTGAAGATAAATGAGAGATGTGATCTATGTAAGGGAGAACTTTAGTTTTGCTACACCAAAGTCATGAACAACCATTGGGTATTGGTATGATCCCCCATTAATGCAAATGTGGAATTAGAGGTAGGGTACTAACTTGATGGAAGAGTCATAGGCCTTGTGTTAAATCCAAGTCAAAGCATGGTTGTGGTTTGGAGGTTGTGAAAGAAGTGACATGTCTTCTCTCTTGGATATTTGATTATTAACATTGTATAACTTGTATGCACTGAAAGGTACAACCTTCCCAAAATTCCCCTTCAATGTTTTCAAAATACACACATATTGGATCATTATAGATCAATGAAGAAACAATATTTTGTGGATGAAATGAAATTTTTTTATCTCGGGCTTGTAGTGATATTTCTTGTTGGACTATCCACAAATCGATGACACGAACTATCTATTCTGCCACAAAGTAGAGGGTGGGTTTAGCCATGGACTATATGTGGGGTAAATTGTTAGTAGGTTGTGTGCCTACACTTGATTGACACATTGTTGGAAGGTGCACTTCACACCTAAAGGCTTTTCAACCCTCACAAATTGACTGTTTGTAAATTGATGCTATGATGCATTTGTTAGGGGAAGGCAAAGGTTTCCTATCTGGTGGCCCACCAAGTTCATAACCATTGGATCCCATAAATGTTGTTGATATGGAAAATTTATCCTGAATGAATATGGGCATCAAATAATTGAGGGATTAATGACTTTACCAACAAAGTAGTGTTTATGTGCATTTAACACAAAATAATATGAAACTATTTAGAGATTTACCAAGAAAAGTAAGGGTGTGACCCTCCACTTGACCTTCAACGGAAATGGGGGACTATTTTTCTTGATTCCATAAACAAGATGAAAATGMATGAAACTTTTGGTAGTGTTCATTGATGTATGATAGGTCCATAAGGCTAAGAATAACACTATAAATGCTAGTTCTATTTATGGATTTTGATCATCCACAAAAGCATGGTTTTGAGGATTTTGGTAATATCCTTAACTTGGTTGTTCTCCTATGAATAGTATGGAGTAGTGATATAATATTTAAATCCTAAATGTGAATCCATAAATTTAAGGGCTTCAATGTTCCCTATTCCCTCCCCCCTCCTAGGATTCCTTATCTCTCTTCCCTATTTTTCTTTCCTATCTGGATTTAAAATTCTAATTCCCACCCCCTATAGGTAACCTCCTTCTCTAACCTCTATAGTCCTCTATCCTGTTTTTCTTATTCTTCTTCCTTCATTTATTTTTCCACTCTTACCTAGTTCCTCGTTATGTTATTCTCAGTCACTTCCCCTTTTCATTTTAACTTTATCTCCATTATGTATTCAAATTCTATCTTGGCCAAATGCACTGGAATATTAACATATTAGTGTGATTTCGACTAGCGATGGATCTTTGCTAGGGTTTGATGCTTTTTAGAAGTTAGGGTTTCTGAAGATATTGGTTCTCTTCCATGTCTACGCTACCCTCTCTTTCAACGAGGATGATTAATCTAGTGACCATGTTTGAGGTTAAGGGGGCATGAGCCCCCTCATATCCAAATATGGTTGCTGGAAAACCAAATGGATATCAAGGATCACAACCACCCTTTGAAATATTGCTACATCAAAGGGATCAGACATACCACGAGGATTTGAATAAGGGAAAGGTGATGGAGGTTGAGGAGGAATCTTCCCATCCAAAGGTGGTTCAGGCATGGGAACCTGGTAAATGCATCCCTCAAGATACTACAACACCAAGGTATTTAGTCAATTCCATTTGTGTAGGAGAGAATACGCAATATATGAGGGATCATGTCCTCATTGGAATTTGTTTGCAGTTATGGCCCTCAAAGTGAGATCTAATCAAATGGATCAATACTTGGTGGAAACCCAAAGGCCATTTTGATCTCCAATTAGGCTCTAAGGGTTTCTTCACTACAATATTCCACAATTTGGAAGATAAGGACTAGATATTTGAGAATGAGCCCTACGTTTTCAACATGGTTGGCCTCTATATGAGATTTTAGACAGAATGCTTCATCTTGGAAAGAGAATATTTTTCTCATACTCCAGTTTGGATCAAAATCTACTCACCCCCACAAGAATTCTTGCTCGGAGAAATCCTAGCCAGGATAGGAAATACTCTCAGAATATTTTTCAAATCCGTGGAAGCAACACAGTAGTGTTGTTATACTTCTTATGCTTGTATATGTGTGTATATGAACATTTCCAAGCCCTTGCGAGGATATATATATATGTCTAGAATATCATGATGAGGAATGGATCCATACTATAGACTATGAGCACATACCCTTCAGATGTCATAAATGTCACGAGCATTGCCATCTTTTCAGAAATTGTTTTCTCAATGCACCTATAAGTTTTGTGGT
>JZKD02S1696213.1:34577-58496 GCA_000966675.3 Picea glauca
CTTGGCCAAATGCACTGGAATATTAACATATTAGTGTGATTTCGACTAGCGATGGAGCTTTGCTAGGGTTTGATGCTTTTTAGAAGTTAGGGTTTCTGAAGATATTGGTTCTCTTCCATGTCTACACTACCCTCTCTTTCAACGAGGATGATTAATCTAGTGACCATGTTTGAGGGTAAGGGGGCATGAGCCCCCTCATATCCAAATATGGTTGCTGGAAAACCAACTGGATATCAAGGATCACAACCACCCTTTGAAATATTGCTACATCAAAGGGATCAGACATACCACGAGGATTTGAATAAGGGAAAGGTGATGGAGGTTGAGGAGGAATCTTCCCATCCAAAGGTGGTTCAGGCATGGGAACCTGGTAAATGCATCCCTCAAGATACTACAACACCAAGGTATTTAGTCAATTCCATTTGTGTAGGAGAGAATACGCAATATATGAGGGATCATGTCCTCATTGGAATTTGTTTGCAGTTATGGCCCTCAAAGTGAGATCTAATCAAATGGATCAATACTTGGTGGAAACCCAAAGGCCATTTTGATCTCCAATTAGGCTCTAAGGGTTTCTTCACTACAATATTCCACAATTTGGAAGATAAGGACTAGATCTTTGAGAATGAGCCCTACGTTTTCAACATGGTTGGCCTCTATATGAGATTTTAGACAGAATGCTTCATCTTGGAAAGAGAATATTTTTCTCATACTCTAGTTTGGATCAAAATCTACTCACCCCCACAAGAATTCTTGCTCGGAGAAATCCTAGCCATGATAGGAAATACTCTCAAAATATTTTTCAAATCCGTGGAAGCAACACAGTAGTGTTGTTATACTTCTTATGCTTGTATATGTGTGTATATGAACATTTCCAAGCCCTTGCGAGAATATATATATATGTCTAGAATATCATGATGAGGAATGGATCCATATTGTAGACTATGAGAACATACCCTTCAGATGTCATAAATGTCACGAGCATTGCCATCTTTTCAGAAATTGTTTTCTCAATGCACCTCTAAGTTTTGTGGTTGATTCCTTTGAAAAATATAAATATGGTTTCACTCAAGTCCAAGGGAAATGACGACCAAATAAATTACTTAAAATTATATTTTAAAAAATCACTTGAAAATTTTAACTCTATGAAATGGAATTAATTAGTGTTCGAGTAATTTAGTTTTTTTTAATGGCATAAGTTTAACCCAAGATTTTCAATCGTCCCACACTCGATTCAAATATCCCACACCCACAGACTCTATTGCATCCTCCCTTTAAGCCTACCTTTTCACAATCCTTTACCCCGACTCATGCAGCTTCAACCTCACTAACTTCCATCCTTCCAAAAACCTTGGCACATAAACTCACTTCTCGCTTTAATCCACTCTCCTAGGCACCTGAAAGATCTGGTGCACAAACACTAGATCCAGAGGACTACCATTGGTTATCAAGCTTAAGTGAAAGTGAACCCGATGACCACACTCTCGGAGTTGTCCTGTATTCCTTATTCCCATCTTATAAATAAGTGTTGTCCCCCCTACCCTTGCCTACCTACCTGGGTTCTTATCCACACCATATTCCAACTCCATTCCCTGACTTGGGATCAAAAGAAACCTCTACATCCAAACCAGATAAAGATTACACCTGGTCAAGTGAGCACGACTTTGAGCATTCACTGATCAAAACCTGTAGTGCTTGTCATAAGGAGGCCAACACATCTACACCAACTGTGGATTCACCACACTAATCTTCTGATATTGGGGAAATTAGAGGCATGAAAGCCCTAGCAAGAGAAAAACCATGATCTTTCTCTCCCTCAACAACAGAGGGGTGTCCCCCCAAAAAAATCCACCTCCTACAGAAGACTTATCGCACATACATATCCTGACATCATCTTTCTTCAGGAAATGCTGGTCAATAGAAAAAGACTCATTTATTTTTAAATCATTTTCACCCCAACTGGCACCTTTGTTATGTCAACTCCCTTTCCACATCTGGGGGACTAGAAGTGGATTGGGATCCATCTAAATTTGATTTCCTTCCATATTTATGCTATGGAGGCATTCTGCTCACTAGTTCTTGTCGACAAAATAATAAAATTTTCAATCTCCTCAACATGTATGGCCCTTGCTTGGATAGACAGTATTTTTGGGAGAAGATAGGAGCATAGGGGCTTCTTGAACTTGATAACCTGATCAAAGGGGGTGACTTAAACCTCACTCTCTCAGTTGGGGAAATTTGTGGGGCCAATGCATGACAGGATCCCTTGGCTGATTTTTTGACCTCCTTGTTCTCATCTCACAACTTGATAGACTATGCTCTAGATACGATATCTCCCACTTGTCACAATGGAAGGATGGGATCTAGAACTATCTCCAAGTGATTGGATCGATTCCTCATTTCAAACCAACTCATTTCCATAGAAGCAAGGATTCGTTCTTGGGTGGATTATCCCTTCTTGTCAAGCCATGCACCTATCATTCTACAGTTTGACTCCTCTGCACACAAGATAGTATACCCCTTCAAATTGAACTTGGACTGGCTCATTGAAGACGGCTTCAAATTGATTGTTACAGAAGTCTCGAGAGATCCATGCTTCCTCACGTAACTCTACATTCAATATCGAATATATTGGAAACTTAAGAGACTTAAAGCTCGCATCAAAATCTGGGCAACCTCTTACAAAAAATATAATGCTCAAAGATTACATTACCTTGAATCTAAGATTCGCTCACACCTATTTGTTGTTGCTAGCATGGGGACTCTTGGGGACACCAGTCACATAATTAATTGGCTCGAATACGAATGCAATACAATTCTACTTAAAGACAAATCCATATGGAGGCAACACTGCATAACTTCTTGGCTCAAGTGTGGTGACCTTAACACCAAGTACTTCCATCATTTCGCGATCTCTAGCAGGAGAAAAAAACATATTTGGAAAATATTTGATGCAGCTGGAACTCTTCATGAAGGACATAATTCTTTAAAACTAGCTACTGTAAATTTCTTCAAGTCATTCTTTGAGGCACGCCCATCTGTGAATCTACAAACTGTTGTTACAGTGGCTAGAATTTTCCCACATCAGTCTCGGTGGAAGACTCTCACTTGCTAGACAGACCTTGTACACTTCCAGAAATTTTGACTGCACTCAAATCTTTTTCTAAGGACAAAAGTCCAAGTCCAGACGGATGGACAGTAGAATTTTGTCTTCATTTTTTTGACTTGGATGGAACTGATCTTCTGGAGTTAGTGGAAGATACAAGACTTAGTGGAAAGGTGGCTAGAGCATTAAACTCAACATTTCTCACCCTTGTCCTCGAAGAAGCCTTTACCACCACATTTGGCGACTACAGGACTATCGCCCTCTACAACCTTTGCTATAAACTCATCTCCAAAATCATTACAACTAGGATAAAGCCTATTCTCTCTCACTTTATATCACAGGAATAGTTGGGTTTTTTAGAAGGTCACTAGATTCTTGATGCTATCGGCACCCCCAAGAATGTCTTCATAGCATCAAACACAAAAATCAAAAGGCACTCATCCTAAAGCTTGATCTCAAGAAGGCATTGCTGATGATTAAATTCAGAATGGAGTTTGGCCCACAAAGTGTTGCTAAAGCCTATTATTATAAAAGATAAATAATACTAGTAGGTGGGACCCCCTCGTAGATTATAAACCAAGTCTGGTGTTTATTCGATGTTATGTTACTGTTCGACATTACTTTCATGGTTGATGATATATTGTTTTATTGGATAATGGATCAAGCATATTATACAGGGCTCCCTTTCTGTTCCAAGATCAAGTAATACCGAAATTTTTCATGGTTATCATTGTTGACTGTTCTTGGATCTATTACTTGTGAAACCTGCAACATACACATGTTAGTAACGACAAATGAAAAGAAACTAAAAGAATAAATTGTCCTATGCTAACATGGTATACTATATGCATTAAAAAGAATTGTGGAAAATCCTACTAACATAGGATAGCCATGCGAGTTAGAGAGGTTTTATATAGCATATTTGGTATGCATTTATGCATAGTAGAGATGGTAATATGTGATATAGGTGGCACTCTTGGAAATTAAAGGTTGTTGGTTCAAGGTGGATGATTTGTTTGATTAGTAGCTAGCACGTACTAAGAATTAGATGAACTTGAAGTAGGTAGGTGATGTGCATTTACTTCACATCACCTTTACCCCTACCATTGGACGCCACCCTAGTCAGGCTATCTTCCAAAAATTATTGTTGTGGTTATGCTCTGATTTCTCAGTAGGGAGGAACCGCTCGACCAACCTGCGTTTTAAGAAATTTGATTACAGGTATGTTCCTTTTTTAGCCCTTCATTTGTCTACTCTGGTTATGAAATGGATATTGGCTCAAGTGTATTAGTTGTGCTTTTCTTAAGTGTTGCGACTATGTAAATGGTGATTGTGAATGAAACGTTGATGATTCTCTTTGAAATGATGTTGAAGTCATAGCATTTCTAGTTATCCTAGGGCATTATAAGTCACAAAAGATCTCTGTTATCCTTGCTAGTTTACTTAGAATATCCTTGTTGGTCTAGGTGGGCTATCTTCATGCTTTCGCATTGATGTATCCAGTTTGTGGGTTTTTATGGGGTTTAATGATTGAAGCGTTCATGTCAACATGCATTGTACATGTGGGTAGTTGGTTGATTTCACCACTAGAGGTCACGAAGTGGGTTTCCTATTCTTAGTCATCCCTGTCTTCACCTCTGTGTGGTAGTTGTTTGATCAAAGGGAATGAGGGTTATACCCTACGTGAAAATAACATTGCCACGCCAAGATAAATCCTCACCTCCTGTTATGGCCCCTGTCATGTAATTGTTTCCTGTCCACAAACGAATTATAGCCCTCTTTGTGTGTACACCTTTAGCCTCTAAGTTTTCACTATTACAAGAAATTGGCTCTGTTCCTCCCATGATGGCTACCGAGCAAACCCTTAACCCTCTAGTCTAGAATTTCATAGGAATATTGTTGGGCCTATCAAGTTGTTATGGGTTATTGTGGATTGAATGTGTGGCCGATCACTTTAAATGCAGACTCACCCAGTCGGTCATATAACAGTCATGTTGGTTGGCATTTAGTTACTGCCTCTGTGATAATAATGACAAATCTTGCATTGATATTGGCACAAATTAAATTACACAGTCGCTCTCCTTATGATTAATAACTCAACATTTCTTAAGGGAGAGGGGTCGCTTCCCTAATTTGAATCAATACATGGGTATGCGTAGTTGCCACGACTTGTTAGTTTGATGGACCTTTTTTTTATGATAGTGGCGAATTGATGGTCGATACACAGTCATTGGTATTTTCACTAATGATTGTTTGGATGATTAGCTGGTGTTGGTACAAATGCTTGATGTTTCTCAAGTATGTTGCGTTGTGTGTATGGTGTTTTTGCTAAAATAAAATAAAATAAGGAGCAGGGTAACTGTGGTTTTCTTAGGGGCCGAATGATTTTCGAACTGAATGACTGTAAAGAATATATCACTGCATCCTTATGTTTGTTCGATTATATAATACTGAGTGTGCACAACATAGTTGGTTACAGATGGACTAAACTGAAGTAATATTGTGTTATTAATGACTCGGCACGATGGATTGAGTGATTACTGTGACAATGTGCTTGATTTTGTTTAATAGAGGTATTGCATCATAATGTTTTGGTGACTGCACAATGTGTATAACACAAGTGGTTTGGGTTTCACAGAGTTTTAAGGGTGTTTATTTGTTGCATTCGACCATTTGTTATAAGGGGAATGTTGTCAAGACCTTGTCGTGTTGGATGGATGGTCCAACTTTTAAGTCACATTGAATTGTTTGTTTTTACATTGGTTGCATTACATTACCTGGATGAGTTACCCTATGCATAACATGTGTCTAAATGGTGGTTGTTGGGTATATGTTTAAATATCCATTCAGATTTTGCAATTTAATCAGGATTATTGGGTTTACTACCTATATACTTGTTTCATGAATATCAAAGCATTCAAATGTCAAACCCATTTGCAGTGATTATGTGACCTCATTGTGAATTATGGAAACATGAATTTGAGTATAATTGTTGATTGAAGTAATGTATGGCCAGTGGTTGATTTCGATGGTTAACAGAGTGGAAAGAATACTATTTGCAAATTGCTATAAGATGCAAGAAGGGAATAAAATACTCTTTACATATTGTGTGGATTGTATTCTGTCTTGTGATGGCCCTGGGTTGGATATTTGATTATGAACAATAAACTAGTTAAACACACATAAATTGTTATTTGGTCAAGATGATTGATGGTTGATGCATCTCTTTTCGCAGAATGTTTTATGGATCACTTAATTAATTTCATGAACAATAATCGTCTTTCTTCCCTTCCATTATTTCATTTTTTCGCTAATTACAAACCCCGTTGCCTCCCATATTCATGTTTTCACTCCCTGTTCTGAGATTAATTATAGTCAAGATCATTTCGGTGTTAAAACGGTTGGCGGTGGCAGTTTCTTGAGTGGATTACAATGATGTTTTATTTGGTTGCTTACAGTTGATTGTTGTTGTCATTGAGTAGTAACTGTGTTCTTTTCCCCCTCATGGAATCATGGTTTAGCTCAATACAAACCCCTTGCATATCCCAAAACCCTTTTCACCCCCTGCTCATTGATAAACAGTAAAACAATTTGTATGGATTGGATTGCATGAGTCTGATATATTGCTGAGCCAAAATCCATTTCATATTTTAAAAGAGTTGTCATGTATGGTTAATTAAAATATCATTACTAATCAATCGTGCATGCAAGAATGAGCTATTCAAATAAAAGGCTGAAAACATAGGCCTATTATGCTTCTGTCAAAGAGAATGACTACAAAAATGGTTGCGTTGCAGACTGGGAAATATGGATTTTGAGTTTTTATTTTAGCTATGGTTTTATGATAGTTGACTTTAGGGATATTTGGACAACATGTTTTAATTTGGATATATGAGTATTATTTTTGAAATAATTTCAATTTCATGAGCTAAAATTTCCCAAAGTGAATATGTTGATGGGAGACACAAGGAGGTGTGTTTTTCTTAACTAATGGTCATGTTATGATTATTATGATGGTTATGAACTAAAGGGAATTATAAGGGGTCCCACCTACTAGTTATTATTTAACTATGACCTTTATTATAATTATTTCTCTTCCCCCTAACTAATGTTAGTGGAGTCTTTTAATTAACTTAACTAATGAATTTGTTCAACTTCTTCAACCAATTCTAATTTGTTTAAAGCAAAAGGAAATGGAGGAATGAGAGGAGGATAGAAACATAAGCATGCTAAGGTTTTCTCTTTGATTTTATGTTGAGATAGTTCAGTTTTCATTCATTCATATATTCATCACAACATAATTCTCTTTTATGATAGCAGGGTCTTATTGTAGAAAAAAATATTCAGAGTTGAATCAAATCATTCAGACGCTTGTTTTTCAGAGGTGTTGATCTATCTTTGATAGTCTGTGTAGACTTGTCTGTTTCTGAATTAATTTTCATGAATGATAAAGGCTATTGTGCAGAGTCGAGTGGGAAACAATCTGTGGCAAGCTGATCCTATTTTTAATGTTCATTTTTTATTTTCTGTCAGAGGTCGTTTTGTATGTTCCATTGGGGATGTCTAAGTTTGACTTTGGTCCAAGATTTATGTATCACATTTTGTAAATAAAAAGACTCTTTGGTGAATTGGAATGAAATAAAGGATTTCTTTATGTCTCATTTGTCCTGATTATCATCTTGGTGTTGTTACTTCTGTTCTTACATTTATTTCAGCCACTATTATATTCAGAAAATTACATAAAAAGTGAATTTCCAACAAGCTTTTTGTTGATAAAATACTATCCTAAGCACTCGTAATTAATACTTGTGAGTTAGGATGTTATTTTTGTTGGCTATAAACATAGGGTGATATTCTCGTCTACTTTTCTTTAGCCAAGTAGATTCTGAAAATGTTTGAGTAAGATCAATTCATATCTTTTCCTCAACATTTATTTGGCGACCATACTTGGGAGAGATTCGATATCTCTCTGGTTAAAATTTTATACTCAATTTTCATCGATACATCTTTCTTTTCTGAAATTGATTCTTTGACTATTTTGTTATTGTTGATTGTTCTTGTTGCAAGGCAGCTCAATATCAAGCCCAATCTTTAAGACTAGACCAACATTGCTTTGAACCTATTTAAAACCATTCTAGACACTGCCAATACCCGTGTCAATCTTACATTTTGGCAAAAAATGAATGAGATATTAGTGTTCAAGAACAATTGGAGGCTAGACATAGACAACCTAGAAATCAATATTAAACCTTGTTTCTTCAAGTTTTGGCCTTTCTTTCATGACCTTAGACTCTCGTGCTTCTAGAAGAAGAAGAGGCTTGTCATGCAAAATCAATCCTATTGATGATATAGAAAGATGAAATGTTGTGTTATCTGCCCAACAAAGTGCTCTAAGGAGAAATTTATCTGATTCATCCAGCTCGTCTTTCTTCCCCTCATCTATCATCCACAAGATGGAATCTAGTGGTGGCTCTGGTGGAACTGGAAGTGCTCCATATTCCTGACATTCATCGTCATCAGTGATTGGTAGCTTGTATAGCCACCATATCCCTGTCCAATCTACTACAAACCCCACCAAATTCATTAAAACGTATGGGATTTTTCAGTTCAAAGAAGATGCCACAGGAACGTTGTGGCATGTGTCCTCTCCTCTTAACCTAGCACCTGCTACTCACCCACTTCTGAAGTTTAAAGAGAATTTGCCTAATTTTTTAGGAAATAACACTGTCAGTACTAATGAACACCTAGTGGGATTTTCTAGTGCTTGTCATAACATAGAGGATAACAACAATGACAGTTGCATGTGCTTTTTCATCAATTCCTTGGAAGGAAAGGCTGCGAACGACTTCTTTTACCTTCCTCCTAAGATCATGTCTACTTGGGAGGAGTTAATCTATTGGTTCCGATCCACTTATGGGCAATCCAAAAGCCCTGCCGAGAAGTTAAGGGAATACAATAATGTCACTTATAAATATGGTGAGACCATCAATTCTTTCAACTTGCGTTTCACCAAGTTGTACAATCAAATCCCCAAAATTATCTGCCCTTAGAACCAATCCTCTTTCATGCATTACTACAATGCATTTCCTTCTCCTTATCACCATAGGCTTGAAGAAAAGGCCATTGATAATCTCAATTCCTCTCTGCATACTTTCTCAGAGTATGAAGAACAACTTGAAAGAACTGGTCTTCCCTAGGGAGAATTAGTTAGACAAATAGACATGTCTTCTCTCTTACAACTAGTACAAGATATGAACAATCGTATGATATCATTTGAGCAGAAGGGTACTGTATCCCCTCTCACCCCTAGAGCTTCATCCTCTTCTACACCTCCCTTTAGAAATCCATCTGAAATAAATTTTTAGCCTAAGGCTATCCTTCCTTGGAGTTGGTGCAACTTTTGCGAGGAGCACCATGAAGAAAACACATGTGAGGTAAAGAAGAGTGCCAGAGATAAGATCTTTGGTAAGAGACCAGAAGATACTATCGTTGTCTTAGACTTTGAAAATCCAGAGGATGTCATGGTTATTAATACTAGGAACAAAGCCTATGCTCCCAAGGGTACATTTGA
This sequence comes from Picea glauca, assembly GCA_000966675.3. Classification (NCBI taxonomy): domain Eukaryota; kingdom Viridiplantae; phylum Streptophyta; class Pinopsida; order Pinales; family Pinaceae; genus Picea; species Picea glauca. Next base: position 44,255 of record JZKD02S1696213.1, read on the forward strand.
CCCTCCTCCCGAGCTCATCCTCAACCGCTGCTACACCCTAGCTTCCTAAAATTCCTGAGATTCAAAGAATCACTCCCCCTCTTCCATATTCTAAATACAATATCTTGAATCAACTAGCCAACATCAAAGAATATGCAACCCTCCTAGACATGGTTGTCGTCCCTGAACAACAGATGCATCTGAAACAATTCATGGAAGGAAAATCTTCCATTGTAGCCAATCTTTCTGGAGAGGAAGACGAAGAGGATTCTTCTATAAATAAAGTAGGTTTACATAACCTTAGATACCCTTTAAAAAAAACCTTTTTTAAATTTCTGTAAATATCATGGACAAAATTGCCCATTGTTGCCTCATTGATGGTGGTTCAGACCCAAGTGTGATGTCGAATATTATTATGGAAGAGCTAGGCTTGTCTTGTACAATTGAAAATGCCAGAACCATGCTTTCTTATAATTGTCTACAACAAAATACCATAGGTGAGATTAAATATGTGACCTTAGTTTTGTGCGCCCATCCTGAAATAAAGATGACCCTCAATAATTAGGTGATTGATATGCCAGTAAGAAATTACTCAATCATCTTAGGAATATATTGGCAAGCCTCAACGGGTGGGTACCTCTCACTCGACAAAACACATTTATTTGTTCCTCAGAACAAAAGAAATGTCATAGTCCTTAGAGAAGGAAGGATATCACCCTACATAGAGTGTCCCACAGCCTAACGTAAACTACATCAAGGAGGAATTAGGAGTGTATTCCATCTTTGTTGAGGAAGATAAAATTTACATGGAAAAAATCGATTTAGATGATGGCATGTGGCACATGCACTTTGATGGTTCATGCTCAAACGAAGGTAACGAAGATGGAATTATCTTGATTTCTCCTATAGGAAAAATCCATAACTTTTATTTTCAGTTGGAGTTCTCTTGCACTAACAATGTCATTGAATTCAAAGCCTTGTTTCTAGGCATTGAAAACACTTATAATCTTGGTTGTGGTCACATTTTAGTTTTGGGGGATTATTATCTTATTGTGAATCTTGTGCATAAAATTTAATCTCCTAGCAACAAGTTGATGAAACGATACACCCAAACTGTTTGGTCCCTTATCTTGAACCTTTTATCTTTCAACATTACCCATGTTAAAAGGGAGTTAAACTCAATGGTTGATCGGTTAGAAGTTTTTGCAGCCTCCCCAAATCGGAAACTTCTGCCACACAGACCCGATTATACCTTTCAATCACTATATCTCCCACATATTCCTGAAAATATAGAATCTTGGCAGGTCTTCTCTAACGATGAGAGAATTTTTTCTTTTATCCAAAATGAGCCTTTTAAGCCTAAATAAATTATATCCATAGAAGATAACAAGATTCATAAAGGATGGACTCCTCTAGAGAGTTCATTTTCTCCGAGTGATGTAGGAAACAAGGAGAAATAAAAAGAATAAGAGTCAAAAAGGAAGGTGGGAGAAACCATCTCCTTTAACATTGGGACACCCAAGAATCCAAAGAACRTCAAAATAGGTGCCAAATGTTCAGATGAAGAGAARGAGAATTTTKCCCAGTTGCTTGGTGAATTTCACGATTTTTTTTCTTGGTCTTATGAGGATCTTTTTGGTTTTGATCCTGGCCTTATACAACATSCCAATCCCATTCAGRAAGGTGTAAAACTAGTTAGGAAAAAACAAATACCTATCAACCCTACGCTAGAAGAAACTATTCGAAAGGAGTTGGAAATTKTTTTGAAGGATGGATTSATCTTTCCAGTAAAATATTCTGAATGGGTCTCAAATATAGTCCYTRTTCAGAAAACAACTAGAYAGATTGGACTGTGCGTTGATTTTCACGCATTAAATTGATTTAGTATAAAGTACCACTTTCCCCTCCCCAACATGGAAATGATTTTGYAGCAAGTTRCAGGGTCACAAATGATGTCCTTACTTGACGGGTTTTTAGGTTACAATCAAATCAAGGTCAAAAGGGAAGATAAATATAAAAGCACCTTTGTTACTCATTGGGGTACCTTTGCTTATGAATGTATGCCTTTTGGTTTATCTAATATAGGTGCCACCTTTCAGAGAGCTATGCATTTATCATTTGACGATTTGATCGGTAAGATCATTCAGATCTACCTTGATGACTTAACAATTTACTTTAAATTCTGATCATATCATTTTGGTCATCTGAGAAAAGTTCTCATGCGATGTAGAAAATTTCGAATTTCCCTAAACCCTTCCAAGTCCATTTTTGGTGTTACTGAGGGAAATCTTCTTGGACACATTATCTTCGATTCAGGAATAAGTATCGATCTTGAAAGGATTGTTGCTATCGTTAACCTTCCTGCTCCTACTTCCAAGAAAGAAGTTCAAGCCTTTATGGGGGTTATTAACTTCGTCCGTAGGTTTGTTCCAGATTTTGTAGTGATGGTCAAGCCAATCCATAATCTTCTTAAGCAGGACCATTCTTTTTCTTGGACTGATGATGTTGAAAATACTTTTGAAGGGATTAAGAAAGTAATCATCTCTGCACCGGTTTTGGCGAAGCCAGATTTTGAGAAGGAATTCACGATATATACTAATGCCACTAAGGAGGCAGTTTCTGTTGTCCTTATGCAAAATGATGGCCAAGGAAATGAAAAACCTGTGGCTTACATGAGTCAAAGTTTGTATGATGATGAATTTAAATACTCTTTTATTGAAAAACATGCTTTTTCTCTTGTTAAGGCTATCGAAAAGTTTCGCCACTACATATTAGGTAAGAATACGTTGGTAAAAGTCCATTTACCTGCTGTCAAATGTTTTCCTTCACARACTTATCTTTCASGRAAGMTTTCACATTGGCTTGCCAAGATCCAGGAGCATGATCTAAACATCATGACTTCTACCACTATTAAGGGATGTGACCTAKCCCTTTACTTGGATCAACATGCTRAGAATGGTGAAGAAATTGATGAAGAATATAGTTCCCTTTCAACTCTCTTTTACATTGACGATCAGATCCTCCATGTGTCTGAACATCCTTGGTACATGAATTTGKTTTATTATTTACAAAACCAAAGATGTCCAGACAACTTAGACACTCATCAAAGGAGAAGATTCCATCTTKAATTTGMAAGATATGTCATTATAGGAGAMTTTTTATTTCGAAGATCTGTTGATGGTGTTTTGCTTYGTTGTGTAAACAATGAAKACACATAGAAGTTGGTGCAAGAAGCTCACAACTCTTCAAGCTCTGTCATTCATGTAGGAGGTCATTTTTCTGCAAAAACCATCACTTTCAAGATTATTAGAAAATGATATTATTGGCCTTCGATCTTTCACGACTCTTATGTTTTTTCGAGGTCTTGTGACAAGTGCCAAAAATTTGTTGGAAACAATTGCCTTTCAGCCATGCCATTACAACTTGTCCTGCCAGATTTTCCCTTTTCAAAGTGGGGATTGGATTTTGTTGGTCCTATTAATCCTCCTTCTTCAACTGGGAAAGTTTTTATTCTGTCAGCCACAGACTATTTTACAAAATGGGCTGAAGCTGTCAAACTTAAGAATTCCACATACGATCAGGTAATTTCTTTCCGTGAAAATAATATTTTTTCCAGGTTTGGTCTTCCATTGGAAATTATTACAGACAATGGTCCCTCTTTCATTTCTGCTAAGTTGACTCATTTTGTAGCCAAGTTGGGGGTTACAAATTTGATCTCATCATCTTACTATCCCCAAGGAAATGGGCAAGCTGATTCTACCAACAAAAATCTGGTAAGAATCATCAAAAGTCTCATCGAATATAAGCCTCATCAGTGGCACACTCTCCTCACTTGTGCCCTTTGGGTAGATCGAACTACCGCCAAAGTAAGCACTGGTTGTACACCTTTTCAATTGGTTTATGGTCAAGAAGCCCTCTTTCCAACAAAGCTATAACTTTCTTCCTTAAGTTTGATGCTATAGATCGAATAATTAAGTTCTTCAGATATTTCACAAAGGGTAAATTCACTACTAGCTTTGGAAGAACAAAGGATGTTTGCTTTGGATAATATTAAAAGGAGACAACAAACCGTTAAGAAATATTTCAACAAGAGTGTCAAAACTATCAATTTTAAGGTCAATGAAAAAATTCTTCTATGGGATTCGACTCACGCTGATAGGGAAAGACATTCAAAATTTTAGAAATTATGGTTGGGTCCTTTCAAAATCGATTTTGTCTTAGGTACAAATTCTTACATTCTAAAATATTTGTAGGAGCGATTGTTTTCCTACAACACTAACAGTTCGCACTTAAAGCATTACGTGGAACCAACTTGAAAATCTCTAACACTGTCTGGATTTCCTGTATTTTAGTAGTCTAGCTCTTTTTTTAGGTTTTCGTTCTTTCTTCTAATTACAGTAGTTGTTTTCTGTTTTAAACATACTTAGCATTTTTCATAAGTTATTCCCAAATTCCCAATGATCTTTCCATTAAATCCACTCACTTCCCCATGTTGCATAATCATCATGGTCATATTTTCTTGACCTGCTACTGTTGGTCTATGAAACCATGATTTTTGAGTTCTAAATCTATTGAAAACAAATTTTCATGTGGATTCACCAGTTTGTTGACGATTAAATTCACAACAAAGTTTGGCCTGCAAAGTGTTGCTAAAGCTTATTATTATAAAAGCTAAATAATACTAGTAGGTGGGACCCCCTCGTAGATTGGAGATCAAATTTGTTGTTTATTCGATGTTATGTTACTATTCAACACAACTTTCATGGTTGACGATATCTTGTTTTATTGGATAATTGACCAGGCATATTATACAGGGCTCCCTTGTTGTTCCAAGATCAAGTAATACCAAAAATTTTCATGGTTATCATTGCTGACTGTTCTTGGATCTATTACTTGTGACACCTACAATAGATACATGCTAGTAACGACAAATGAAAAGAAACTAAAAGAAGAAATTGTCCTATACTAACATGCTATACTATATGCATTAAAAAGGATTGTGGCAAATTCTAGCTAACATAGGATAGCCATGCGAGTTATCGAGGTTGTATATAGCATAGTTGGTATGCATTTATGCATAGTAGAGATGGTAATATGTGATACAGGTGGCGCTCTTGGAAATTAAAGGTAGTTGGTTCAAGGTGGATGATTTGTTTGATTAGTAGCTGGTGCGTACTAATAATTGAATGAACTTTAAGTAGGTAGGTGATGTGCATTTACTGCACATCGCCTTTACCTATATCGTTGGATGCCACCCTAGGTAGGATATCTTACAAACATTACTGTTGTGGTTATGTTGTGATTTCTTAGTAGGGAGAATGATGAAGACCCCCTCCTCTCGTAATGGTTGCACAACCTCCCATTCTAGGATCGATCAAGAATTTGAGTCCTATTGACTCTTCGGGCCTCTCCTAGACCCAAACCTCACCTACATAGGTCCTTTCTCCAATGGTTTCGGTTGTATGAGACCCACGGGCCTTCCCCTGGGCGTTGTTCAGGTCTCAATGCCAAATGGGCACTAGATCCTTCCTTCTAAGACCTTTCTCCCTTGTGCCCTCAGCTATGACGATGTGCTTCAAATGGAAAGTGCGTTGCGACTTCACATCTCATGAATCTCAGAGGATGTTGCCTCTATTTCCCTGAAAAATGAAATCATGATGACCCAATATCTCCGACCTAGATCTACCCTTGATCAATGGCTACGATCGAGTCGATGTTTTGCGTTTCGTGACTTCACGTTTCATAAAATTGAGAGGTTTATCACCTCGAGTATCCCGATCCCTGAAATGTCGATATTTCGGAGCCCCAATCTGACGGTCCCGATTCCCCCACAATATGATGACTCAGATCTTGTCGGGATTTTGCATATCGGGATTTCGCATGTTGCGAGGCTAAAAAACTTTTCACCTCTATTCTCCCAGTCCCCCGAAATGCCAAAACTCTTCCTGGACATCCAACGGTCCAGATCTCCTCTAGATCCAATGACTTAGATTCAGTCTCAGATTTGGGTTTCGTGAAACCTTGGTGCTCTGCTCCTTCGACTCCTCCAGAGTACGAGTCAACAAAACGCTGATCATTCGCCACGCATCCTCCTTGATGGATGGTTCCGATTCTTCGGTGTTCAGATCGAATGAGTGAATCCTCTCCTCCTTTTCGCTTATGTTTTCCTTCAGACTTAAAATATTTCTAAGCACACAAAGGTTTTGAACCTTCATGCCTTCGACACTCAGTCAAACCTTGGCTCTATGCGCTCGTCAAAACAGACCTTTACGCAAGAGTTTAATCTCTTGCGAATAACTGTGCACACCTTGCACCAACCTCTTTGCACTCCTTTCAAAGGGGAAGTTTTGTATCACCTCTTATGAGCTTTGGAATTGAAACTCGTTCCGCTGACGCACTCCTTGCATTCGGTATGCACACTTTGCACTACTTCAAAAGAAGAGAAACAATTGAAACTTATCTTAGCATTCACAGTTCCATCCACTCACAATGGAAATCACTTATTCACTCATTAAAGAATAACACCAGAGAATTTATAACATTATCCATACCACAAATTGGATCTATTTTCTTCCATTCTATTCAGAAGTGAAAAAATGGTTACAACTGTAAATCAAAAACTAAAAACTATAAAAAATAAGAATTATCCTCTGAATTGGCTTCTACTTGCAGCTTATCTGCCATCATCTTACAACCGTATGAAATCAACTACTAATCGACTAGCCTCATTTGGGCTTACAAAGAATATTTTTAACTCGGAGGGTTCTTAGGGTCCCCCCTGACTATGTGTCTACTCTAAGACCATTCTAATGACTATCTAGATCAGTCGCATTCTAGAGCTGTAGTGGAAAATTCCACTTCGTTCCAAGCGTGCCTCCAAAATTTCCCAGCCTGATTTCAAGCGTGCCTTAAGGGATTAATTCTGGTGTTGAGTTAAGGCACCTTCAAAATTTATTTTGTAACTATCATCCTTGAGCTCTCGTATATATTTGTAGATGTTGATGGGTCTTACTCCGCACAAATGACAACGATGCTCTTGCATCATACTCCCCTTGACAAAAATTCATGGACTCTTGTCCATGAAATCTTGTACTAAGGTTCCATTCTTTTGGATAGCAGCTTCATTTTTCCAAGTGGCATATTCTATTGGGTGTCCCTTCCACTTGACCAGATATTAGAAATAGGTTTTCCTCCTGGTATTTTTTCCAATCCTCTCCATTCGTGGCTTCTCTACTATAGGCATTTCTTTTCCCACTGGATCTTCTCTTGCTCTTCTGATGCCCCTGTGTCATATTTCCTCTAAGGATACAGGTCTGAAACATTGAATATGGGTGATATGCCCACACCATTTGGCTTATCAATCTCGTAGGCGTTTGCATCAAACTTCCTGAAGATCTTACATGGTCCTATCATTTTCATTTTTAACTTATTGTATGTTCCTCTAGGGAACCTCTATTTCCTGAGATGTTCTAGAACCTGATCTCCCACTTCAAATTGAAGTTCTCCATGGTGTTGATCAGCTCTGCATTTATACTCTTGATTAGAGCTCTGCAACTTTCCTATGATTTGGCTATGGAGTTTATGCATGTCTGCAACAACATATTCCACTCCAACGCTCCTGATCTCACTCTGTTCCAAGTCTCTTAACTCAGATACCCCCCTAGGTTGCATTCCATATAATATTTGGAATGGGCTCTTTCCAGTACTCATGTTTGGTGAATCTTTGTATGCAAATTCTTCTTGCGGCAGAATTTGATCCCAGTGGTTATGGTGCTCAGTGACCAGACTCCTCAACAGGTTTCCCAAACTTTTTTTCACCACCTCAGTCTGCCCATCTATCTGAGGATGATAAGCTGAGATGAAGGAAAAATATGTCCTCAAATTATTCCACAGTTTTCTCCAAAGGTGACCAACAAATTTTGTGCCTTTGTCCAAGACAATGCTCTTGGGTAGGCCGTGAATTCTTACAACTTCTTTGAAAAACAGATTTGCAAAATTCATTACATCACTGGTCTTCTGGCATGGGATAAAATGTTCCATATTGGAAAATCTATCCACCACCACAAATATCAAATCAAATCCTCTTTTCATTTTTGTCAGTCCCAACAACAAATCCATCCTTATTGCATCCCAAGGCCTCTCTGGTATTGGCAATGGTTGATACAATCCAGTGTTCTATCTTTTTCCTTTTGCATGTTGGCAGATTCTACATCTGTTCACAAAATTTATCACCTCTGTTCTCATACCTGGCCAATAGTATGAATTTCTCAACTGTGCAAACGTTTTATGATGGCCAAAATGTCTAGCCAATCCTACGCTATTAATTTCCTTGATAAGGTTATCCCTCATTAAGAATTTTGGTATGCACAATTGATAACCTTTGAACAAAAATCCCTCTTGAATCATGTACTCTATCCACTGGATTTTGTCTCTCAACACAGGATTCACACATGCTTCATATTCTTCTTTGAAGTCTGTATCATCACAGTACATGTCCTTAAGGTGTTCAAACCCCAAGGTCTTCACCTGAAATTCTTGCAGAATCAAACATCTCCTTCTCAATGCATCAACAACCTTGTTATCATTTCCAGCAATATGTTTTATGACAAAAGTAAAAATTTGCATAAACTCAACCCACTTTGCATGCCTCTGATTTAAGTTTTCCTATTTGGTTATGAATTGTAAATCCTGGTTATCGCTATACAAGACAAATCCATGTGGGAAAAGATAATCTATCCATTTCTTCAAGGCTTGAATTATGGCATAAAACTCCTTGTCATATGTGGAGTATTTTCTCTTGGTCTCATTCATCTTCTCACTGAAATAGGCAACATGCCTATTATCCTAAATTAAAATGGCTCCTATTGTGACCCCACTTGCATCACATCTCACCTAAAATGTCTTTTCAAAATTCAGTAAGACCAGAATTGGTCGTTCGGTTATTTTCTCCTTCAATATATTGAATCTCTTTTCAACCTCCTCTGTCCATTTAAAATACTTGTGTTGCTTCTTCACTGTATCCATCATTGGAGCACAAATTCTGCTGAAGTCTCTAATGAACTTCCTATAGAAACTGGCTAGCCCATGGAAGATCCTTACCTCAAACATGCTCCTTGGTGACGACCATTATTTGATTTCTTTCACCTTCTCCGGATCCATCTTTAGTTCATTTGAAGAGATAAAAAAACCCAAGTAAAATGAGGTTTGTCTTCATAAAAGAGGACTTATTCAGATTTATCACCCGCTTCTCTTGTTGTAGACTCATCATCACTAAAATTGCGTGCCTAAAATTCTCCTCTTTAGTCCTTCTAAAGACTAGTATATCATCCAGGTACACAACCACAAACTTACGAATGAAATCTTTCAGTATTTCATTCATCTGCCTTATGAAAGTACTCAAGGAATTTGTCAAGCCAAATGTCATAACAAGCCACTCATACAAACCTTCATTTGTCGTAAAGGTTTTTTTCCACTCATCACCTTCCCTCATCCTAATTTGGTGATATCCACTTTTCAAATCTATCTTAGAAAATAAATTTTCTCCACTTAAGAAGTCCATGAAATCATCCATTCTTGGCAAAGGAAATCTATACCCGATGGTCATCTTGTTAATGGCTCTTGCGTCGGTACACATCCTCCATCCTCCATCCTTATTTGGACTCAACACAGTTGGTACTGCGCATGGACTCAATATCTCTCTAACCAAACCCTTGTCTAACAATCCCTAGATGTGGTTCTTCACATCCTCATTCTCTCGAGGTGTCAATCTGTATTCTACTTTGTTTGGCAGGCTTTCTCCTAGTATCAAGTCAATATGGTGACTGATGCTTTTGATGGGTGGCAATGAGTTAGGCATCTCATCCACCACTATGTACGCGAAATGTTCCAGCAATTCCTAAACTTCTACAGGAAACTCATCCATCAATGTTCTTGTAAGGATAACTCTGGGTTTCCTCACTAGAATGAACTACATCTCCTATTCCTCCTTGACTTATTTAAGGAGTTCCTTCCCACTCATGAGAAGTATGCTTGTGTTGGATTCCTCTTTCACTTTCTTCTCCTCTATTGGCAACAACATGTGTGTTCTACCACTCTTCTCCAATGTGTATGTATTTTTCCTCCCATCGTGGATGACACTCCTGTCAAACTGCCATGGTCTCCCCAAAAAAATATGGCATACATCCATGGGGATTATGTCACATAGAATTTCATCTCTATATCCTCCTATCTTAAAATTAACCAAGCATAATTTAGTAACTGCTACCTGGTGTCCTTTCTGAAACCATGAGAATTTGTATGGATTCGGATGTGCAGTTGCCTCCAACTCCAATTTCTCCACCATCTCTGTGGATACTAGGTTATCAGTGCTCCCACTTTCAATTATCACCTTGCATACTCTATCCTTAGTCTTGCAAGCTGTTATGAAGAGACTGTTCCTTTGCACTGGTTTCTCAACTTCTGCTTCTGGTTTTAAGAGAACGTTCCTCAAAATCATGGATCTTCCATCCTCTTCTCCTTCTGCTTCAACATCTCCTCGCTGTGCTTCTGAAATGTGAGCTTCTCCTCCTTATTTATTTTTCTTGGAGCATTCCCAAGACATGTATCCTGTCTTTCCACAAGAATAACATCTTACGTCTCCTCCTCCTCTTCTTCCTCTTTCTCTGGAAGAATTTCTTCCACCACCCTATCTTTCTCAGGAAATTCCTCCTCTTTTTGAGTGACTGTGTGGTTTCTCAGCCTCATCCTTATAATGATGTGTTCTATCATGGTTAAATCCCTTACCTCTATTTGGGACCAATCTTTTACCTCTTCCCCATTAGCTTTGCTTTCTCGCCAACTTTTCCTTCGCCTTCAATGCAAAATGATAAGCATCCTCTACTATCCTTATTGACATCATACTGAGCTCATCCTGGATTTCATATCTCTGGCCATTTATATAATGGGATACTTTTTCTTCGTCTCTCTCGCTTTTCCCAGTTCTGATGTTCAGCCTATAAAAATCCTCTGTATACTCTTTAACCATCATCCCTTTTTGCCTCAGGTTCTGCATCTTCCTGAACAGATTGATCTGATAATCCTTGGGCATGAACTTAGCCTTTAGCTTGGCTACCATTCTATCCCAACTCTTTATCTTTTTCTTTCCTTTTCTTATCCTCTCAATATGTAGTTCATCCCACCACAATGCTGGATGTCCCTTTAGTCTGGTGACAACTTGCTTCACCTTTCTCTCTTCATTTACATCTTCATAGTCGAAGTGTCTGTGCATGGATCTTATCCAATACAATAGTTCTTCAGCATCCAAATTGTTTTCATACATCGAAACCTCTATCTTGTCTCTGCCTCCCAATCTAGAAACTGCTCTTTTCAAGCATTCCTCGACAATATCCTCTTCTGTAGCTTCTTCGACGAAATTCTCGCCAACAACTTCTTCACTCTCTACATCGTTGACATCTCTAGTGTCAGGTGCTCTCCTTTATGCTACCTCCATCACCTCTAATCTTGCGTGAAGTTCTCACATCTCCCTTTCTACAGCTCGATTGGATAAAGTTTTCTCTCCCCGTCTCCTCAACGACATTGTGTTGATTGTCTATCACACACAAAGTACAACTCTGAGTTTTCTTGTCTCCTCTATCTTCATTCTGCAAGCAAAACTTCAGCCTCTGATACCCCTTGATGGTATTAGATTATCTCCTCCTCTTCTTCCCACTGTCCACAGAAAAAAACTCTCTATGATATAACTTGATGTAGACCCCCTCCCCTACTAAGGGCTGCACAACCTCTCGGTCTAGGATCGATCAGGAATTCGAGTCCTATTGACTCTTCAAGCCTCTGCTAGACCCAAAAATCACCTACACATGTTCTTTCTCCAATGGTGTCAGTCGTATGAAACCCACAGGCCTTCCCTTGGGTGTTGTTCAGGTCTCAATTCCAAACGAGTGCTAGCTCCTTCCCGCTAAGACCTTTCTCCCTTGTGCCCTCGGCTATGACCATGCGCTTTGAATGGAAAGTGCATCGCGACTTCACATCTCGCGACTCTGGGAGGCTATTGCCTCTATTTCCCTGACAACCAAAATCCCGATGACCCGAGATCTCTGACCTAGATCTACCCTTGATCAATGACTATGATCGAGTTGGCGTTTTGCGTTTCGCAACATCGAGTTTCTTGAAATCGAGAGGTTTGTCACCTCGAGTCTCCCGATCCCCAAAATGTCGATATTTCAGAGCCCCAATATGGTGTTATTGATTCCCTCATGATCTGACGGCTCAGATCTCATCGGGATTTAGCATGTTCCTAGGCTAAAAGACTTTTCACCTCCATTCTACCGGTTCCCCAAAATTTCAAAACTCTTCCTGGACAACCAATGATCTAGATCTTCCCTGGATCCAACAACTCAGATTCAATGACAAATTTAGGTTTTGTGAATCCTTGGTGCTCTACTCCTTCGAATCCTCCAAAGTACGAGTCAGCGAAACACTTTTCGTTCGCCATGCGTCCTCCCTGATGGACGGTTCTGATTCTCCAGTGTTTAGATCGAATGGATGAATCCTCTCCTCCTTCTCGCTTATGTTTTCCGTCGGACTTAGAAGATTTCTAAGCACTCAAAGGTTTTGAACCTTTGCCCCTTCGACACTCAATCGAACCTTGGCTCTATGCGCTCCTTGCAACAGACCTTTACACAAGAGTTTAAGCTCTCGCAAATAACTGTGCACACCTTGCACCAGACTCTTTTCACTCCTTGCAAAGGGGAAGTTTCATATCACCTCTTCTGAGCTTCAGAATTGAAATTGGTTCTACCGATGCACTCCTTGCATCCCGTATGCACACTTTGCACTACTTCAACGAAAGAGAAACAAATGAAACTTATCTTAACATTCATAGTTCCATCCACTCACAATGGAAATCACTCATTCACTCATGAAAGAATAACAACAGAGAATTGATAACATTATCCACACCAAAACTTGGATCAATTTTCATTTGTTCTATTTAGAAGTGAAAAAATGGTTACAACTGTAAATCAAAAACTAAAAACTGTAAAAAATCAGAATTCTCCTCTGAACTAGCTTCTACTTGCAGCTTATCTACCATCAGCTTATAGCCATATTCCACCAACTACTAATCGATTAGCCTCATTTGGGCTTACAAATCATCTTTTTAACTCAGAGGGTTCTTAGGGTCCCCCCTGACTACATGTCTACTCTAAGACTATTCTAACAACTATCTAGATCAGTCGCATTCCAGAGCCATAATGGGAACTCCCACTTCGCTCCAAGCGTACCTCCAAAATTTCCCGACCTGATTTCAGGCATGCCTTAAGGGATTAATTCTGGTGTTGAGTTAATGCGAATTCAAAATTTCTATTGTAACTGCCAACGTTGAGCTCTCGTATAGATGCCTAGATGCTGATGGGTTTTGCTCCGCATGAATGATAGCAATGCTCCTGCATCATACTCCCCTTGAAAAAAATTCATGGACTCCTATACATGAGATCCTATCTTCACGTTCCATGCTTCTGGATAGCAGGTTCATTTTCCCAACTAGCATCTTCTATTGGGTGTCCCTTCCACTTGACCATATATTCGAAATTGGTTTTCCTCCTGGTCTTTTTTCCAATCCTCTCCATTTGTGGCTTCTCTGCTGTAATAATTTGATTTTCCCATTGGATCTTCTCTTTTTCTTCTAATCCCCCTGTGTCATCTTTCCTGTAAGGATACAGGTCTAAAACATTGAATATGGGTGATACTCCCATACCATCTGGAAGCTCAATCGCGTAGGCATTTACATCAAACTTCCTCAAGATATTACATGGTCCTATTTTTTCATTTTTAACTTATTGTATGTTCCTCTAGGGAACCTTTGTTTCCTGAGATGTGATAGAACCTGATCTCCTACCTCAAATTGAATTTCTCTACGGTGTTGATCAGCTCTGTGTTTGTATTCCTGATTAGAACTCTGCAACTTTCCTCTAGTCTAGCTATGGAGTTTCTGCATGTTTGCCGCAAAATCTTCCAATCCAACGCTCCTGATCTCACTTTGTTCCAAGTCTCTCAACTTAGATACCCCCCTGGGTTGCATTCCATATAATATTTGAAATGGGTTCTTTCCAGTACTCCTGTTTGGTGAATCGTTGTATGCAAATTCTGCTTGCGGCAAAATCTGATCCCAATGGTTATGGTGCTCAGTGACTAGACTCCTCAACAAGTTTCCCAAAATTATCTTCACCACCTCAGTCTGCCCATCTGTCTAGGGATGATAAGCTGA
>JZKD02S1696213.1:111527-132591 GCA_000966675.3 Picea glauca
TCTTTGTCATACTTTGGTGATAAGAATAACCAAGTGATGAGATGTCTAGAAAATCCATTTTAGTTTGGATGTATCTATGTAGAGCCCCATGGTATTTCAGAACCAAATTTTGTTCAGAGTCTTTGATACCCATATTGGTGCGCAAGGTATGCAAGGTATTGGCGAAATCCAGAACTTCTTGGCCCATATCTTGCCACAACGTGGCCCATCTCATGTACTGGTCCTCATTGTTGCCAATAGGGTAATACTATTCCTTTACCGCATCCACAAAAAATTCCCAAGTGGGCGCGAACCCCTATATTCCACACTCCTCTGTGGAAATTTTCCCTAAGTAAGTTTCCCACCAATGTTTGACATGGGGACAGATTTAAGGAGTGAAAAGGTGATCTTTTCCCTATCAGAAAAATTATGAACAAAGAAATAACCTTCTAACAGATTTAACCATTTGTCTAGAGCATATGCATCTATCTGAACTTCAAATACAAGAATATCAAAATTAACCTATACATTGAAAGGAGAGGTGCTTCCAAAGTAGTTGTTTGATGAATATTCTCTTGTTGCTATCGACAGGCATTGAAGGATGTGGGAAAAATTCTCCATCATTTCATCCCTTTGTCACGTGAGAGTTTTCTCAAGCAAAAGATTGATAGGGTCGTTTGTTCCGTTGTTTTTATTTTCATCCACCATGGAGAGTTTATTGGGCATGTGAGAGAGATTTTATTCAAGAGAGACAAGCTCGAGACCCAACTTTCTATACTCTGACCTCATCGGGGACATGCACTAAAAAAAATGATCAAGAGCAGGCTGTTCTGATACCACTGATCCAAACTATTTTCGGTATGAAATAAGAACGGAGATAAAATAAAGAAATATATAGAGATATCTCATATATCCAACAATATAACACAAATGTATTAGAGATGAAACCATAAACACAAATATACAGTAATTCAATTTCTATTAATGAGAGAAAATGTACAAAGACTGTAAAAATACAGAGTGAAAGACTCACTAGAATGGTGGCAGCCTATCTCTAAGAAGAGATGTGACAGCTACTTGCATTTGCAAGAATATGATTAAAATGAGGCTCTAAAGGCCTTTTTACAATAAACAGGAATCTCAAAAACTCTAGACATCCAAAAACCTAACCCTAGGAGATGAAGTGCCAAAAGTCATGTGGGCCCCGTTTGGGTAAGTTAGTACATTAACTTCCCAAGGTCGTAACTTTTGCATACGATCTCTGTTTTAGGCACACGATAGCTCGTTGGAAAGGTATCGTCGAGGAGAGTCAGATATTTTGGCTATCATTGAGAATATTGATCACAAAAAACCTTCATTTAGGCCCTCAAAATGGCCCCAAAAGTTAAAAATTGCTAAAAATAGTAAATTACCAAAACTACCAGAAAATTGTTTTGAGCTAGTTGGAAAAGGTGGGTGGCCACTGATATCCACATAGATCATCAAGCCACTAAATTAACGCTTAATGTTAAAATAAATTAGATTTTTTTGTTTATAGGGTACACCAAATAGACCAGGCTTTAGGGCCTTAGATTATGTGTGGAGAGTAAACTCTTCAAGGCCACTAAATAAACTTAAGAGTCTGCGATAGGGAGAGTTGAAGTCTAGTGTCGTAAATGTTAGCTAGGAGACCCCTCTAACATATGGGCTAAATATGAGTTTGCATGAGGAAATTAAGAGGAGATAACCCCTCCAAAGTTGTACCAAGCATAGTGGGGATTGTATTTGAGGGTTGTTCGTGGGAATCTGTTGACTGCATCTAACTACAAAGTTTTTTGGACCTCGAATCTATTCAGGATCCTTAGTTGTATTTTATACCATTTTATTTTGGTACCCTTGAAAGGCTTCATACATATTTATCCTACTCATTCGATCTGTTTGACTATCGACTATACCTGCCTAGTGATTGACTGCGAGTTGAAACCTAGTTTCCTTTTATAGGGACTCACATAGGTGACTTTGGGGGTATACCATGGTACCTAGGACAAATGTCATACCACTCTTCATAGAGTATACCCAGAGGGTGTTTCCGTGTTTGAGTTACACATGCACCGATAAGTTTCTCTAGTGTTGGTTGGCGTAACTGTTCTTCCTACCATTCTCTCATTTACTTGATTTATCGTTAGGGTCTTTTTTTAGCATGTGCTATGTGATTCTCCCTATAATATTTACCTTAGAGTGTCATTTTATTGTTTCAAAATGTGGATGATCAACAAATCCGTCATTTTCATAGGATGCAAGGCCTCCCACTGGTAACTGTGGAGCCAACACCACCACCGCCAAGGTGAAGGTTATATCAAGAAGGTTCTTTCGAATCCACCGAGCCACAAGAAATTGTTCTCGATATTGTTCCTAGAGAAGAAACTCTTGCACCAGACATAAATACCATTTCATACATTGAATTCAAAGGTTTATTTAGGCTCTGAAACACTCTGATCATTGATATTTCAATGCCAATCCTTGTTCAAATAGTCCCTCATGAGGTGACTACTCCCAATTATTGTCTCGTTAGGCGATTGGCTATGGAAGAGAATGATTCTACCTCTAATGGGAGTACTCATACTCCCATTCTGACCATGCATGGAGGGGGCACCATGCCCCCTCCCCCACCTTCACCTACAAGGAATCCCTCTTGCTAGACACCTACCACTTCTGGCAGTGGCATAGTCTCTACTACAACTTAAACCAATGTTCATACTTCCACCATACAACACACGTTCAATGCTCCTTTAACATATGGGATGTCAGGTTTTGACACAAGATCAAATTTAAAATACTCTACTTTACATACTATTGGTTTGGGGGAACAAAGTTCTAATGCTCCCTTGCAAGTATCCCTTGGGGGAACCTTTGTTCCATACAATGCAATCCTTTACAATGGAGGTCATATTCCCCCTCTATCCCCCTTGCTTGGAGGTTCTTTTCAACAACCATCTGGGCCTAATTCTAGTTCCAACTTGTTTAGTGGATGGATTCAAGGGTCTCAGTCCTATATGAATTCGATTGGGTCCATTTCGTTTTCTTTATTTGTTTCTTTTGGTAATAACACTTTCTCTTCGTCCACGTTTTCATTAGGGGGAAACCCCTTTCTCATTCAACCCAACCCTATGGAAGGCTTTGTACCTTCACAAGGAATGATGGTAGGAACCACTTCCTTTCAAGGTCTTGGAAATACCAGGCAGGGTTTTATACCCGTGCAGGGGATTTCAATCATGGGTAACCCCTCCCACGTCCGGTGGAATCCCAAGCAAGGTTCATTTCCTATGCCAGGGGGATCGGTTGGGGGGGACCTCAACCAAAGATTTTGGAATAACATGCAGGGAGATATCCCCACTGAAGGTATGTCATCAAACTATATAAATCTATCGATAATGCAGACTAGTGCACAAGCCCCTTACACTGGCCAAGGAAACCCTAGTTTTTACCAAAACCCTGGTTAGTAGGCAAAACTTTCCTAGAAACTTGGTGCCATCCAAAATCTAGGTTCATCTTTTCCTTTAACTCCACCATAACCCAGGTTACCCTTTCTGGAAATTATCCATTTTCTAGACTTTACAAGGTTGTTAATGATCCTATTTTTCATGGTCCATGCTTCCCTCCTATGCTGACTAAATTTCCCTCAGATATCCCAACATTTGAAGGCAATCCTAGAGAATGTCTGAGCAATCATTTTAAAACTTTTCACTTGTGGTGCTCCTCCAACTCATTGAATAAGAGATCTACCAAGCTGCGATTGTTTCAAAACACTCTCATAAGTTTTGTCGTGAAGTGGTATATTGAGCTTGATGGCTTTAATTTCTCTTACTTTAATGATTTGGTGATAGTTTTCTTGAACCATTTTCAGCTACCAGTGAGATATGATGTCGAAATTAAGTTTCTAGCCAATTTCGAGTAGACTAAGGCTATCCATATCAACAATCATATCCAAGAATGGCATCACCGAAAGATCTTGATTAAAGTAAAGGTCCCTCCTGCATGTTTTCTTGAGTGGTTCCTCAAGTCTTTGGTACCTTATATTTCGAAAGATGTCGCAACTTCTGAAGTGTTTTCTAAGGAAGAGGCTATAATGAGGGATCATCAACTGGAATTGATTTATTTTCAATCCAACATTCTATACGAGATTCTTCTTGATGCACCATGGTTAACCTTTGAATTTACCAAACTAAAGTCTGGKCCTCATGTCGATGGTATCGTAGGCTCAACACAAAACAAGCCAACAGATTAGTTKTCTAACCAAATGCAACAATTGTCATTACAACATACTATGCCCAGCYAGACTCCTAGTATGACTTCCCCCRCAACCCAAACATTGGAAGTACACATTGTGCAGATGACAAACCAGAAGGGTAACCAACAAACTAAGGGAAAAGAATGGGCAAGGGAAAAAAGGGTAAGGGGGGTAATGATAAAAAGGATGCTAACAATTATGGTGAGGCCAAAAATGAAAATAATAAGGTTAAGTTCTCGTGTAAKCTTTGCATGTTGACCACCTGACTCATCARTGACCTYGGATTGATGAAGACCAAATTATTTTGGCACAGAAGAAACATGTTGTTTTAACTAASCCTTTCCTTCAAGGGAAAMTTTYGATGCAAKATTCCTCATCCACAAACGTGCCTAGGGGAAATTAGGGTGCCCTTACACTTAATGCTAACACTAGAGTYGTGAATGTGTACATGATGAGATCATATGCTCATATTTATACTAGGTCTCATGATTAGAGAATGCATGAATCTATTGAGAAGGGAAAAGAATATTCCAACCCATCGCCTCCTCTTCATATCAAGAACACAATGGGAGAAACAACAAATTACATCTCCAAAGGTGTGTTTAAGAAATCTTCTCATAATCCAAATGCAAGGGCTTCCCATAACTACTTTGTCATTGAAGATATTGTGTAAACCCCTTGTGCGATGTCTTCTCTGGAGGTCCTCCAGAGTTTCCCCTCAGAGAGAAAGGCATTATTATCCTCTTTAGGTGTTGTTGAGCTAGCTAACTCGAGATCTATAATTTTTTACACTTCCAATGTTAAAACTCATTTTTCTTACCATGTATCCTTCCATATAGTAGTGGATTACACCGAGAAATAGTTGACATGGAATATTTTTTACACGATGGTAGACGAGGGCACATCAACTTGTGTTATGTCATTGGCATGTTGGAATCCTATTGTTTCTTAGGATATTTAGACACTTAGTATTTAGTTAAGATCTACTTGGTTTGATGTGTCGCTAGGTAAACCTGTGTTTCTTAGTGTTTTTATTTAGTATGCATTAGTATGCATTTGCAGTTAGGAAATCCGACAATCACAATATGTTCCCAACATAGAGTGATATGACGGTTCATATTCTCCTCGATCTTAATGACCATTGATCCATGGATTAACACCAGATTGGTCCATGATATCTATTTAAAGAGCATGGAGAGTCATTTTTCGATGATCAATTATGAGAAAATCTCTTGTAAAATCTCTCTGTAATATTTTTATTTGCATTAATAAACTACTCCAAGTGGTCGCGTTGGTTGGGGCCATGGATGTTTCCCTGTAGGGTTTTACCACATCAAAAAATCGATGTGTTTATCTTTGATTTGGTTGTGTGATTGGTTACTGAAGGTGTTCATCCTCTATTGGAATACCTATGTTGTCTAATATGGTATCAAATCCTGTTTGAAGACCCACTCCTATTGTAGATCTAGATAGTGAAACCGAGTTTCCTCATCTCCATTTTTTGCCATTTGCATACATTTCTGGGCAGAGAGGATTGTTCCATTGTGTATGGAGAACTTTTTTTATTCAGAAACTCTTTTAGTTTCACTCGAAAATGTTTTTTTTTTCCCAATATATGACAATTTCAGCTAGATCCATAGGTATAAAGCCTGAATACACCTTTTTAAATTTTTTGTAGAGTATTATTTTAGTTTTATTTCAGTTTAATATTGTTTGTTTATAGGTTTCTACTCTTTTAGATATGCATATTATCTTTTCCCTGTGCCTTGTTTGATCTCGGAAAATAAAAAACAGATAGGAAAAGGTGCATTTTCTGGGTAATCTAACCGAAATCTAACCCTTATCATCGAGAAGCGAAAATTTTTTCTTGTGTGAAAAGAGTTTTTTTAGCACGGTCTCCAAGGCCATCTTCCACAACAAAAACACCCCCAATCCTCTTGATAAACAATACAATATGTTTTACTCGCCCACTTGGTTAAAACTTGACTTATTAAGTAAGAGGTCTTGAGTTCAAGTCTCTCTTTTTGTTACCTTTTTTGAAAAAGTTCATGATCCATTGTAAAGTGTATTTCACTTCAAGTATAAAAGTGAATCACTATAAGTAGCTTTAATATTTTATTTTAGAGTTATTTATTTTGCACACAACTTTTCTTTTATAAATTAAATTCATTGTAAAAGTGATCCCCACTTCTTTTTATAAAAATAGGTCACTTCATAAAACAACTTACATCAACATGTGGTCCTTTTATTACCATTTATGCCTTTTTTAAAAAGGGAATAAATTTCACATCTGAAGTCTGTTTTCAGTGTCGTTTTTTTTAAAACCACCTAATGTTTTGAGATCTTTCCATTCAGATCATGAGTTTCGATTTTTAAATCCATATTATCTACATATTTAATATGGATTCTTCCAGTAATCTTTTTCTTACCAACACCAACTACTTCCAATGGAAATCCCATATGGAGTATTTATTAAAAAGTAAAGGCTTGTACCAGATTACCTTGGGAAAGAAGAAAGAATCTACTGATGCTGATAAGAAAGTCAAATGGGATAATAGGAGTGACAAAGCACATGGAATAATTAGAATGCCCATCTCTCTTGATTTAAGGTTACACCTTAAATAAATTGATGACGTCGATGAAGCTTTGGAAAAGATTGAATCTGTGTTTGGTAAACACAATATTATTTGAGCACAATAGTTAGAAAATCAAGTACTGACTTTAATTCCAAGTGATTTTTCTTTCATTGAAGACTATCTATCTAAGTTTAAAACACTTGGAATTTTATGTGAAGAATGTGAGATAAATATGGATGAAGAGCGTTGCATCTATCTTATTCTTTATAAGGTAGGTAGTGCATATTCTATTTTTGTATATAACTTTTATGCCATGAGAGAGGCTCTAGGAAAATATTATCAAAAACCCACTCTTGAGTCCTTTTTTGATGCTTTGATTAGAGAGCAATATAAGCTTGTACAACTTGGAGTGATCAACGCTACAGGTCCCTCCAACAAATCCTTAGTCACCCAACAGAAAGATTAACACAAGAATCCCAAGAAGCAACATCCTTGCCACAAAAAAATAAACATAAGGGTCCCAAACCCACTCAAACAACTTCATCTCCAAATGGTGACAAAGGAGCAAAATATAAAAATAAGAAGACTGGCAAACATTGCAACTTTTGTGATAAATATGGTCATGATGAGTCCAAATGTTTCAACAACATGGAAGCTTTAGAAGCAGTGATGAAGAAGAAAAACATTAGTATTGATTCGACTACTACTTATTCTTCTCATGGACATGCACTTTCTGCTTCTGGTTTCTCCTTGAATACAACTTCTACTTCTTCTTTTGATGAGTGGTTTATTGATTTTGGAGCATCTTATCATATGGATAAGGATAAAGACATATTTTCTTCTCTAAATGAATGTAACACCGAGAAAATATTTGTTGGTGATGATATATCTCTTAGTGTTGTAGGATTTGGAATAGTTCAAGTAGATAATGGTCATTTCAATGATGTATTATGTGTTCCAAGTCTTTCTTGTAACCTTCTATCAAATATTAAATCACTCATTCAGGTGAAGGTAAAACCGTAGAGTTTTCACCTCACCAAGTTGTAATCAAGGATCTAAAAGATCCTAAGCATGTTCTTTCAATTGGAATTGTTGATGATACTACCAGGTTGTACAAGTTTGACAATTTTGGGTCATCATATTTTTCATCAGTTTTTGTTGCTCATAGCGATGACTTGAAATAAATTTGGCATGAGTGGTTTGGTCATATAAACTATCGCTCATTGCAACAACTATGTAATCAATAGATGGTGACTCGTCTTCCTCCTATTTCAAGCAGAGATGGTGTTTGTGCCGGTTTTTTTCTCGAAAAACATCATCAGGACAATTTTGACAAATGTGCCTCTTGGCATGCCTCAGGCCCTTTGCAACTTGTTCACAGTGATTTGTGTGGTGCACTTTCTTGTCATTATTTTTCTAGGTGCAAGTATTTCTTAACTTTCATTAATGAATTTTCCAGATGTACTTGGGTTTACTTCTTAAAACTTAAGAGAAAAGGTTTTGACAAGTTTTTGGACTATAAGGCCCTTGTAGAAAAAAAATATTGACATCAAATTCAAAGGAACTTAAGAACATATAATGGAGGCGAATATGTGAACAATAATTTTACAAGTTATTGCACTACACAGGGCATCCAAATGCAACACATTATTCCATATACACCACAGCAAAATGGTGTTGCTGAGAGAAAGAACTGCACATTAAAAGAAATGGTTAATTGTATGATCCAATCTAAGGGATTAAGTCTAAAATATTTGGAGGAAGACATCAACTGTGAAAATTACATAGTAAATTGCACTCCCACAAAGGCTCCTAAAAATATAACACTGGAAGAAGCTTGGACTAAAATTAAACCAGATGTAAGTCACTTCAGTTGATTTGGCAGTATAACATGGACTCACATTCCTGATGAGAAAAGGAAAACATTAAAGCCAAAAAGTGAGAAGTGTATATTTGTTGGTTATTTTGAAGATGTCAAAGGTTATAGACTTCTTCAACCATATTGTAATGAAATTATTATTAGAAGAGATGTTATATTTGATGAAAATCTATTGGCCTGTGAGCCTAATTCGACAATTTTTCCTTCTTAGGCCTGCGATCCATCTTCGGTGTTTGTGCCTTATTCTATTCCTATTTTTGTTTATTCTTAAAATGATGAGAGTGAGGATGAAAATCCACCTCCTCCCGCTCACCTTCCTCTAGATGAGTACTTTGAACCTGAACTAGCACCAGCTCCACCGCTTCCTATATGGGTCTATTCAACATGAGAAGCAGTTGCTGATCATGTTGGCGATCCTTCATATTAGCGTCTGGTACATTCACAGTTCCAACGAGCCTCTTCTCTTTTGGCTCAAGTTTCATAGACTCGTGATCTAGATACATTTGTAGAATCTTTAGGTCATGTAGATTGGGATACAACAATGAATGAAGAGTGTCATTCTTTAATGGAAAACGATACTTGGGATTGTGTACCTCTTCCAAAAGGAAGAAAACTTGTCAGATGTAAATGGGTCTACAAAACTAAGCATGCATCAGATGGAAGTGTTGAAAGACACAAGGATTGGTTAGTTGCCAAAGGATTTTTCCAACTTGAAGGAATTGACTATAGTGAAACCTTTTCCCTTGTAGAAAAAATGAATTCTATCTTCCTTGTTCTTTCCCTTGCTACCTCACATCAATGGGAGGTCCTTCAGATGGATGTTAAATCCACCTTCTTTCATGGATATTTGTAAGAAGAAATATACATGGAACAACCTCTTAGCTATGTCCAGAATGACTCTAGCCTTGTTTGTTGCCTTAAGAAATCTCTTTATGTTCTTAAGAAAGCTCCTGAAGCTTGGTATGACAAAATGGACAATTTTCTTATTTCCAATGGATTCTCTAGATGTCATTATGATCATAACATCTATACCAAGAAAGTAGGAAGCCATCTCATAATCATTGTCTTTTATGTTGATGAAATTATCCTTACTAGTAGTGACTCAAAAATTTTAAACCATGTGAAAACAATCCTTAAAAATAAATTTGAAATGATCGACTTAGTTTTTTTGCACTATTTCCTTGGCCTCCAAGTTTTACAAACCAATGAAGGAATTTTTATTTCCCAATATAAGTATACTTGTGACCTTCTTCATCTCTTTCACATGGATGATTGTAAATCAACCCCTTATCCCTTTCAGTCTAGAGTCAAGCTTGTTGCCACATGTACTTATGCCAAAGTTGATGCCACCTTGTACTTTCAGTTAGTTAGTAGCCTCTTATACTTGACTCATACCTGTCCTGATATTTCCTTTACTGTTGGTCTTGTTTCCTAGTATATCAAAACACCCCATGAAAGAACTTGGAAATAAACTAAAAGGATACTTTTCCATGTCCATAGTACAGTTCCATTCAGGATACATTACAGTTCAGGGGGGGCTCCTTTATTGGTTGGTTTCACTGATTCAGATTGGGCCCGCGACCCTGATGATCGGAAGTATACTATAGGTTATGTTTTCAGCCTTAGTTAAGGACCTTTAACTTGGTCCTGTAAGAAACAACAGGCTATTTCACTTTCTTCAGAAGAAGCAGAGTACCGAGAAGTGGTAAATGCAAGTCAGGAAGCATTGTGGCTTTGATAGGTCCTTTCAAGGTTTGGATTCTAGCGACAACATCCGACCAGCCTTTGGTGCGATAATCAAAGTGCCATCAAGCTCAACAAATACCCATTTCAACATCAGTGCAACAAAAACATAGAGATACACATGCACTTCATCAGAAATCTCATTCATGATCAAGTTATTGAAGTACTTGTTTTCACTACAAAAGATCTAGTTGCATAAAATTTCATAAAGTGTCTTATAGAAGCAAAGTTTTCCAAACTTCGATCTATGTTAGGATTTCAGGAAGCTATCATAAAGGGGGGATAGGCTCTAATGCCTCCTTTCTTCTCCTATTTTGTCACTATTGTAAAGCCTTCAATCCTATCCCAAGTTGTTCTTAAGGGGTATGTTAGGATATTTAGACAGTTAGGAGTTAGTTAAGATCTACTTGGTCTAATGTGTCGTCAGGTAAACATGTGTTTCTTTAGTATGCATTAGTATGCATTTGTAGTTAGGAAAAACGACGGTCACAATATGTTCCCAACATAGAGTGATCTGACGATTCATATTATCATCGATCATACTTTTTACTTGAGCTTAGGAGAGTGGAAGCATGAGAGTTTACTGAGACCATGAATGGAGATGTCACTTGTCCTATTAAACCTTTGGAAATGCATGAAGTATATGCTAAAGGAAACATGGAGAATATAGATAAGATGATTTTGATCGATATCTCCAAAACCTATGGCTTCGTTGAAAACATCATCATCGAAGCAGATTTCTCCCCCGAGGAGATTCAGGTGTACACTGAGTTATTTAAATACTTTTGCGATGTTTTTGACTGGTCTTATAAGGAAATTCCAGGAATTGACCCTCATATTTTCAAACAAAAAATTAGAACCTATACCGATGTTAATCTTGTTCGGAAGAATCTTCACCCAGTCAATCCTTGAAAGGAAGTGGTCGCTAAATGTTAAGCCCAAATATTGGCTCATTACCCCTTAATTGGGGCATATTACATTAGTAATATTATTTTATTTATGTTGGCTTTATTCCATTAGTTGTAATTATACCTTCTAGTCTCCTATATATACCAAGGAGACATTTTCATTTGGAATCATCTTGTACNGTGAATGTGTACATGATGAGATCATATGCTCATATTTATACTAGGTCTCATGATTAGAGAATGCATGAATCTATTGAGAAGGGAAAAGAATATTCCAACCCATCGCCTCCTCTTCATATCAAGAACACAATGGGAGAAACAACAAATTACATCTCCAAAGGTGTGTTTAAGAAATCTTCTCATAATCCAAATGCAAGGGCTTCCCATAACTACTTTGTCATTGAAGATATTGTGTAAACCCCTTGTGCGATGTCTTCTCTGGAGGTCCTCCAGAGTTTCCCCTCAGAGAGAAAGGCATTATTATCCTCTTTAGGTGTTGTTGAGCTAGCTAACTCGAGATCTATAATTTTTTACACTTCCAATGTTAAAACTCATTTTTCTTACCATGTATCCTTCCATATAGTAGTGGATTACACCGAGAAATAGTTGACATGGAATATTTTTTACACGATGGTAGACGAGGGCACATCAACTTGTGTTATGTCATTGGCATGTTGGAATCCTATTGTTTCTTAGGATATTTAGACACTTAGTATTTAGTTAAGATCTACTTGGTTTGATGTGTCGCTAGGTAAACCTGTGTTTCTTAGTGTTTTTATTTAGTATGCATTAGTATGCATTTGCAGTTAGGAAATCCGACAATCACAATATGTTCCCAACATAGAGTGATATGACGGTTCATATTCTCCTCGATCTTAATGACCATTGATCCATGGATTAACACCAGATTGGTCCATGATATCTATTTAAAGAGCATGGAGAGTCATTTTTCGATGATCAATTATGAGAAAATCTCTTGTAAAATCTCTCTGTAATATTTTTATTTGCATTAATAAACTACTCCAAGTGGTCGCGTTGGTTGGGGCCATGGATGTTTCCCTGTAGGGTTTTACCACATCAAAAAATCGATGTGTTTATCTTTGATTTGGTTGTGTGATTGGTTACTGAAGGTGTTCATCCTCTATTGGAATACCTATGTTGTCTAATATGGTATCAAATCCTGTTTGAAGACCCACTCCTATTGTAGATCTAGATAGTGAAACCGAGTTTCCTCATCTCCATTTTTTGCCATTTGCATACATTTCTGGGCAGAGAGGATTGTTCCATTGTGTATGGAGAACTTTTTTTATTCAGAAACTCTTTTAGTTTCACTCGAAAATGTTTTTTTTTTCCCAATATATGACAATTTCAGCTAGATCCATAGGTATAAAGCCTGAATACACCTTTTTAAATTTTTTGTAGAGTATTATTTTAGTTTTATTTCAGTTTAATATTGTTTGTTTATAGGTTTCTACTCTTTTAGATATGCATATTATCTTTTCCCTGTGCCTTGTTTGATCTCGGAAAATAAAAAACAGATAGGAAAAGGTGCATTTTCTGGGTAATCTAACCGAAATCTAACCCTTATCATCGAGAAGCGAAAATTTTTTCTTGTGTGAAAAGAGTTTTTTTAGCACGGTCTCCAAGGCCATCTTCCACAACAAAAACACCCCCAATCCTCTTGATAAACAATACAATATGTTTTACTCGCCCACTTGGTTAAAACTTGACTTATTAAGTAAGAGGTCTTGAGTTCAAGTCTCTCTTTTTGTTACCTTTTTTGAAAAAGTTCATGATCCATTGTAAAGTGTATTTCACTTCAAGTATAAAAGTGAATCACTATAAGTAGCTTTAATATTTTATTTTAGAGTTATTTATTTTGCACACAACTTTTCTTTTATAAATTAAATTCATTGTAAAAGTGATCCCCACTTCTTTTTATAAAAATAGGTCACTTCATAAAACAACTTACATCAACATGTGGTCCTTTTATTACCATTTATGCCTTTTTTAAAAAGGGAATAAATTTCACATCTGAAGTCTGTTTTCAGTGTCGTTTTTTTTAAAACCACCTAATGTTTTGAGATCTTTCCATTCAGATCATGAGTTTCGATTTTTAAATCCATATTATCTACATATTTAATATGGATTCTTCCAGTAATCTTTTTCTTACCAACACCAACTACTTCCAATGGAAATCCCATATGGAGTATTTATTAAAAAGTAAAGGCTTGTACCAGATTACCTTGGGAAAGAAGAAAGAATCTACTGATGCTGATAAGAAAGTCAAATGGGATAATAGGAGTGACAAAGCACATGGAATAATTAGAATGCCCATCTCTCTTGATTTAAGGTTACACCTTAAATAAATTGATGACGTCGATGAAGCTTTGGAAAAGATTGAATCTGTGTTTGGTAAACACAATATTATTTGAGCACAATAGTTAGAAAATCAAGTACTGACTTTAATTCCAAGTGATTTTTCTTTCATTGAAGACTATCTATCTAAGTTTAAAACACTTGGAATTTTATGTGAAGAATGTGAGATAAATATGGATGAAGAGCGTTGCATCTATCTTATTCTTTATAAGGTAGGTAGTGCATATTCTATTTTTGTATATAACTTTTATGCCATGAGAGAGGCTCTAGGAAAATATTATCAAAAACCCACTCTTGAGTCCTTTTTTGATGCTTTGATTAGAGAGCAATATAAGCTTGTACAACTTGGAGTGATCAACGCTACAGGTCCCTCCAACAAATCCTTAGTCACCCAACAGAAAGATTAACACAAGAATCCCAAGAAGCAACATCCTTGCCACAAAAAAATAAACATAAGGGTCCCAAACCCACTCAAACAACTTCATCTCCAAATGGTGACAAAGGAGCAAAATATAAAAATAAGAAGACTGGCAAACATTGCAACTTTTGTGATAAATATGGTCATGATGAGTCCAAATGTTTCAACAACATGGAAGCTTTAGAAGCAGTGATGAAGAAGAAAAACATTAGTATTGATTCGACTACTACTTATTCTTCTCATGGACATGCACTTTCTGCTTCTGGTTTCTCCTTGAATACAACTTCTACTTCTTCTTTTGATGAGTGGTTTATTGATTTTGGAGCATCTTATCATATGGATAAGGATAAAGACATATTTTCTTCTCTAAATGAATGTAACACCGAGAAAATATTTGTTGGTGATGATATATCTCTTAGTGTTGTAGGATTTGGAATAGTTCAAGTAGATAATGGTCATTTCAATGATGTATTATGTGTTCCAAGTCTTTCTTGTAACCTTCTATCAAATATTAAATCACTCATTCAGGTGAAGGTAAAACCGTAGAGTTTTCACCTCACCAAGTTGTAATCAAGGATCTAAAAGATCCTAAGCATGTTCTTTCAATTGGAATTGTTGATGATACTACCAGGTTGTACAAGTTTGACAATTTTGGGTCATCATATTTTTCATCAGTTTTTGTTGCTCATAGCGATGACTTGAAATAAATTTGGCATGAGTGGTTTGGTCATATAAACTATCGCTCATTGCAACAACTATGTAATCAATAGATGGTGACTCGTCTTCCTCCTATTTCAAGCAGAGATGGTGTTTGTGCCGGTTTTTTTCTCGAAAAACATCATCAGGACAATTTTGACAAATGTGCCTCTTGGCATGCCTCAGGCCCTTTGCAACTTGTTCACAGTGATTTGTGTGGTGCACTTTCTTGTCATTATTTTTCTAGGTGCAAGTATTTCTTAACTTTCATTAATGAATTTTCCAGATGTACTTGGGTTTACTTCTTAAAACTTAAGAGAAAAGGTTTTGACAAGTTTTTGGACTATAAGGCCCTTGTAGAAAAAAAATATTGACATCAAATTCAAAGGAACTTAAGAACATATAATGGAGGCGAATATGTGAACAATAATTTTACAAGTTATTGCACTACACAGGGCATCCAAATGCAACACATTATTCCATATACACCACAGCAAAATGGTGTTGCTGAGAGAAAGAACTGCACATTAAAAGAAATGGTTAATTGTATGATCCAATCTAAGGGATTAAGTCTAAAATATTTGGAGGAAGACATCAACTGTGAAAATTACATAGTAAATTGCACTCCCACAAAGGCTCCTAAAAATATAACACTGGAAGAAGCTTGGACTAAAATTAAACCAGATGTAAGTCACTTCAGTTGATTTGGCAGTATAACATGGACTCACATTCCTGATGAGAAAAGGAAAACATTAAAGCCAAAAAGTGAGAAGTGTATATTTGTTGGTTATTTTGAAGATGTCAAAGGTTATAGACTTCTTCAACCATATTGTAATGAAATTATTATTAGAAGAGATGTTATATTTGATGAAAATCTATTGGCCTGTGAGCCTAATTCGACAATTTTTCCTTCTTAGGCCTGCGATCCATCTTCGGTGTTTGTGCCTTATTCTATTCCTATTTTTGTTTATTCTTAAAATGATGAGAGTGAGGATGAAAATCCACCTCCTCCCGCTCACCTTCCTCTAGATGAGTACTTTGAACCTGAACTAGCACCAGCTCCACCGCTTCCTATATGGGTCTATTCAACATGAGAAGCAGTTGGTGATCATGTTGGCGATCCTTCATATTAGCGTCTGGTACATTCACAGTTCCAATGAGCCTCTTCTCTTTTGGCTCAAGTTTCATAGACTCGTGATCCAGATACATTTGTAGAATCTTTAGGTCATGTAGATTGGGATACAACAATGAATGAAGAGTGTCGTTCTTTAATGGAAAACGAGACTTGGGATCGTGTACCTCTTCCAAAAGGAAGAAAACTTGTCAGATGTAAATGGGTCTACAAAACTAAGCATGCATCAGATGGAAGTGTTGAAAGACACAAGGCTTGGTTAGTTGCCAAAGGATTTTTCCAAGTTGAAGGAATTGACTATAATGAAACCTTTTCCCTTGTAGAAAAAATGAATTCTATCTTCCTTGTTCTTTCCCTTGCTACCTCACATCAATGGGAGGTCCCTCAGATGGATGTTAAATCCACCTTCTTTCATGGATATTTGTAAGAAGAAATATACATGGAACAACCTCTTAGCTATGTCGAGAATGACTCTAGCCTTGTTTGTTGCCTTAAGAAATCTCTTTATGTTCTTAAGAAAGCTCCCCAAGCTTGGTATGACAAAATGGACAATTTTCTTATTTCCAATGGATTCTCTAGATGCCATTATGATCATAACATCTATACCAAGAAAGTAGGAATCCATCTCGTAATAATTGTCCTTTATGTTGATGAAATTATCCTTACTAGTGGTGACTCAAAAATTTTAAACCATGTGAAAACAATCCTTAAAAAGAAATTTGAAATGATCGACTTAGTTTTATTGCACTATTTCCTTGGCCTCCAAGTTTTACAAACCAATGAAGGAATTTTTATTTCCCAATATAAGTATACTTGTGACCTTCTTCGTCTCTTTCACATGGATGATTGTAAATCAACCCCTTATCCCTTTCAGTCTAGATTCAAGCTTGTTGCCACATGTACTTATGCCAAAGTTGATGCCACCTTGTACTTTCAGTTAGTTAGTAGCCTCTTATACTTGACTCATACCCGTCCTGATATTTCCTTTACTGTTGGTCTTGTTTCCTAGTATATCAAAACACCCCATGAAAGAACTTGGAAATAAACTAAAAGGATACTTTTCCATGTCCATGGTACAGTTCCATTCAGGATACATTACAGTTCAGGGGGGCCTCCTTTATTGGTTGGTTTCACTGATTCAGATTGGGCCCGCGACCCTGATGATCGAAAGTATACTGTAGGTTATGTTTTCAGCCTTAGTTAAGGACCTTTAACTTGGTCCTGTAAGAAACAACAGGCTATTTCACTTTCTTCAGAAGAAGCAGAGTACCGAGAAGTGGTAAATGCAAGTCAGGAAGCATTGTGGCTTTGATAGGTCCTTTCAAGGTTTGGATTCTAGCGACAACATCCGACCAGCCTTTGGTGCGATAATCAAAGTGCCATCAAGCTCAACAAATACCCATTTCAACATCAGTGCAACAAAAACATAGAGATACACATGCACTTCATCAGAAATCTCATTCATGATCAAGTTATTGAAGTACTTGTTTTCACTACAAAAGATCTAGTTGCATAAAATTTCATAAAGTGTCTTATAGAAGCAAAGTTTTCCAAACTTCGATCTATGTTAGGATTTCAGGAAGCTATCATAAAGGGGGGATAGGCTCTAATGCCTCCTTTCTTCTCCTATTTTGTCACTATTGTAAAGCCTTCAATCCTATCCCAAGTTGTTCTTAAGGGGTATGTTAGGATATTTAGACAGTTAGGAGTTAGTTAAGATCTACTTGGTCTAATGTGTCGTCAGGTAAACATGTGTTTCTTTAGTATGCATTAGTATGCATTTGTAGTTAGGAAAAACGACGGTCACAATATGTTCCCAACATAGAGTGATCTGACGATTCATATTATCATCGATCATACTTTTTACTTGAGCTTAGGAGAGTGGAAGCATGAGAGTTTACTGAGACCATGAATGGAGATGTCACTTGTCCTATTAAACCTTTGGAAATGCATGAAGTATATGCTAAAGGAAACATGGAGAATATAGATAAGATGATTTTGATCGATATCTCCAAAACCTATGGCTTCGTTGAAAACATCATCATCGAAGCAGATTTCTCCCCCGAGGAGATTCAGGTGTACACTGAGTTATTTAAATACTTTTGCGATGTTTTTGACTGGTCTTATAAGGAAATTCCAGGAATTGACCCTCATATTTTCAAACAAAAAATTAGAACCTATACCGATGTTAATCTTGTTCGGAAGAATCTTCACCCAGTCAATCCTTGAAAGGAAGTGGTCGCTAAATGTTAAGCCCAAATATTGGCTCATTACCCCTTAATTGGGGCATATTACATTAGTAATATTATTTTATTTATGTTGGCTTTATTCCATTAGTTGTAATTATACCTTCTAGTCTCCTATATATACCAAGGAGACATTTTCATTTGGAATCATCTTGTACATGAACATTTATGTGGGGTAAAAGGAGGTTGCCCCCTCGAAGAGGCTTATTATCTAAAATTCTCTCTTCTTCAAGGCGTGAGTAGTTTTTCTGAGGTTTTTCTATGCTATATTGATATTTGGTCCTTAACATATGGTATCAAATGTAACACACCCACTACGAAATTCAAAATTTTTTGGCCTTTTTTATCTTTTCTCTGATGAACAAAATTCTCGAATCCCTACGAGACCTGATATAGACCCTGCAATCCCTTATCCATACTCATATGATCGACGACTATGACTATAGGTATTACCGGAGAGGTGCTCCCATCTTTCGCGATTCAGAAAAATCGCGAGGCATGTATTCCCTTGTTTATTTCGGGGTTTCATCCATCGAAATTTCGTGTCTAGCGGACACGAGGAAACCTGACCTTTGGAGATCCCGGGTATTGAAACTCCGAACACCAAAACCATGTGTGCTAGTCCATTTCGGGACTTCGCCTATCGCGATTCCATGATATGCGAGGGCAGGAAGATTTCGCATCCGGGTCTCCTGGAAGCCGAAACTCCGAAAAATCATAACCTATCCATGCTCTATCATTTCGAGATGTCACAAGTAAGGATTTTGGGAGTCGCGAGGACAAGAGACTTGCCTCCAGATATCCTGGGTGCCGAAACACTGGAGCATTAAATTCTAGTCATGATATACTCCTTTCAGGGTTTCATACTTTGAGATTTCGCGATATGCAATGACAAGAGGATCTTACCCTTAGGTATCCCGGATGCCGAAACACCAAACCACCATATCTCATCTGTGCTACTATCATTTCAGGATTTCATGACATGCGAGAATCATGAGGTCTCGCACTTGGGTTTCCCGAGAGCCAAAACTTCGAAACACCAAAATCTGAAATACACTATACTATTTTGGGATTTCACAAGTTGGGATTTTGGGGCTTGTGAGTATGAGAAGACTGACCCTTCGGTTTCCCGGTTGCTAAAACACTGAAACACCAAGGCTTACCCATGTTAGATCTTTTCGAGATTTCATACTTCGGGATTTCGCGATGTGCGATGACAAGAGGTCTCGCATATGATTTTTCCGAGGGCCAAAGTTCCGATATGTCGATATATATATATATATATATATATATATATATATATATATATATATATATGAGGCTAAGTTCTTTTTCGGGATTTCCCCAATTAGGGTTTCGGGAGTCGTGAGGACAAGGGTTCTTACCCTATGATCTCCCAGGTGCCAAAAAGCCAAAAATGCTTACCGGTCGCCACGTGTACTCTATAGTTGGATGGTGCAGGTACTTATCATGGGTCTTGGGATCGACGGTCCTGATTTCTTTGTTACCTGGGAAGGTTAAAAAGGGGTGGAGACATTAACGCCTACGTTCCTTCATAAAATGTAACGGTCGTAACAGACCTTAGATCTTCCGAAGGGATCTCGTTCGTGCATTTAGCAAGAGGAAGGGAAACCTGGGTATCAAACCACCGAAAGTTCCTAACTCAACTGCACGTTGTCATTTCAGGGTTTCATGGGTCAGGGTTTCGGGATTCGCGAGTGCAAGAAAACTCGCACCTAGATACTCCGGGTGCCGAAACTCCGAAAACTCTTAATTTACCCCCATGCTAATAATTTGGGATTTCGCAAGTCAGGGTTTTGGGACTTGCGAGTGCAAGGGGACT
Organism: Picea glauca; assembly: GCA_000966675.3. Taxonomy (NCBI): domain Eukaryota; kingdom Viridiplantae; phylum Streptophyta; class Pinopsida; order Pinales; family Pinaceae; genus Picea; species Picea glauca. Next base: position 131,594 of record JZKD02S1696213.1, read on the forward strand.
TGCACTTGGGTATTCCGGGTACCGAAATGCCAAAATGTTGAGGTCTACGAGGACCATTATCCCTCATGCAAGATTTTAAGACTTAAACTGTAACATCCTCCTTCAGGTCCTCAGGGAATTTACACCAGGTTTTGAAGACCAGACTGGAATGTCTTCTCGAAGGTAAGGGAGTGGTATCAAAAGGGTTCCTTCATGGGGAAATCTATCCAAGGCATCAGGTAGGACAAACACAGGAACAAATCTCCCGAGAGCAGACTTGAAAATCTGTATTAGTTCATCATATCTATATATATATCTATATATATATATAGATATATATATATATATATATATGTATGTATGTATGTATAAACATAAGCCATACGTGGTCTTTCCAATAAAAACATGCAGCCATCATTTCTGATCAAAACACCATGCAGATAGTCTTATATTGAAACCATTCATAATTGCATAGACTATGAACATACATGTCAACATATAAATTTCAATATACAAGATATAACACTTATCAGAAAAACACCAGGTGATGCAACTGCTGAGAGGGGTGCTCGTTTCCACCCAATCGTAGGCTCAGGGACTCCCAACGGATTTACCACTAGCCACCCCCAAGCTAGACCACAATGTTGGAGACTCTTTGTCTTTGTTCTTCAGCAATCGAGAATGAAGGTTATTGTCCTTCTTATCTACTATTGCTCACTCTGTATCCTGTTCCAGAGTTCTTCCGATCTCTTCCTTTGATCCCTCCCTCGCATCCCCCTTTTCCACACCCTTTACTTGCCTTTTCTTTTCAAGCGAGGTTGCGTGTGGCACAAATTTCCCTACGGTGATCAGGTCTGAGGCCTCCACGGATGGGTGGTTCACCCCCATCCCTCATTAACTCATGAGGAGCCTCTTCACCTACCAACCTGGCGAGTAATTTATTTTGGGGCCAGCGAGCCACTCTTGGTTCTCTGGGCCAGTGAAGACCAAATACGGTATTGGTTTTGGTGGAAGTTAAT
>JZKD02S1696224.1:0-21166 GCA_000966675.3 Picea glauca
TGAATTCAAAGCTTTATTATTAGGCATTGAAAATGCCTATAATATTGGATGTGGTCACCTTTCAGTTTTTGGAGATTCCGAGCTTGTTGTGAACCTTGTACGTAAGATTTATTCCCCTAGCAACAAGTTTATGAAACGATATACCCAAACTGTTTGGGCACTTATCTCGAACCTATTATCTTTCAACATCACTCATGTTAAGAGGGAATTGAAATCAATGGTTGATCGGATCATTGTTTTTGCAGCCTCTCCTAATCGACAACTTCTGCCACATAGACCTGATTGTACTCTTCAATCTCTATACCGTCCACATATTCCTGAAAATATAGAATCTTGGCGGGTCTTCCCTAGTGATGAGAGCATATGTGCTTTCATTCAAAATGAACCCTATAAGCCCAAGGAAATCATATCCATAGAAGATAACAAGATTCCTATGGCTTGACTCCTCTAGAGAGTTTGTTTTCATCGAGTGATGTAGGCAATAAAGAGAAACATAAAGAAGAGGAGTTGAAAAGGAAGGTGGGTGAAACCATATCCTTGAACATTGGGACACCCGAGTCTCCAAAGAATGTTAAAATAGGTGCCCAATGTTCTGATGAAGAGAAGATGAAGTTTGCCAAGCTACTTGGTGAATTTCAAGATGTTTTTGCTTGGTCTTATGAGGATCTTCTTGGTTTTGATCCTGGTCTTATACAACATGCTATCCCCATTAAGGAAGGCATAAAACCAGTTAGGCAAAAACAAAGACCTATTAACCTGGCATTGGAAGCAACTATTCGAAAGGAGTTGGAAAAACTCTTGAAAGATGGGATCATCTTTCCAGTTAAGTATTCTGAATGGGTTTCCAACTTGGTTCCTGTTTAGAAAACAACCAGTTAGATTAGATTATGCGTTGATTTTAGTGCATTAAATTGTTCTAGTATAAAAGATCACTTTCCTCTCCCTAACATGGAAATGATTTTGCAGCAAGTTGTAGGGTCACAAATGATGTCCTTACTTGACGGTTTTTCCGGTTACAATCAAAGCAAGGTAAAAAGGGAAAATAAATATAAAATCACCTTTATTACTCATTGAGGTACCTTCACTTATGAGTGGATGCCTTTTGTCTTATCTAATGCAGGTGCCACTTTTCAAAGAGCTATGCAATTAGCTTTTGACGATTTGATCTGTAAGATCATTCAGATCTATCTTGATGACTTAACGGTGTACTCTAAAATCCGATCAAATCATTTTGGTCATCTAAAAAGAGTTCTCATGTGATGTAGGAAATTTGACATCTCTTTAAATCCTTCTAAGTCCATTTTAGACATTACTTAGGGCAAGCTCCTTGGACACATTGTCTTTGATTCAGGAATAAGCATTGATCCTGAGAGGATTGCTACCATCCTTAATCTGCCTACACCCACTTCTAAGAAGGAGGTCCAAGCTTTTATGGGGGTTATTAACTTCGTCCGTAGGTTTGTTCCTGATTTTGATGTGATCGTCAAACCAATTCATAATTTGCTTAAGCAAGATTGCTCTTTTTCTTGGACAGATGACGTTGAAAATGATTTTGTAGGAATCAAGAAAGAAATAAGCTCCACACCCGTTTTGGCGAAGCTAGATTTTGAGAAGGAATTCACGAAATATACTAATGCCACCGAGGAAGCAGTTTCTGCTGTCCTCATGAAAAATGATGACCAAGGTAATGAAAAACCAGTGGCTTACACGAGTCAAAGCTTGTCTGCGATGAATTTAAATATTCTTTTATTGAGAAACATGCCTTCGCTCTTGTTAAAGTTGTTGAGAAGTTTCGCCACTTCATCTTAGGTAAGCATACGTCGGTAAAAGTCCCTTTACCTGCTGTCAAGTTTTTTCTCTCACAGACTTATCTTTCAGGGAAGCTTTCACATTGTCTTGCCAAGATCTAGGAGCATTATTTGAATATCATGACTTCTACCACTATCAAGGGATGTGACTTAGCCCTTCACTTAGCTCAACATGCTGAGAATAGTGAAGAAATTGATGAAGAGGATTGTTCCCTGTCAGCTCTCTTTTACATTGATAACCAAATCCTCCCGGTGTCTGAACATCCCTAGTATAAGAATTTAATTTATTATTTACAAAACCAAAGATGTCCAGACAAGTTAGACACTCATAAAAGGAGAAGGCTTCGTCTTGAATCCGCAAGATACATAATTATAGGAGACTTCTTGTTTCGAAGATCTACTGATGGTGTGTTGCTTTGCTGTGTAAACAACGAGGACACACATAAACTATTACAAGAAACTCATGGTTCTTCAAATTCGGTCATTCATGTAGGAGGCCATTTTTCTACTAAATTCATTGCTTTCAAGATTATTAGAAAATGATACTACTGGCCTTCAATCTTTTGTGACTCTTACATTTTTTCAAGATCTTGTGACAAGTGCCAAAAGTTTGCTAGGAAAGAACACCTTTCAGCGATGCCATTACAACCCGTCCTCCATAATTTCCCTTTTCAAAGTGGGGATTGGATTTTATTGGTCCTATTAATCCTCCATCTTCAGCAGGACAAATTTTTATTTTGACAGCGACAAACTATTTTACAAAATGGGCTGAAGCTGTCCCACTTAAGCATTCAACAAACGATCATGTATTTTCTTTCCTTGAAAATAACATATTTTCCAGATTTGGTCTTCCATTGGAAATTATTACAGATAATGGTCACTTTCATTTCTGCTAAGTTGACCCAATTTTTAGCTAAGTTGGGGGTTAAACATTTCACCTCATCAGCTTATTATCCCCAAGGAAATGGGCAGGTTGAGTCTACCAACAAAAATCTGCTAAGAATCATTAAAAGGCTCATCGAAGATAAGCCTCATCAATGGCACACTCTCCTCACTAACGTTGTTTGGGCAAATCAAACTACCGCCAAGGTAAGCACTGGTTGCACTCCTTTTTAGCTTGTTTATGTTCAAGAAGCCCTCCTGCCTACTGAGCTGGAACTTTTTTCCTTAAGGTTGATGCTATAGATCGAAGAATTAAATTATTCTGATGTTTCACAAAGGATAAATGAACTCCTAGCCTTAGAAGAGCAAAGGATGTTTGCCTTGGATAATATAAAAAGGAGACAACAAACTGTTAAGAAGTATTTCAACAAGAGTGTCAAGATAGTCAAATTTAAAGTTAATGAAAAAGTACTGCTGTGGGATTCAACTCACGTTGATAGGGGAAGACATTCAAAATTTCAAAAACTATGGTTGGGTCCTTTCAAAATCGCTTTTGTTCTGGGTACTAACTCTTACATTATGAAGGATTTACAGGAGTGGTTATTCTCCTATAGTACTAACGGTTCTCACTTGAAACATTACGTGGAACCAACTTGAAAAATGTTAACGCTGTTTGGATTTTCTGTATATTAGTAGTCTAGCTCTGCTTTCATTTTTTTCACCATTTTATTTATGCTTTACAACAGTTTGATTTCCGCTTTCTGTTTTTAACAATTTAATGTTGCTTTTACATTTCTGTCACTTTATTTCTGATGTTTTAAATTTTGCAATTTTAATTCTGTCATGATTTTTATTGCTTTTTCGTCTTTTAGTTGATTTTGGGCAAGAATAAGATGTTGGATCAGTTCTTCCACAGTGACACTCCTGCAAGATATTGTTAGTCAATAACAATCAAGCTTACACAGCTGTTACGATGTTCCCCCTGAAAGCACTTGAATTTGCTATCTGTTTTCACTGCTGTCTTATAAAGGAATTGGATATCTCCCACTTTTGCTTTCCTTTTCTTCACCCATTTGAGAATTAAAAAAAAAGAGCAAGTCCATCATTTTTCTCCTTGAAGTAAAGAGCAGATCCCGGTTGAATGATTATGCATATAGGGATAAACCCCTCTCATATTTGACATTTTTCATAAGTTATTCCCAAGTTCCCGGTCATTTTTCCATTAAATCCGCTCACTTTCCCCTGTTGCATAATCATCCTGGTTATATCTTCTTGATCTGTTGTTCTTGGTCTATGAAACCATGTGTTTTGAGTTCTAAATTTGTTGAAAACAAATTTCCCTATGGAGTCGCCAGTTTGTTAATGATAAAAATCGCAACGAGGATTTCACCCGCAAAGTATTGCTAAAAGCCTATTATTATAAGCTAATGATATATATAATACTAGTAGGTGGGATGCCCTTGTAGATTGGAAGATCAAAGATAATTTTGTTATACATTTTATGTTGCTGATCGATGATGCTTATAGGGCTTTACATGATTGATGATGAAATACTGGTTCTATTTGCAACAAATAGCAGATGGGTAATGCATGCTATGTGTGGGTTTCGTTACTCTAAATTCTCAATTCCATGTCATGATGGCTTATGTGAACTGTTATTACAATGCTATTGGCGCCATGATCTATTACATGTTACACCGGCACAAAACACATGTTAGTCATGACAAAAGATAAAAGAAATATGGAATAATTCTAGAGGAGCTATCCTATACTATAGTATGCTATGCTACATTATATGCAAATGAAATTAAAAGGATTATTGTTAGTCCTAGCTAACAAACTTAATGTCTATACGATGTATTGAGTTATATGAAGTCACATTCGATATGCGTTATGGTATGTTTGGCAATGGTTAATGTGATATGGGGTGGCGCACTTGGCAAGTAATGGATGTTAGTTTCGATGCATAGATTAATTGAATGGATTAATGGATGGTTGGATGGCGTGTACTAAGTAATTGAATGAGTAGAGGATGGAAACGACATGCATTTATTGCACGTCACTCCATACCTCTCCCACTGGCCATCACCCTAGCTTGGCTATTGTTCAATTGTTGTTCACTGTGGTTAAGCTCCGATTTTCAGGCGAGGAAAGAACTGCTCGATCAAGCTCGCATTTTTAAGGCTATTTGGTTACATGTATGTTTTTTTTTTCCATCCATGAACTCGTTCTGTTTATGAAATAGATGTTGGCTCGGTGATGTATTGGTCTGTGCTTTTCTTGAGGCTGACAACTGGGTAAAATCGTGGTTTTTCTCTGGAATGGTTGTTGTATTCATTGCAAATGGAAAAATTGGATGGTTGAAATCACGGTTTCATTGATTATTCTGAGTGGTGGAAGCCATTAAGGCTCTTTGTTGTCCTTATGGGTTTTTGTTGGAGGGTATCATTTGGTCCAGACTTGTTGGCCGTCTCCACACAGTTCTTTTAAACATAGCCAGTCGTTTTTGGTGTTATGGGGTTGTTGTGTTTGATTTTGAACCACCTTGGGTCACTGCTATCGTTTTCGCCTAGTCGTGGGCTCGTGTATGATTTGGTTTGTTCACAGTTGGTTATGGTGGCTATTATTCCAAAATGCTTGCTTTAGGGTTGGTTTCTATTACATGGCTCTACATTTTTACCAACATTATTCCATTTTTTGGGAAAACCACCAGGGTTATACCCATGCGTGTTCTCGGGATTATTACTAGCCAGTAAGGAGCCTCTGCTCCTTTGTTCATAGTCTCTCCTACCTGGTGTGAATTGTTACCCTGTCATACAAGTTAATGGTTATATGGCCTATGTGTTCACTGTACTGTTTCGAAGGGTTCTCACTTGATGTTGATATGGTCGACTCCAGTCTCCTTGTGTTTCAATGATTGAATGAACCCTTGACTATTTTCTTGTTTTCATTGGTACCGAGCCCAATTTTGATTAAATCAACAGTCACACTCTGTCGGTCATCTGGTTGACTATTATAGTTGTTGGTAGTATTGCCAGTAGGGTTGATTATTGGCTCGTCCCTTTTGATCAGGTTAATTACAGAGTTGATGGAATAACATTGACAATGGTTTTTATTATTGGTATTTAGTCGCTACATTATGTATTATAACAATCGAATCGCTAGCTCAACATGGTTAATTGGTTGATTCGAGAAATGAAATGGGCGCACAGTCGATGCCTCTTGTGTTGTAACAGTTGGATTGTTAACTCAACATTGTTTTATGGTTTGATTGGGAGTATGCCTCTTTGCATTATGTGCTGGGTTGTGTGTTTCGTACAACATGGTATAAGTTGAAATGATGGTTGTTGTTACTGTGTGTTTTAATTGCCAATCGAGATTGTTGCAATTTAAAATCGTGATAGTTGTGACTTGGCCATCTGATGTGTATGTTTTATGGATATCATGCATCATATCAAATATGGGCATGGGTTTTATAACAATATGGTTTCATTACAATTTAATTGTTAAATTGATTAGAGGAATGGAAGCGGGCACGATTTTAAAAGAACTTGTGTTTGTGTTTGATTTGAGGAGATAATTCGTGGACAGTGGTTGATGTTTTGATGTTGAACATAGTGGAAACAAATGACTATGTGGTCATTTGAAATTTGTTTTAAATATAATGGGACAAATGAGAGGAAACATAATTCCAATACAGATTGTTTTGGAAGGCATATTATTTTGAGTATGATGACACTGTGTTAAAAATTCAAATGTGAACAGTAAGCAAGTTAACACATAGTAATGGTTAAATTATACACAGTAATTGTTTAATTGATCACAGTAACTATTTGGTTAGTGTTGGATCGTTTGCATTCAATACAAAATTGTTTGATGGATTACTTAATTGATTTTATGAACATTATTTGCTCTTTTTCTACCATTATTTCACTTTTTGCTAATTACAATCCCATCACCTTCCCATATTCATTGTCCACTCCATGTTCCTAAAATTTAATTATAGTTAAGAGGAGCCTTGTATTGTAACAATTTGAAATCGCAGTTTCTTGGATGGATTACAGTGATATGTTCGTTGGTTTACATTACAATTGATTGTTTGTTGTTTATGAGCAGTAACCATCATCTTTCCCCCCTCATTTTAATGTTTTTTGCTCGGTACAACCCCTCACATATCCCAGAACCTTTGTTCACCCCCTTCTCATTGACAATGATTAAACAATTTGTATGGATTGGATTGCATGAGTCTGATATGTTGTTGAGCCAAAATTTATTTCATATTTTAAAAGGAGTTGTCATGTATGGTTGTTAAAGAAACTATTTGCTAATCAATTATGCATACATGAATGATCTTTTTCAGCTGAGGTAGCCACGACAGAGGTAACCGAGGAAGAGGTAATTGGAACAGGGGCCCTAGAAGGCCAAGATTCTCCATTCACTTTGATGCTGACTCACAAGAGTTAGGCCAACTATTTCAAGCTGGGTTTTTTAGTTGGATTGGGCAAGGAGTGGTTCTACCTAGGCCTGAAATGCCTCCCTTCCAAGACCTATAGGTACCTGGTATCCCCGTGCCCTCTCATGTCTCAGTGTAGCCTGAAGTTCCTGAAAATGATGGATGGCAAGAGATTGTCCACCCTACAGTCTCCCAACATTGTGGCTGGTCCAATTTGTGTTTACATGTTCCCTCGCCCATCAATTAAATTGTCCAAGCTGCCCCTATCCAGTCACCAGTTCAGTCTTCCGATGCGAGTAAAAGGTTAAAAACTGAGGCCCACCATGCCCCTGACAAGGGAAAAGCCACTGCTGCCCCTTCCTCACCCTTCAATGGCTCTGATAAATCTGTGTCCTCTCGGATGCTTTTGAGGGATGATTGCTCTCATGTGATCAGTGAGATTAGGCCTAAAGGCTCAGCACAACCTAAGGCAAATTGAGAGAGATCAAAAGGTGACAACATCAAGAAGGGAAGGATTGCATCTCAGAGTGAGAAATATGGATTTTAAGTTTTTATTTATTTATTAACTGTTGATAACAATTGACGTTTGAGGTTTTGGATAACATACTATTTTTGGATATATGAGTAATATATTTTGGAAATAATTTCAAATATCATTGAGATAAATTGTCAAATATGAATGTGATGATGCGAGTCACAAGGAGGGATATTTTGTTTAATTAACTAGTTGTGCTATGATTGTTAAAAACTAAAGGGAGTCACAAGGGGTCCCACCTACTAGTTATTATTTATTTAAAAACCCTTATTATGATTTAGTACTTTCCCCCCTAACCAAAAAGTTGGTTGAGTTTTAGTTAACTTAACTAATGAAGTAGTTCAATTACTTCAACCAACTCTAATTTGCTTAAAGGCAAAAGGAAAGGGAGGAACACGAGGAGAATAGAAGGAGAAGCATACTAAGGTTTGCTCTTTGAGTTTTGTTGAGATAATYCAGTTTTCATTCTTTCCTTAATTCATTAGAAGCCTATTTTTTTTTTTTATGATRGCAGGGTCCTATTGTAGACAACAAGATTYAGGGTTGAATTACATCATTCAAACACTTGTTTTTCAGAAGTGTTGATCTATCTTTGATAGTCTGTGTAGACTTGTCTATTTGTGAATTAGTTTTCATGACTGACAAAGGCTATTGTGCAAAGTGTAGTGGGTATCAATCTGTGGCAAGTTGATCCAACTTTTTAAGTTTAGTTTTTTTTATTTTCTGTTAGAAGTCCTTTTGTATGTTTCATCAGGGATGTCTAAGTTTGACTTTGGTCCAAAACTTCCTCAGGAAATTTTGTAAAAAGAACAATTCTTTGATGAATCAAAATGAAATAAAGGATTGCTTTATGTCTCATATGTGTTGATTATTGACTTAGTGTCTTTCCTTCTGTCTCTATATTTATTTCAGCATCTGATATGTTCAGAAAATTACATAGAAAATGGTTTTTTCAACAAGCTTTTAATTATAAAAAAACAGCCTAAGCACTTGTAAACAATACTTGTGAATTAGGATATCAGTTTTGATGGCTATAAACATAGGGTGATATTCCCGTCTATCTTGCTTTAGCCAAGTAGGATTTGAAAATGTTTGAGTAAGATCATTTCATATCTTTTCCTCAACATGGTGGAACGTCCTTCTTTTTCTCTAGTGCAAGCCCCTAGTGTCTCTCTGTCCTTGGCTGGGGTCACAACATCCATCTGCTGGGATTTTATCCCTATGGTGGTCTGAGCTAATCATCTCCCCATATGTACCTGTCCACTGGCCATGGTCTTGCAACAACAACAAGTACGCTCTCCATGGGCTCATAAGTTACAAGGATCATAGTAATGTCAATCACGTCTAATAATCAAATTACCCAAACACATGCATCAAACCCCCCTTTACCCAAACAAATGCTCAAAGACGTTATGCTGTTTAACAAACCAGGTTTGGAGAGGGTCTCATGATGTCCTGTTGGGATAATCCTTCTCAAGTTTGTGGTGTTTCCCAGGTGAAGACCAATATAGGTCATGTAGGTGTATGAAATGGTGTAGGGAATGTTTGGGCAAGGGGTGCAGTGATAACAGGGAAATGTAGGTCTTACCTGTGAGTGCCTTTGTAGAGGGTGAGTTGCACCTTGTCATGGATGCTATTTTTTCCTATCCCATTCAATGCCTTTTATTCTTTGTCTTATTTCTTTTTCTTTTCAAGAGAATAGTTGGGGACACTGTAATGGCGTGGTGACTAGTGGTGACAACGTTACCCACAAGCACTTCACAGAAATGAGAAGGCATGCTTGTGATGAGACCCCTTTTCTCTTGGCTATGCCACCAAGAGCGAATACCCTGGTTTGGTTACTAGATGGATGGTTGTGTCATACCGCTACATGCCCATGGACCTAATAAGTTGGCTCATGATGAGACCTCCTATCCACCAACTAGATTTTGAGTTATTTATTTATTTTACGGGTTCCCTTTTCTTGCGGAGAAGCCATTTATTGATTTACCGAGAATCCCTGGGTGAAGCATCTCAAGGTTTCGTTTTGGGTTTTAAATTTTACCAGCTACTTTTACCCTCTAGGCCTTTAGCCCCTTCTTCCCACAAGGCAAGGTACAACCCTTACTAGCTTGGTAAACCCAATGCCCGAACCAAGGTAGGGGAAAGATGAGAGGGACAATGATGAAAAGTGGTAAGTATGGAAGGAATGGATGATGACCTGTCATAGACCCACCTAGTGGCAACTCATACCTAAGGGAACCAACTTACTAGGGCACTCTGTCATCCCCCCCAGGTATGGACAAGTTAAAGAGCATAATTTCCAAGAAAACGTCATGAAACAAAAGAGAGTTCAATGCACATGTTGAAATTCTTCGAAGATCAAAGTGACACATACCATGATACCTAGACTCATTACCTCATAAAGTAAGACCCACTACTACTTCAGAATCAGACTGGTGGGATGGATGCTGTTGCTGCTGATAGATAGGACGCACTAAAGAATATATGGACCCTCTGGGGCCAAGCTCAATTCATATGGCTCTAGGTACTCCATGTCTAGGAAACATGGGCCTCGAGACAAAATCTCCTTAGTTATCCCTAGGATAGGGGATAACAGGGCCCACTCAAGGTTGTATAAGGGACTCTTTCTTTACTGTTATATTTCAGCAATAGTTTTTAGTTAGCTTCATCATTTTATGTTGTTATGTACCAAATATGCAAGTGTTCTTAGTTTCATGTAGCAGTTTTCATGCATGAAATGTTGGTAGGATCAATTGCTTTATGTCACTTCACCATTAGATGATCCAACTATGTTGTTACAACAATCTTAATTATGTTTTTCCAGAAAGCACATTTACTTTATGGCATGTCATTTCCAACTGTTTAATTTCCGCACATTTACTTTATGGCATGTCATTTCCAACTGTTTAATTTCCGCACATTTACTTTATGTTCATTGTATTACAACCTTTTTTTCATGCTTAGTATTTCAACTTATCCCATGACTTATGAGGTGATCATTCTTTGTCATCCTTGGTTGCTGGGTAGCCTTATGATTTTTGTCTCTCCTTACCCTTTTCTCCTGGTACCCTTGACATGGAGTAGAAAGAGTGTAGAGCCACTAGAATTGGATGGTGAGAAAATAAAGTATAGGAGGATGAGATTAGGCATCCTATTTGCTATTATAATAGTTATTTCATTCCTAGAATTAACGTCATTCACTCCTAGTAGATAGGAAACCCTAAATAATATCTTGCAAACCACCTAAGTGACATGGTGATGAAGAGGATTTTTAGCCTATGATAGATGCACTTACTCTTTACCAAGATATATGTCAGAACAGTCATAAGGCAACCAATATAAGTGACTCAGATAGCCTCCTCTGCTTCTCTTAAGCAAGGGAGTGAAGGTAATGAGAAAAGATACTAGAAGAAATGGACAACAAAATTCAAGTTAGCCTTAATTCTTTAGCTCATATTGTACTAGTGTAGTTTGCACATACAATGCACAATACCTCATCAAAGTAGCACGTTCCTCGATTGACAAAGCAAAGTCAAGCTCATGGGTTCAACTCTTTTGTTGCAATTCCTTGGCACATCACTTACTGCCTTTGAGAAAAGAGAATTACTCAAATATTTGTCTTCCAAGAAAGGTTGTGATAGTCCCATCCTTTGTCTAAGTTACATTAAGAATACCTTTCTAACCATCCACTGCATGCTTTGACAAAAAAAATTATTATTCCATTCATCACTCTAAAAATATGGTGGCAAGAGTAGTGTCATCCTTAGCAAAGTGACATCCCACCAAAATATGGTAGATAGTTTCATTATTATTCCTATTCAAAGAGAACATACTAGGCCCTTATCATGAAAATTTCATGAGAATCTTCCATAGGAGAGGTTTGTTAGATAGGGATAACCACATGAAGATATTAGTTTTTAAAGGAGCTTTGATACTCCAGATATTGGGCTATTTTTGGATATGCATTATATTCTTTGCATGTTGACTACACCACGCATACACCACGCACAAATATAATAACCACATTAGATGGGGGAGGGGGGGTGCACACCGAAGAGGGCATGTTAGCCCTCCCCTCTAGAAATATTTACAAGGAGGGGTAGTAGCCTTGACCTGTATAAGTTTGCTATAACACCTCAAATTTTTCTATTGGCTCCATTTTTGTCTGTTTTTTGTATGTTTTTATGCTTTTGGAGCTAATGGTTTTTCAACCCATTGTAATCTAATCCAAATTAAGGGATTATGGTTGTAATCTAATTCAAGTGAATGAAATGAGGTTTGGGATGCTATAGAATACCTAAATATTGTATTATGAATGGTCAAGTTAATACAATTAAGAAGATAGAGGTGTAACTCTAATTGGGTTGGTTTTCCAGATTAAGGGTTTCCAAGTAAATCCCTGTGTATGTGGGTGTCATTGTTGTTCTCTCTATGTTTCTTAAGAATCTATATGCATTGTTTCACTTCCATAGGTTTAAAACTTACAACCACCAACAATTAATTGCCTCCTCCAACCCTTCTAAAAACATTGCAATATATCCTAGTCTTGCTATGTATCAACCACCTATATAGTTTTTGGACAAGACCAAAGAGTAATATTCCAATCAAATCTTGACCAAGATTGTGGATAGGGTTTGAAAAATATTTACGTCATTCCCAAGTTTGATTTCCATTCATCCCTAACTCCTTTATTGTTTTCCACCCCGCTCTCTAGTATGTGGTTGTGTTAGGAGAATGGGAATATGGAAAGTGAGAATATTCTTATTTCTAAGAGAAACTAACATTATTTATACAAAATCACAACCAAAGCCATCGTGCAACATCATCAATCAAAGGCAAGGCCATTTAACCTTATCAAAATACTTATAAAGGTCAAGCTTCATGATAAATGAGGGCATATTCCTTACCTTAATTGAGTGGAGACCTTCTTAGGCAATCCCAAATGCTTCATGTACCTATTCTTATAAAAACCAAACTACTCACATGAAATAATGGGTTTGAGCCTTCTTGATACAACTTTGGATATAATATTATAAGTAACATTACAAAATGAAATGGGTCTAGACTCTTCAAAGGATTATGTGACATATTTTTTAGGTATCATGGCTAAAAAAGTGGAATTGATGGCTCCAGACACCTTCCAAGATTTTCATAATTGTCAACAACCAAAAGTAAATCCTCTCCCATCAAATTAAAGAATCCAAAGTAAAATTTGATTGTCCACCCATCTAGATTGATATTGTTATCCTCTTAAAATGTGTCCATTATTGCCTCCAATTATTCCTTGGTTATTTCATCTATCAGCTCCTAATGTTATTCATGGTCAACAAATCTAAAAAAATAGGTATAGAGTTCCACTATTTTTGTTATATCGGCTCTTCAAGGTTCCTTGTAGAGATTTTGGGAGTGGTTTACACCAACCTATAGAATGTCCTTAAACTTAGTGACATGATCTCTATCCCCATTTTTGGTACTCTAGGTTGTATTTTTCATCTTCCTCATCTTGGCATAATTATGAAACAATCAAGTATTTTCATGACATTCAACATGCCAAACCACTCTACTATTTTTCCTCCTCTTGGATTCCTCCCAATTCAATAATTCTTTTTATTCTTCAGAATGTTCCAAATACTTGAGAGAATTTAGGTCATCCCCATAGAAAGTGCCACTTGCATTGTTCTTATAATAAATTATTATTTCCTCTTTCACTGATGTGAAGCATACTTGTGAGTCCTTGAATTTTCTCTCAACCCATTCAAGGGTTACATTCTTGACCTTCTACATGTTTTTACTGGATGGGAACATAATTGAATCCCTAAGGGTCACATTGATATGTATCCATTATGATTTGACCAACTCTAGAAAGGCATGATCTTAAATCCAAAAGAAATTGTGTTTGAAGGGTGTCAAAGGCTTATCCTCTTACTTCTCCATCTATAGGATTACTGGAACATGGTCAAACACCCCTCCATCTCCAATCTATGTTATTATCCTCTTGGCTTCCTGTATAATATTCTTTGCAATTAAGGATATGTTTAGCCTTTTAGAAATACCTTCGAAACCTACCATGTCATTTCTCCATGTAAGTATCAAATTTATAGGTTCCAAATCACACAAGTTGCATTCATCAATTTTATGAATTAGGAAATCTACTAGAGTATCCAATCTTCCATTGTCACCCAAAATCTTATGATAGTGAAGAATGAAGTTCATATCCAAACCCCCTCCAATTATCACATTGTCTCTTCTAACTAATTGATCATTTAAAAATAATCCCTAGAATTCCTTTCTCTATTGAAAGGGCCCATAGATGTTGATGAAAGAAAACCACTTACTTACCTTCTGAGAGTAAAATTATATACAAATTGCATATGGAACGAAGAAAGTACCCCTTGCTTAGATTGACTTTTTCCATCCCATATCTAACCCTCTTGATCTCCCCTCGACATTAAGAGCTAGATAACTCCATCTTGGAAAAGTTAGCATTAAAAAACTCTTGACCTTCTCTTCCTCTAACATAGTTTCTTGGATGAGCTTAACTTCTACTTTATGTACAATAACCAAACCTTTTAAGGAGTTTCTTTTTTGGGTACTCCCAAAACTCCTTATGTTATAGGATAAAATAATCATTTTTTATCCTTTGAATGGGTTTTCTCCACTCCAAGTGCCCCTTGGATGGATCCCTTTGCTTTCTTGTTCCCTATCCAAATTGAGGAAGGATTCTTTTCCAAGGGTAGCTTGGATTCCAGACTAATCCTATCCAAGACCTCCTCCCACACCATGATACTCTCCCCCTTATGCACCATTTTTTTTGTTAATCTAAGATTATATTTCTTACTTTGGACAAGAATGAAATCTTTGTTTGAGGAGTTTGAGGTGCTAATACTATCTAGACTCATAGGCTCAACATTATTCCTTTGGAAAACCTTCTTTGTTCCCACTATAGGTTTGTCACTATCTTCTCTATTTATAAGCTTTACATCATGGGTTACTTCTTCAATGATTAGTACAATATCCTTCCTGAGAGGTGGGAAAGGGATTGAGACTCATATGAGGATAACCCTTTCTAGGAATCCACTATTGTTCATCATTCCCCTCTAATTCTATCAACGAAGGAATTTTCTTAGATTTCTTATGCCAATTCTAGGATTTTCTTTAATAAGGACAAATCTTATTTCTATGGTTTTCTCCACCGAGAGATAGCCAAATAGCATCTAATGTTCTTGAGCAGTATCAGAGGAGGGTCATTTCCTAAGGGAAGGGACTATTGACTTACCCTAGAAATGTCATTCCAAATCTTATTAAATTGATTTTGAAGGTTCCTATGACTAGGGATTGATTAACTTACCACCTGTCTCCCTTTCTTTTGCTTCACACCCATGGTGGACTAAAGAGATGGTGAGTTTATGGCTTCTCTCCTCCTTCTAATCCATACTCATTTTAGCTATGATCTCCTTGTCTGGAGTACCCTTCATGGGACATGTTCTTCTATTATGCCGATAGAGGTGACATTTTGAGTACTTGAAGGGTATATTAACATAGTTAATCTCTTGAACATATGACTATGACCCAATATGAATATAAATTCCATAAGGTGGTTGATCACCTAGATTCATCTCGACACAAATCTTTGCCATAAAAGTTCTTTCAAAGTTCCTTGTTAATTAAAAAATGCCTAGCATGCTTCCTAACGTATTGTCAATCAATGTAATATCACCCTTCATCCATAGTTCCAATGTGAGTGAATGAAGCATGAGCCAAACTGGTTTAATATTGACCCTTTGTCTCATCGTGTCAAATAACAATGTTCATACTTCGACGAACAATTTTGAGTTGTACTAATACTACTTACCCCTTTGTCTTTTCTCTTTGTCTTTTGTAAATTGGAAGTTGAAGGTAATCCACCCACGGGCCAGTGGGAGAAAGATAAGTGAGTATCCAAGTTGTTGGCACCAAACCCTACTTATCCACATGCTCATAGATTTCTCGGAGTTACTTTTCCATGATTTTTTTCAACCGGAGTTGTATTGTGATACAAGAGTATGTTTTTCATCAATACATCATGTCCCAATACCAATTTGATCTTCTTTGCTTCGAGTTTGACACACTTAAATTTTTGTTTCTTCACCCTTACCAATGTCCCAATGCTCTTCTCTTCTTCCTTGTAACCCTTATGACATTCAAAAACTTGGTAGCCACCTTCACATTCCTCCACGTATAATATATTCTCTTTGCATGGTTATAGTGTTATAATGGTTTGGTTTAACTTTGAATTGTCCTCCAAGTTACCAAATCTATCATCACTTCCCACATCCTCCTTCGATGGGTTGTTGGAATGATTAGCTTTTGATAAAGGCAAGTGATTATGGGAATGTGAGGTATGTTCTCTACCATGAACACTCAAACCTTCCTTTGCATACCTGTCATCATCTCTTTTGTGACCCTAACACCATCCTTAACTTCATTTGTCTTGTCAACTACAACAACTATTATTTCTTTCCAAGAGGGAGAGGGAGAATATGAATTGGAATGTGTAAGTATAAGTAACCTACTAGGACTAGAAATGTCCTCCCACACATTAATCTTGTTAACACTAGAGGAAGGATAATATACCTTGGAATGAGGATTCTTGTCCTCTTGTCCTTCGCCTTTCACAGTACCTTCCCGAAAAAACCCTCCATCCTCCTCGTCCACATGTCTCATTATTAATAAATGTTTTTTCCCAAGTATGAAAAACTTGCAGGATCGCTCCTTCTTCCCTATAATATTCAGATGGAGGGAGAATTAACCACTAGCCACAATAATAGTTGTTAATCCCGAGGGATTTGGTTAGATATGAACTTGTGACTTATGGCCTCCTCGTCGACAACATGCCTTGGGTAGATGGTTCAACATAATGAGTTAACCCTTGGTGGTTTATAATAAATGCTACATGTCTCATTGATTATGATATTGTTATTCTACCATGTTTTTAAATATTCATCAAAATTGCCAGCTATAGACTTGCATTTAGAACTTCATAATAAACATCTACTAACAAACATCAACTCTAACAAAAAATGTTGATCCAATGAAAAATTAATCGACACAAATTGAAATAGTTGCAAGAGTTTTTAAAACATGGGTAAGCCAATGAACTAAATACTTGCTTATATGATTTTATTTTTAAATAATACAATTATCAATTTTCATATGATTTGCTTTTGAAACACAGTTATTGACATTTTGTATGTGCAACTACTTTTGATTTATTAGTAGGAAAACACTAAATGTGTAATGTCCCCAACTAGGCTAGGTGGGAATATTATGTTTACTATCCAAAAATTGTTATTTCTCATTGTGTAAATGTGTCAAAACTTTGCATTAAAGTTGTTGTTAACTTCTTACAAATAGTTTTCTCATATAGGAATATTGTCACACATATTGCATGCATCCATTACACATAAAATAAAGTAGATAACCATGGCATCTTATTATGGTGTGAAACCCCCAAAATCTCAACAATACAAAGATATCTAATGGTTGTAACAACAACTACAAAATACTCCTAATCACACATGTCTAATGGTTGCAAGGTAGCTGCAAAATATACTAACATAAATAATACGAAGAAAACTTGGAATGTTGCCAATCTATCATGTCCACTACTTCAAGGCTCTCCAAGCACTGCAATGCTCTGCTCTAGCAATGTCTATTTTGCAAATGGCCTTCCAAACCCTCACGGATTTGAGAAAAAGAGCCCGTCGAATCCATGAAACCCTCTTACAAAGATCCTCGCAGGACGAGGCTGAGCATCATGTGGGGCCTTGGGGGAATACTGGCGTTCAATCAGTGAGGATGCCTTCAGAAACCCTCCTGCAACAAATTTCATTCCACAAATATCCTCACGGAACAAGCATGGGCAACTAGCAGGGTCTCACGGGACCCTCGTCTTCAACCATCGAGGATGTCATTGATAGGCCTTCCAGAACCCTCTTGTACCTACAAAATTGGAATCGACCTCCTTTCGATAGTTTCACAATCTCGTGCATGAGCTGATCTACCTCCAACTGAAATCAAACCCAAAACTGAAGCTCTAATGAAATACCCCGTGTTGACACCCAAAAGCGCAACATGGAATCCCTGCTTGCAAATGGGTTGCAATGCCTTATTACTTATATATGTTTAATAATATGCTAAATAGGTGGGACCCCTTTATGTAAATAATGATGAAAGACGCTCCTCTAATTTTGCGCTCATTACTACCTTGCAAAAATGATTCTACAATTTGAGAATAAACCCAGAAATTCGAGTCTCTTTCCATGTCAAATGGATGAATTATTGGTGCACTGGAAATTTGATTTAAAAAGAAAAGGAGGAGGAAAATGTTTGTTTTGATAAGCATCTTGGTTCATCCTGGCTACACATATATTTTGACATATAGTTATGTTGTATTGCACTTATGGTATATTTGTATATGTTGTGGACAATTGATATGTTTATGGAATGGTAATCCTTCATTAGTAAGAAATGTGGGACATGTTTTGGTGCTAAGTGTTGAACATACTTATAAGACTTATGAGATTAATGTGGGGAGGTCGATTTGATTTGGAAAATGAAGTAATATTTTGGTGGAGAATTTGATACATATGGTTAACTATGTGCTTTGTGAAAATATTATGGTGGTTTGGGTGTGCTCGTACTTGGTTGTGGTGGGTGGCAATTAATGTGGAAATGACGTGCAATTATTGCACGTCATCCATACCCTACTTCAAGCTCCCCACCTTCACTTTGTTTGCGCTTGTGTTGGTTACTTTGGCTGGTGTTGCCTCTGTTTTGCTCGGCCATTGAAGGAATAATGGTGCTTGTTGGTTTTCTGGCATTTTCCTCACAGGTATGTTGATTCTTACCTCTCCATTCATGAATTCTAGCTCTGCTCCGAATATAATCATGATGTTGGCTCTTAGATTTTCTTACATAGTGTGTTTGCTTTCCGAAGATTATAATGGAAGTATGTGGGTATTATGACTGTGCAATTATATTTAAATGGGTTTTCTTCCTGTTGGCGTATAAACTTTTCAAGCTGGGAATGATCGGAATTCCATTCAGTATGAAATATGTGTTATATTGCACCGAGAATGAATGTTACTTATTTTGTTATGACTGTGGGAAAATAATTATGGTAAATACTTTCAGTTTCGATCGTCTCTGGTGATTAAAATTTGAAGGGTTTTCTCTATGAAATAAAAGAACAGTCGGGTTTTGGTGATTATTGCATAATGTCATATCCTTTTACCCAGTCCTTGGAAGACTTGCAGCTTTTTCGTATTATCATTCCACTGTTTGTGAATATATGTGAGACATGCATATTTGCCTTGTGGCCACCATGGGAGGTCCGTGGAAGGTTCATTGTGGAAAGAGATGGTTGTTTTGTTTTGCAAACCGCTTATTAATATTTCACCTTTATGTTTGCCCAGACCTCGTTTTGTATCCGATATATGGTAGTAGTGAATTCAAACTTTGGTTTTGATACTTGTTATAGTGTTTACCCGACAATGGGAAAGATTGGTTACATGCATGAAATCTTGGCTCGTTTGTTATTTATTTATGGGGGTTTGGTCGATTTCGAGGCTATATGATTTTGAAAAAAATAATGAGCATTAGTTTTGCATGGGGTTTCGAACCCATTCTATTTATGCAGCAAGTATTGAGGTTGTGATATAAGTATTGTATAGTGAAAGGTTGATGGCTTTATGTTTGTTTTCACAGCCTCCCATGCTGGCTTGATGTAATCTGGTTTTAATTGTTTTGAATGACTATGTTAACAATCTCTTATAAAATGCTCTACTAATGGAAAAGGAAAAAGGGGAAATAAAAATTGTAAAGTTTGATAGTCCTGAAAATTTCCCGGGGTTTTATATTGAACCCTGTAAATTTGTCATGTCTTGGATTTGAATTGTTAACAGAGAAGAGTTTTTGGCAAATGATAACAATGCCAATTTTCAATTATTTCATGTAACAAAACAATAATCATCTCATTCTCGTTCATTATCTCACTTTTCACTCATTATATGCCCACTGCATTCCCAAATACATTTAAAACATCCCATGTTCTATTATTATGAATTTCATTTTAAAAGAGAAAGGATTAACATAAAAGGAAAAGGACTAGATGATGACTGGTGTTGGAAGTTTGGATATGGACACATTTTTTGTTTTTGTAAGAAGATTACCTCTGTGTTTGCTTGAACAATATTCGTTGGTTGCTTCCCATCCATGCTACCATTTTTCGCTCATTACAAAGCCCCCCATCTTCCCAATAGCCCTATCACTCCCTGTTCAAATGGCGATTGATTGTGGAGTTTAAAAGTATTAATGGATGGATTGCACGTGCTTTTGTTGTGAATGATAGAGAAAACCTTTTGATTTTATTTAGGTAGAGTATTGATGCATGGATTGTTAAGATTTTTTCATAACATGATTGGAATATTGCTTCAGGATGAGTTTCTTTAGCAGAGGTGCTAATAGAGGCAGAGGAAATAATTGGCAAAGAGGCCATAAAAGGCCACGATTTTCGATACATTTTGATGTTGATCCACAAGAACTAAATCAGCTTTTCCAAGCTGGGTTTTTAAATATAGTTGGCCAAGGAATTCTGCAACCCATATCTAAGAGGCCTCCTTTCCAGCCACGTCAAAATTTCTCTAGTATCCATGTTCCCCCTCATGTGTCTATGCATCCAGAACCACCTGCCAATGATGGTTGGCAATAAATTGTTCTTCAACATGTAGTTCATCACCATGGTTGGCCTACTGTTTTGTTGCCATTACCCCCTCCTCCACTGCCAATAAATCCAAATGCCCAAGCTGATCGTGTTGTTTCTCCAGTACAGTCCTCTCATGCAAGCAAAAGGCTAAAAACTGATGTTCCCAATCCAACTCTACATAAGGAAAAAGGAGTGGCCAATCCCTCCAAATCATCCAAAGATTCCTCCGAATCTGTGTCTTCTCATCTTCATCTCAAAGATGATTGTTCCCATGTCATCAGTGCAATCCACCCACAAGGCTCCCATCAATTGAAGGCAATTGCACAGGATAAATCAGAAATGGGATCAAAAGGGGACAACAGTGAAAGGAGGCAAAATGCCTCTCACAACAAATATGGTTTTTAACGTTGTTAATGCTATTTTTTTTTAGGATAGTGTTTTTATTTTGATAGTATTTTGGACAAAAAACACATATTTAGACAGTATTTTGCACAACATGGATATAATGCTATTTTTGGGATATAGTCATATTCTATTTTGTTGATATTAAAATATTTGATTATTAATATGAGGATGGGAGTTACAAGGGAGATATTTGAATTAAATGTTTAGGGTATTATACTTCATGTTTTGTTGATTATTAAAGAAATGAAAAATGGAGTGACAATGGGTCCAACCTATTTAGTTATTATTTAAATAGACCCTTATTTATATATTATTAATTATTTGTCTCAACTAAT
>JZKD02S1696224.1:44708-62808 GCA_000966675.3 Picea glauca
TATTTGCGCTCTACGTGCAACTTCATGCTATCTCTCCTGAGCTTTGTCTGAGTCTTGGAATTTGAAGAGTCTCGGCCTGATGTTCCTTTCTGTTGGGACTCTGTGCGCAAAAGACACTATTCCTCCTAAGCTTTGCTTGCTCGAATCTCTAAGGGACTCGACCCTTGTATTTCCCTTCAAAGGGAAATTTGGTGCCCTCCTGGCAACCTCTTACTCAAGCACACCTTGCTGAGCCTACATAGTGTTCAACAACTCTGTGAGTATCTTCTGCTCGAAACTTCTCTTCTCAATGAACTCAAAACAAAGTTCCTTCTTGTGCACCCCTTGCACTCACTCAATTCCCTCCTGGCAGAGCTTCACAAAATCCTCAGAAATTTTGTTACTCTCTGTGCCCTCCTCTGCACAGTCTCACCTCCAAGGTGTTCAACAACCTTGAGGCTTCTCCCTTGAGTCTATGATTCCTGTAGTGCACCCTCCTGGCACGTCTTTACCTGAATTCCATAGAACTCAGATGTGCACTCTTGCATTGGCTTACATAGTCCTCCATACTCTGTCATGCAACCCCTTGCATGAAGCCACAAAGAACCCAGACTGAAATCAACAACCTCACAAACAGATAGAGAAGTCTATCTATCCCTGCAAATGGAAACTAACATACATCTACAACATATGTACATAAAATCATAAAAGACATTCATAAACACACACAATATAATATGCAGAAAAAACTGTTGTGTTTGTATTAATCTTAGAATGCCTGTAGAAAGGTTAGAAAAGCTCGGGCTGCAATCGAGTCTCGACTCTCTCCTCCCTTCTCTTCTCTACATGCTACTTCTAATGAATCTAGATACAAAGATCTTTTTACAAAAAGAGGGTTCCTTGATCTCTTCCCTCCAAGCTACCTACTCTCATTAATTACAATGAATTACATTCAATGGTTGTCTAGTCTGAATCGGATCTAGATCTCAACCTGTCAACCATTAAAGGCAACTCTACCTACAGCCTGTGAAAAATCATGGCTTGGCTCTACCAGCCTTACAAACATTTAATTACAACTTAAAATTTTAAAATGAGAGGGTTGGCGCCTCTCTCCTCCATGAATGCACTCTTTGATGTGCTGGTTAGCTGGCGCATTGCTAGGTTGGAGCGATGCTCCTGCATCAGAAGTGTACACACACTCAGATCCATGGGGGATCCACATGGTAAGATCTATTGTCTCCAATCAACATCTTTCTCGAGCTACTCTTTGTAGTCAACGTTCCAACTTTAATCAACATCATCTCATCTGCATCACCCACATGCAGTTATCATGAGAGAACATAAAATAATTCATTTAGGAACTCAAACTTAGTTCAAAAGGGAATACAACTTTTCCCCAAAACATGAAATTCTATTTCATAATTATTCTTGGTTGTTTCCATATTAGGATTGCAACCTTTCTTGTGTTTTTTCACAAGCACCAAACTGCATACCATTTTCCTGCAATGCTTCATCTTGCATACTGCCAACAAATTTTCAGTATTTCTTGTACATCATAATTCAATTGCAATATGTACCAAAATCTTATGGAGTGATCTTAGAATTGCCTACACCTAGCAATTCAATCACAATTACCAAACAATTTACTAAAATGGAATGACTCATCATTCTATGCATATGCCTATTCTTAATTAATATTCGTAAGTTCATTACTTTTTTTTTTTTTGAACAATAAATTTTTCTATAGTCAATGCTTACGTGATTACTTGACTTGCAACTTCCCTGTTGCAATGTCTAACAACTCCTGGAATGTCCTCAACTTCACGAGTTAACAACATTTTAGTTGTTAGTAACAATTATTTCCATGCAATAATATATATATATATATATATATATATATGCATGTAATTACAAAACACATTCAACAAATGCATTTATGTATACAATTATATCACTTACTATGCATGAGTGCAATTCCCAATGCATATTTATTCAATGCACCTTGCATTGCATTACATAATGCTCTTTATCTCAATCATGTATCTCACCATCCATAAGTTGGAATTCTGGCCAATGTCTTGACAGATTCCCCACACACTTCCTATTGTCTTCCCAATTAATTGGATCCCTTCCTTTTCGACCCGAACACTACACCAAGAATATAATTATGTGGTGTTCATTAGTGTTAGAAAAAAGGTTGCAGTCCAAGTTTTATTTAAAGGTAGGAAGTTTTTAGTACATGTGTGGCTCATAACCTTTCCATATCCATACCTTGTCATATCCAACCATATCCTGGTCTCATACATGACTAGCTTATTGGCATTCATTCCTATAACAAGTTCTTATCTTTTATTTCTATGGTTATTACCCCATAACCAAATTAACATGACATTCTATTATGTCAGTGGGTGCATTCAAAAGATAAAAAGCTTTGAATTAATACAACCCTCCATCCTTTACCACATCTAGTGGTATCTTATTCATGTTAATGCATTCAAATAATACCATCCCGTGTATCATAAAAAATTCAATCGGGGAAAATTCTTACCTGAATTTCCCTTTAGCAATTATGTAGCATAATTTCAAAAGAGAATACTTACCTGCATAGCTGCCATTAAATGAATTTGATATTACCTGATTAGCTGATGACAATAGAAGCTTTCATGCTTCTTTTATCAAACTTATAACCAACCTTTGACTTTCTATTGCTTCCTTCCATATGTAGCAACATCATCAACAACACTTGCAACATGACAAAATTCTTGTTTTGCTTATGGTTGTTCAACCAATCCTAATTCAATTGATGCTACTGCAATTTTAGTAACTTCTTTTTCCCTGTATCATATTTCTTGTTGTTTTCAGATTTTTCACTTCATCCTAGATTTCGAAATCTTCTCATGCTCTCACTATAATCATTGTATATGATTATTTTTGACCTTAACACTTTCTAGCCAAATCACTCTTGGTTGCTTTTGCATTTATAGTCACAAACTAAGTTGATATTAACCTTTAGCTTTCATTAATTTCCTGGATCCAACTATCCCAACTCGTACTTGGATGAATTGAAATTCCAAACCAAGCTGTTTTATAGACTCTAGATTCATCAAGATATAGTTACTCTTCGGGACTGAACTTCTTCAACCCTTTCCTAATGGAATACTTTAGTACTTGAGGTTTTCTTGTACTCTCCTCTTCTCTTTTCCAACTAGCTTCAAACTTGACTTACCTATCCAATCTCTAGCATATTGTAAGGATGGACATATGCCTCCTTTTCTAGTTGCATAGAATTAACTGAAATTCCTTCTTTTACCTTATGTTGGCCCTTGACCAAGTTTTTAAGAACACTTGGTCATAATTTACCATTTTTGGGACTTCGACAGCTTGTCAAAGATGGAGCGCAACACAAAGCGGAAATTGGGGGAGCTAGACCTATTTTTGAGCCCCTTTAGGGTTTTGGGTTAATGTAACAGGAAAGGGATGTTGGTCCGTGGGTTTACCCACGCTTAGGCCCATTTTTGTAATATATAAATAGATACTTAGGCAATGTAAGTGGAGGACAGTAGTACATCTGTGTGATGTATAGCTGATGACTTAGTGCTAGTAACTGGATCTATGTGATCGGATGTATATTGTAAGTGCTATGTGCATGATTGTAAGAAGCTTGTAGAGCTTAGTGCAAGTTGTTGTAGTTTTGTGCTGAAGTACAAGGAAGAAGGATCTAGCAAACTGTGTAGATCTTCTGTCCTGTACGAAGTAAGGATTATTGAAGCTCTGTGCTGTAACTTCTTGACCGAGATAATAAAGAAGAAGACTCTGTGGACATAGCCCCAGGGTGGGGGTGAACCACGATAACTTTGTATGTTGTGCTATGTGCCTCGATCTGATGAGTTGTCTCTTCCTTTCTAAATGCCTTGATGTGTTTAGATAGATCTAGTTATGCTTTGTGCTTATGAGATATGAATGAAGGTTAGGTATGATATATAAGATGCTTAGTGCTTGATCTGCCAAATCTGATCTATCTTTCTGTGGCTAAGTGATGAATCATCTTATATCTAAGTACATACTGTGATGCTTTGTGCTATCTGAGAAGTATCATAAGGGTTAAATATTGATGGATAATCTATGCTAGGTAATTGTTAAGCGATATAATCACAGATTTGTGTCCTAGCTAAGGTTGCAGACATCTGAGTCCTGCAACCACCCCTGCCTCTACCTCAGGTGAGACTTCATCTACTTCGTAGGTGTTGCTGAAAGGGCCGATAGTTAGGGTTTTTTTGGTGTACTCTTGAGCATTGAACCCTGGGTCTACTCCTGTGCCAACAAATGGTTCCGTTGCTGGGACCTGAAACTGTGATTGCTGGGAACTAAAGAAGAAGAAGCTTTGTGCAAAATAAGCTCTGAATAAGGTTAGATCTGAAGAAAGGAAGATCAGATATGAAGAAAAGAAGCGAGATCTGAATGCTCTGTGCTCTAAGAGAAGTAAAAGTGAAAATTTCTGAAAGAAAGAGGTAAGATCTGTAAGCTCTGTGCTCTAATAAAGGTAAGAATAGTTCAAGTTTTAGATCTGAAGGCTTTGTGCCCTGTGGAAGCAAATAAGTGAAATTTTTTGTTTCTAAAGTATGGATTTAGGTATGCTTGATAGATTTTGTCCTAGCTTGAAAACTAGGGTATTGTTAGATAAAAGAAAGTTTGATATGAATAGATCAGATAAGAATAGTGAAAGATATGTTATACCTATGCATAGAAAGAATTTTTGGACTAACCAATGGATGCAGGACCCTAGAAAGAAGCTTTTGCAGGCTAGCCATTATGATCCTAGCACGTAGTACAAAAAGAGTTGGGGTTCATTGAAGAGAAAGAGAGGGTTGACTCTTTGTTACAGTTGCATAAGAACAAGACATCTTGCTAAGGAATGCCCTGGGAAAAACCCTAGTTGCCTCTGTTGTAAGGCTATGGACCATGAAGTAATGGATTACCCTAGAATGATTGCTAGACTTAAAAAGCTGAATATGGAACAAGCAAACTTTGAAGGAGATCAAGAGATTAAGATTATAGAAGAACCCTAGAAAGAATAAGATATTATGTTACTAAAAATGAAAGAAACCCTGGATGAACACAAAGATGCCAGTTTGTCAGAGATCGTCAAAGAAAAGGAGAAAATCGAAGTAAGAATATGAGACTTTGACATTGACTGTGCTATGGATGAGGGAACATAGATGAACATTATGACAGAAAGTACTTGAGAAACCCTAGGAAGGCCTGCTATGGTTCCTTCACTAGGAACCATTGGATTATTTAAACGAAAAATGGTAACCCTATGTGGCAGGATTACCCGGATAGCTATGAACATCCATGGAGCTTCGACAGAGAAAGAATTTGAAGTTATTAAATTTATTGAGAACCATGCCCCATTTCCAACTTTGTTGGGCAAGATCTGGATGGAGAAAAGAAGAAAAGGAAGCTCTAGAACATAAGAAGCAAGAACTCATGGAATTTATGACTAGAAGGATCTCCTACTTGATGGAAGAACAAGAGCACACACCTAAGCTATTGAACACCAGGGACTTGGATATCAAAGTTATAAGAGCATCAGAGGAACCACAAAAGACTGAGATACCTAATTAGTATGATGAAGGAGTATTACCCTTGGATCTAAAAAAAGAATTTTAGCATTGCGAAGTGTCTATGACAAGAGAAGATAAGAATCAGAATGGAAAAAGGATGACAGAGACACAAATCACTGGGAAAAGGCTAGGAAGCTAAGAAAGAAGAAAGCGAAGATTGAAAAATTATAGAAGACTCTAGAGGAAACTTCATAGAAGGAAAAATCACAGGAATTGAGCTTCGCTGGGATATCAGAACAACGACATATGGCACTTCTCCATGGAGAAGCAATATTGCCATTGGAAGCCAATATAACCGTTCGACTACTACTCCAAATGGGTCGGAATGCCTTTATGGCTTGCCACTAGACCATTAGATCACGCCATACGAACATAACATCAGTTAATGCAACCTCATAATCGTTGTAAGCAGACCGTTGCTAAGTTTCCCTACTTAGTCCGTTGCGCCACGCATCGAAAATACTTTTTGCTAAGTGAGAATTTGAGCTTGAAACTTGAGATTACTTCACCCTGTGATCATTTCCTTGCTTCCATACTGTTCATTGTAGTCTCTGAATTCATTTTCACACCCGATACAGTCAACCCAAGCTTGTATGTCAGACGAGCTCAGCGCTGCTGAGAAAGTAGTTGAAGAATTTTTGATTGAATTAATGTCTGAGAGAGTCATGTTGAAAAGAAGAATGTCCACCGGCATCCAAGCATCATCCACAACAGGAGTACATGCCTCCTAATCAACTGCTCGAGCAGGGACATCTTGAGTCGACGCAGAAAGAATAACTAAGCACAAGGATGACATTTCAAATGCCAACCTTATCCCATGCATTCTATCAACTTACTTACCACCTCTAAGAGGTGCCATAAACCGTGACAACGTACCTCGAGACTTTGAGTATGCCTTGATCACGATGTACCTTCCGAAAGGGGTGCACGCAGTCCGTGTTGACCAGGATAAGCTTGCAACACTAAAATTCAGTGATTTTAACCTTGGAGATCGTAAAGCTTACAGCATGTTAGCTCCGCATAAGTAGTTAACCAAAACCAAAGGAAAAAATTCTAAGATTGTCCCGTAGTCATGGACCTAAAACCTCACATAGTCCACACTGCTTAGTGTGATGAAGATCCCACACTTTGGCAGACACTAGGAAGTCAATGCATGTGTCAAGTTGTTGCCGTCCTGCTACCACAGAGGATATTTATGGCTGGACCGCCGCATCACTGTAGATCTGACCTTGATCAATCATATCACAGGACTTAGCATGCAAGGCCCTGACCCATAGGACTTTTACCCAGGAAAGACCTCAGACCAAGCACTTGCACAACGGATAAAAGAAAATTATGGCGATGTTGAGAAGGGCACGTGAGGCTACAAGGTAGCCTCTATCCAGAGTGGCACAATGCGCCTTGCTTGTCAGCTGATCACGGGCAAGCTATTTTGCAAGAACAGACCAACACAAGTGACTGGATTTGTAGTTGACCTTGCAGGGAAGTGCGCCGAGGGACTACAGATGAACTAGGCACAATATCTTGTAAACCAACTAGAGCTTGATTGTAGAGAAGTGCAAGACCAAGGGTACGAGTTCCACTTCTGTTGGTTGCTCATACTAATCGCTTTCATCACCTGGGAGCTACCAGAAGGTGCCACTTTTCTGGAGATCAAACCCTTCGAACCACTAGCCACGAAGTTCTGTACGCTATGGTACTCCAACGACATGAACAAGCAATGGCAATCCAATGTCCTCTTCCATGCCTATTACAACCAATTGAAGAATGCAATCTAGTCTACACCCCACATCACTCCAAACACACTTCATAGGTTTAGACCTTTGATAAAATTCAGTGCGGACTGCCACTTTGCCTATATCATAGTGTGCGCTGTTGAACACAAACAACAACTCCAATCATACTACAAGTTGATAGAAGAAGACTTGGAGCAGATTACCAAGGAATGGTCAGTGAACCTCCTTGTCCCAACAAACCCCGCAGAAATGTCCTATGTGGAAATCCCTGAAGCTATGATGGATACACCTGGACCAAGCAAGACTAAGAAGGATACTGAAGCTCAAGATGTCCATAGCACATCTACAAAGACCACTTTGATCTCACCTACACAGGGAGGTGATGGTGAAGAACTAGGTGGGACAGAAGTCGAGAAAAACAAAGGCGAGGTTACTCCGACTAGAGAGAAGGAGGATCCCTCTAAGAAAAGGAAGACTACCCCACTAAATCCCTCATCCTGAAAGAAAGCTAAGTCCACTCGGACTGCGTTTAAGACTACTTTCACACCAGATGACTTCGACTTCCTAACCATTACACTGAACGATGCTTCACAAGAGATCATAGAAAGACAAGAAGCGAAGCAGGAGGAGCTCTTTAGCCAAATCAAGGGCAAACTCCAAGAAATGCAACAGGTACTCCAGTCCATCTAAACAACTTCTATTGCTCCCTTGACAGTTGAAACAACAGGAACATGTGATGAGCCCACCCAATTACACCAGATCACCGATAAAGTCGAAGCTCGACTTCGACAAGCTCAAGAAGACACAACGTAAGCCACCCAAGCTTTGACACAAGTACATAACGCACTTCCAGAACAACAAAGTAAGGAAGAACGGGAAACGCTTGCCCTGAAAGCAAAGTGGGATGAGGAAAAATCACAGTTGCTAGCAGAGCAACTTGAAATACGATCATAGAAGTAAAGATTGAAGAGCGTGTTCCACAACAGGTGACACAAATCGAAGAAGTATTCCAACAACTTCGGCAACGCATCGCAGATATGGAACTTTGTACCGTGTCCGAGACTCCTCAAGAAATAAGAGATCTAAGGGAGGCAATTGCTCGTAGCGCAGTCGACCGATTAAAAACCTTTGCCTTGGAATACAAATAGATGTGCGGTAGAAGCGACCAAACTCTTGAGAACCTCGCAGAGAATCCATAGTTGTAGGAATTGGAGGTACAACTCCAAGAAGCAACACAACATGCAGACACGCTACAGGCATAGATGAAGGCCTTGACCCCAGTCAAAAGAATGAAGAGGTTTGTAGAACAACGCATGGAAGGGACAGTAAACGACACAGTGATACAGGAATTCACTGAGCAAGAGACTGTTGCGCTGTAGTAGGTCGAAGAAGCTCGAGCCAAGCTCGAGGCATTCGAGGTGGAATTGATCAGGCCAGAGTGACTCAGGACGAGTCACAGGTGAGTGTTGGGGGCCTGTTGGCCCTTGACCAAGTTTTGGAGAACACTTGGTCACAATTGACCATTTTTGAGACTTTGACAGCTTGTCAAAGATGGAGCGCAACACGAAGTAGAAATTGGGGGAGCTAGACCTATTTTTGGGCCCCTTTATGGTTTTGGGTTAATGTAACAGGAAAGGGATGTCGGCCCGTGGGTTTACCAACGCTTAGGCCCATTTTTGTAATCTATAAATAGATACATAGGCAATGTAAGTGGAGGACAATAATACATCTATGTGATGTATAGATGATGGCTTAGTGCTAGTATCTGGATTTGTGTGATCGGATGTATATTGTAACTTCTCTGTGCATGATTGTAAGAAGCTTGCAGAGCTCAGTGCAAGTTGTTGTAGTTTTGTGCTAAAGTGCAAGGAAGAAGGATCTAGCGAGCTGCACAGATCTTCTATCCTGTGTGAAGTAAGGATTATTGAAGCTCTGTGCTGTAACTGCTTGATCGAGATAATAAAGAAGAAGACTTTGTGGACGTAGCCCCAGGGTGGGGGTGAACCATGGTAACTTTGTGTGTTGTGCTATGTGCCTCGATCTGATGAGTTGTCTCTTCCTTGCTAAATGCCTTGATGTGTTTAGATAGATCTAGTTATGCTTTGTGCTTATGAGATATGAATGAAGGTTAGGTATGATATATAAGATGCTTAGTGCTTGATCTGCCGAATCTGATCTATCTTTCTGTGGATAAGTTTTGAATCATCTTAGATCCAAGTACATACTGTGATGCTCTGTGCTATATGCAAAGTATCATTAGGGTTAAATATTGATGGATAATCTATGCTAGGTAATTTGTAAGCGATATAATCACAGATCTGTGTCCCAGCTAAGGTTGCAGACATCTGAGTCCTGCAACCACCCCTGCCTCTACCTCGGGTGAGACTTCATCTTCTTCGCAGGTGTTGTCGAAAGGGACAATAGTTAGGGTTTTGTTGGTGCACTCTTGAGCATTGAACCCTTGGTCTGCCCCTGTACCAACACCTTACCCTCATAGATTCAAGTGATACTGCCAACCTCTTGGGTTGTCACTCATGCTCTATGTCACTTAAGATGGATTCTTGTTAGGCACCATCTTCTCTGCATTCAAAACCATGCATAGAACCATTTTCTTCTTCCTGGTTCCTTATTGATTTCTCTTCCATTATCTTGGGATGTTCATGGACTTGACTCCATCTAGGAGTTTTTCCTTGTCTACTTTACATACTTGCCACCACATATTATGTTGATATTATATTTCAGCAGTCCATTATTATTTGGATTTCTCCGATCCAACTCTTGCATGAACAATTATATATTTCCAGTCATGTTCTCTGAGTAAGCTTGAATAGTTAACCCCAACTTATTTCTTGAATCAATTTGATTTAGTCTTTTCATGACTGATCCTATCAACACTATTATTATCTTGATGAATTATTACTTTCTCCTATCTTGACCCATCTGATTTTTCACCCTAACATGCATAGTCAACTTCTATCATGCCATATTTGATGACCTTCATGCCATGGAGGATTACGTTCCACTGCACATTATGATAGCAATAATGGAGGTGCTATCTCCAAAATGTAGGACTGCTCCTTGGAGATATTGTCACTTTCTCCATGCATACATTTCATCTTTCTCTATAAAAAAAATACTAGCATTCTGATATATATTAATCTATATAGATTAGGTCTTCCCACTATGTACTTCTTTATCTTAACATTCTTTAGTCTTGACCTTGATCGTCTTGTGGAGTATTCTTGACGTAACATTATGTCCTCAAGTTCCTCTGTTCCTTGTTGATATCAGGTCCAAACTCTTTTATATTCCATAAAACCATCCTTATTCCCATGCTTTGCATCTCCATATGAAATTATGGTTCATGCATTATCATGTATTGCAAATGGCTTTCTCCACCTAGCATTCACATTTTATGTGCAAATATTGTCACTTGGATTATCTTCCCCAAACAAGAATTCCATTCGAGGTTTCCATGTTGTTTATTGAACCCAACATCTGATCCAATGAATTCTGAAAAATATTGAATGTAAATTGAAGAATTTTCCCTATTCTTCTTCCTTCTTTCTTCTATCCGAAGACATCTCTAGCACTTTTTTTTTGTTTTAAATGCAACCATTACATCTAAAAAACGGGCGTACAACAAATTTTGTTAGCTAGAACCACAATATACCATTTTGGTATTATATGCACAATTTTCCTTTTATGGTCACCAACAATCTTCTTTTTGACTTCCTGTGATCTAAGCTGCTCAATCCTTAATTATTGTTGAATACATGGAATCCTCTTTCCAAGACCTTTCCGTTGATTGCTTCCTAGCTCAATTCAGAATCTTGAGTAGAAAGTTATGATCCTTTAAAACTTGTGCTTTTTCTCTGATGCACTTCTTGTGCAACATATCTCTTTTCTCTGAGCTAATGGCTCTTAGATATTTGCTCGACACTATCATAAATTTCCCAGGCTTTCAATACCTCTCTTGATGCAGCTTCGAACCAGATGAAACCCACAAGATTCCTTCCTAACCCCTTTTCCCTTCTTTAACAATGTTTTCAAGCACTAGCGCCTTTTCTTCATTCCTCGATTTGCATGTGATCATGGGCTGTGACTAAGTGCTAATAGTTGGGCGCTTATTCGGAGCCTTGAAACTTAGAGGCTCTGAAGCTTCAGAGGTTCCTTTCCGCACATCACAAACATCAAAAAACCTTGAATTGGTGAATTCACGGAGGACGCTGGATCTACGGTCCACATTCTCTGTTAAGATATACGGTGGATAGGAGCTTCGAGACTCCATATTTGGCAGTTTCCAAAACACATCACAACCATCTCCTGGTGTGCCAAATTGGAAAACTCGCGAAGTGGGGTGGATCAATGGTCCACGACTTCCTAGCATCCAACGACTGGGATTTATTATAGAACTTTGGGCTTCAAAATTTCTGGACTGTCCATGCTCTCCAACCTTCCAGAGTGCCCAGTCTCCAGACTATGGTATCTATTTCCACGTACCTTCTCTAGATCAACGGTCGATATTAACTCTAGCCTTCAGGAGTTCTCGACTCAACGCAACTGCAACACAATTCCTCCAGAGTACCAAGTCTTTAGATCTCGGGATCAGGTGCCACGCGTACCTGGTGATCCACAATCGAGATATACTTTGGCCTTCAGGAGTCCTTTACCTAGACTGCTTACCTTGAATGCTCTGGAATACGAGATCTACTGTCGTGTGTCCTTCCTCGATCAACGATGAGGATTTTCTCTGCTTTTCGGAGCTTCGGGAGTCTTCAAACTTTAACAGTTTTTGACAAAGTTCAACTACTTTGTGCAATCCATCAGGGACCCCACCGACCATACTTGAGGGAAGTGCCACATGGTGAAATACTAGAAGCAGACACCTGGCCCAATCAGGTGGGTGACACGTGTCACATTCTAATTGGCATAATAAATCTTCAAAGGGTACATAAATCACTAACATGTGGCATGCATCTCGTGTGTCCACGTCATCTCAGGTGATGTTAGTGAGTCACATCACTTCGGACTTTAGGGCTCTGGGACTTTAGAACTCTGAGATTTCAGAAGATTTTACACTTGCACACCTCAAGTCTTCCAAATGCTAAATTCCCAAACTTCTTAACCTTCCGAGTCCACATAGTAAAACTATCATCAATTAAGGTGGTGATATGTGGCAGACCTAGGTAAGTCCACGTCACCCTAGGTGATGTCATATTGTCACGCCATACCCGACGCTTCAGGACTTCGGGGATTTCCTGCCTTCAACATTTTCTCCAAGATGTCGAACTGTCGAACTGGTCCACGTCACCCCTGGTGAATTTACTTTGATGCTCCAGGACTTCAGGGATTTCCTCCCTTTCGCACAACCACAAACTATTCTTTCGGAGTGTCGAAACTTTAAACCTTCTTAATAGTTGGACACGTATCCCTTGGAATAGACGATCTGGATTGGTTTCGGATTTAAGGACTTCAACAGTTTTCTTTGCTTATAGCTTTAAAACAACTGGAGGGGTGAAGTCCAAAGGACTTCGGTGCCTAACCTCCATGCATATTCTCTCGATCTAACGGTTGTGGGGAATCTGTCTCCCTCTGAGTAGATCCAACTGCCCAATTTAACTCTGCGGCCCAATACCACGTTTTTCGTGGTTTATCAAACTGCTATAGTCCTGATCTTCTGAACACATTCCAAGTGTTCTCTTAGTGCCCTTCTGGCACTCTGTACATCAAAACTCTTTGGAATTTTTACTCCAAATTCCTCGTTCTTCGCCCATCTAGGTTCAGTGTTGAAACCATGGCCTCTGAACTTGAATTTTTTCCATTTCAACAACAATTACTTTCCGAAACTTTTTCTTCAACTTCCACTTACATGGCCCATCCAGGCTCAATGTTGAAACCTTGGCTCTGATACCAATTAGATACCAATTTGTAGCATACCCAACCATAACCTGCTGGGCTATGCCACAAAGAGATTCTTGCGGAAACATCATACACATCTAGGCCACCTAGGCCAGGACATGCTACCTCATAGAAATGAAAATTATCATGTGCATATGTATAAACATAAACAAACAACATATTGTGCTAATACACGGATTAATGTGGAAATAACAGTAATCCTACACATACAACATATACAAGCATTACTGATCAATTATAACACATGCACAAATACACATCATGTAAATGAACATAAAAGTGATACTTATCTTTTAATAGAATACCACCAACTACGTGCAGACCTTCCACGAACCTCCCAACCATAGACCATGTTGCTCATCACTCTCAGCAGTGGGTCACCCCCGAGCTGGGACTAAACTCCACCNAGGGTTAAATATTGATGGATAATCTATGCTAGGTAATTTGTAAGCGATATAATCACAGATCTGTGTCCCAGCTAAGGTTGCAGACATCTGAGTCCTGCAACCACCCCTGCCTCTACCTCGGGTGAGACTTCATCTTCTTCGCAGGTGTTGTCGAAAGGGACAATAGTTAGGGTTTTGTTGGTGCACTCTTGAGCATTGAACCCTTGGTCTGCCCCTGTACCAACACCTTACCCTCATAGATTCAAGTGATACTGCCAACCTCTTGGGTTGTCACTCATGCTCTATGTCACTTAAGATGGATTCTTGTTAGGCACCATCTTCTCTGCATTCAAAACCATGCATAGAACCATTTTCTTCTTCCTGGTTCCTTATTGATTTCTCTTCCATTATCTTGGGATGTTCATGGACTTGACTCCATCTAGGAGTTTTTCCTTGTCTACTTTACATACTTGCCACCACATATTATGTTGATATTATATTTCAGCAGTCCATTATTATTTGGATTTCTCCGATCCAACTCTTGCATGAACAATTATATATTTCCAGTCATGTTCTCTGAGTAAGCTTGAATAGTTAACCCCAACTTATTTCTTGAATCAATTTGATTTAGTCTTTTCATGACTGATCCTATCAACACTATTATTATCTTGATGAATTATTACTTTCTCCTATCTTGACCCATCTGATTTTTCACCCTAACATGCATAGTCAACTTCTATCATGCCATATTTGATGACCTTCATGCCATGGAGGATTACGTTCCACTGCACATTATGATAGCAATAATGGAGGTGCTATCTCCAAAATGTAGGACTGCTCCTTGGAGATATTGTCACTTTCTCCATGCATACATTTCATCTTTCTCTATAAAAAAAATACTAGCATTCTGATATATATTAATCTATATAGATTAGGTCTTCCCACTATGTACTTCTTTATCTTAACATTCTTTAGTCTTGACCTTGATCGTCTTGTGGAGTATTCTTGACGTAACATTATGTCCTCAAGTTCCTCTGTTCCTTGTTGATATCAGGTCCAAACTCTTTTATATTCCATAAAACCATCCTTATTCCCATGCTTTGCATCTCCATATGAAATTATGGTTCATGCATTATCATGTATTGCAAATGGCTTTCTCCACCTAGCATTCACATTTTATGTGCAAATATTGTCACTTGGATTATCTTCCCCAAACAAGAATTCCATTCGAGGTTTCCATGTTGTTTATTGAACCCAACATCTGATCCAATGAATTCTGAAAAATATTGAATGTAAATTGAAGAATTTTCCCTATTCTTCTTCCTTCTTTCTTCTATCCGAAGACATCTCTAGCACTTTTTTTTTGTTTTAAATGCAACCATTACATCTAAAAAACGGGCGTACAACAAATTTTGTTAGCTAGAACCACAATATACCATTTTGGTATTATATGCACAATTTTCCTTTTATGGTCACCAACAATCTTCTTTTTGACTTCCTGTGATCTAAGCTGCTCAATCCTTAATTATTGTTGAATACATGGAATCCTCTTTCCAAGACCTTTCCGTTGATTGCTTCCTAGCTCAATTCAGAATCTTGAGTAGAAAGTTATGATCCTTTAAAACTTGTGCTTTTTCTCTGATGCACTTCTTGTGCAACATATCTCTTTTCTCTGAGCTAATGGCTCTTAGATATTTGCTCGACACTATCATAAATTTCCCAGGCTTTCAATACCTCTCTTGATGCAGCTTCGAACCAGATGAAACCCACAAGATTCCTTCCTAACCCCTTTTCCCTTCTTTAACAATGTTTTCAAGCACTAGCGCCTTTTCTTCATTCCTCGATTTGCATGTGATCATGGGCTGTGACTAAGTGCTAATAGTTGGGCGCTTATTCGGAGCCTTGAAACTTAGAGGCTCTGAAGCTTCAGAGGTTCCTTTCCGCACATCACAAACATCAAAAAACCTTGAATTGGTGAATTCACGGAGGACGCTGGATCTACGGTCCACATTCTCTGTTAAGATATACGGTGGATAGGAGCTTCGAGACTCCATATTTGGCAGTTTCCAAAACACATCACAACCATCTCCTGGTGTGCCAAATTGGAAAACTCGCGAAG
The DNA here is from genome assembly GCA_000966675.3 of Picea glauca. Taxonomy (NCBI): domain Eukaryota; kingdom Viridiplantae; phylum Streptophyta; class Pinopsida; order Pinales; family Pinaceae; genus Picea; species Picea glauca. The sequence continues at coordinate 60,475 of JZKD02S1696224.1, forward strand.
TGGGGTGGATCAATGGTCCACGACTTCCTAGCATCCAACGACTGGGATTTATTATAGAACTTTGGGCTTCAAAATTTCTGGACTGTCCATGCTCTCCAACCTTCCAGAGTGCCCAGTCTCCAGACTATGGTATCTATTTCCACGTACCTTCTCTAGATCAACGGTCGATATTAACTCTAGCCTTCAGGAGTTCTCGACTCAACGCAACTGCAACACAATTCCTCCAGAGTACCAAGTCTTTAGATCTCGGGATCAGGTGCCACGCGTACCTGGTGATCCACAATCGAGATATACTTTGGCCTTCAGGAGTCCTTTACCTAGACTGCTTACCTTGAATGCTCTGGAATACGAGATCTACTGTCGTGTGTCCTTCCTCGATCAACGATGAGGATTTTCTCTGCTTTTCGGAGCTTCGGGAGTCTTCAAACTTTAACAGTTTTTGACAAAGTTCAACTACTTTGTGCAATCCATCAGGGACCCCACCGACCATACTTGAGGGAAGTGCCACATGGTGAAATACTAGAAGCAGACACCTGGCCCAATCAGGTGGGTGACACGTGTCACATTCTAATTGGCATAATAAATCTTCAAAGGGTACATAAATCACTAACATGTGGCATGCATCTCGTGTGTCCACGTCATCTCAGGTGATGTTAGTGAGTCACATCACTTCGGACTTTAGGGCTCTGGGACTTTAGAACTCTGAGATTTCAGAAGATTTTACACTTGCACACCTCAAGTCTTCCAAATGCTAAATTCCCAAACTTCTTAACCTTCCGAGTCCACATAGTAAAACTGTCATCAATTAAGGTGGTGACATGTGGTAGAACTAGGTAAGTCCACGTCACCCTAGGTGATGTCATATTGTCACGCCATACCCGATGCTTCGGGACTTCGGGGATTTCCTGCCTTCAACATTTTCTCCAAGATGTCGAACTGTCGAACTGGTCCACGTCACCCCTGGTGAATTTACTTTGATGCTCCAGGACTTCGGGGATTTCCTCCCTTTCGCACAACCACAAACTATTCTTTCGGAGTGCCAAAACTTTAAACCTTCTTAATAGTTGGACACGTATCCCTTGGAATAGACGATCTGGATTGGTTTCGGATTTTAGGACTTCAACAGTTTTCTTTGCTTATAGCTTTAAAACAACTGGAGGGGTGAAGTCCGAAGGACTTCGGTGCCTAACCTCCATGCATATTCTCTCGATCTAACGATTGTGGGGAATCTGTCTCCCTCTGAGTAGATCCAACTGCCCAATTTAACTCTGCGGCCCAATACCACGTTTGTCGTGGTTTATCAAACTGCTATAGTCCTGATCTTCTGAACACATTCCAAGTGTTCTCTTAGCGCCCTTCTGGCACTCTGTACATCAAAACTCTCTGGAATTTTTACTCCAAATTCCTCGTTCTTCGCCCATCTAGGTTCAGTGTTGAAACCATGGCCTCTGAACTTGAATTTTTTCCATTTCAACAACAATTACTTTCCGAAACTTTTTCTTCACCTTCCACTTACATGGCCCATCCAGGCTCAATGTTGAAACCTTGGCTCTGATACCATTTTGTAATGTCCCCAGCCACCCAACAAGCCGGGAAACACCACAGAGGAAACATCTTTATGCTCTGATACCAATTATATACCAATTTGTAGCATACCCAACCATAACCTGCTGGGCTATGCCACAAAGAGATTCTTGCGGAAACATCATACACATCTAGGCCACCTAGGCCAGGACATGCTACCTCATAGAAATGAAAATTATCATGTGCATATGTATAAACATAAACAAACAACATATTGTGCTAATACACGGATTAATGTGGAAATAACAGTAATCCTACACATACAACATATACAAGCATTACTGATCAATTATAACACATGCACAAATACACATCATGTAAATGAACATAAAAGTGATACTTATCTTTTAATAGAATACCACCAACTACGTGCAGACCTTCCACGAACCTCCCAACCATAGACCATGTTGCTCATCACTCTCAGCAGTGGGTCACCCCCGAGCTGGGACTAAACTCCACCTAGGTAAAGGGATTCCTAGTCTAGGCCAAGACTATGGGAACTGCATAGTACAACATGAAGGATTTCCTACCAGGAGCCACTTACGCCCACCGCTCACATACTCTCATTCCTGACATGCCTATTCCACTCCAAGAGTGCACACCTTCACTGTCCAACAATCCATCGACTGCTACACCTCCCTTTCCTTGGGCTTCAACAACATGATGGATCATGAATTCTCAGAGCTATAGTTGCTACTGGACTCCCTCCAAGAGAACTCACTTCCCCAACAAACTCTCTCACCTGGAGAG
>JZKD02S1696224.1:102782-131853 GCA_000966675.3 Picea glauca
CATGTTGATTTGGCTGAGGAGGATGATACACAGGATTGGCCATGTTGATTTGGTTAGTGATGAGCGTTGTTGTTTCAACATCGGGCAAACATTATCCCATATTGGTCATGCATGGGGCTATGCTAGTGATGATATGACCAAGGGAGAATGATTCATTCACTCATGAGGCTCTAGTAGTGATGAATAGCCAATGTATGTTTATTTTCTCTAGGCAATAGCATTAGGTAGACATTCTCCTAGATTGGTCATGATGTATGTTTATTTTCTCTAGGCAATAGCATTAGGTAGACATTCTCCTAGTTTGGTCATGCATAGGGCTATGCTAGTGCTGATATGACCAAGGGAGAATGATTCATTCACTTATGGGGCTCTGCTAGTAGTGAATGTCCCAAAGCACCAGGAAAACATTATCCTAGATTGGTCATGCATGGGGCTATGCTAGTGCTAATATGACCAAGGGTACTAATTCATTCACTCATGGGGCTTTTCTAGTGGTGAATGACCCAAGCATAGTCCTTCTCATAACAAGGTCCTTCTCTGATTAATGAGATTTATGTGGTTGGGATTTTCAAAAGTGTTTGAATCTGAAACGTCGACAATATATTGACAAGACTATGGCTAATATGAACACTTCTGAAGGTCCTTCTCTTGACAAGGAATGGATGGACTTGAGATGCTATCACATGCATATTCTAGGATGGAATGCATGTGCGGAGATGACACATAAACATGGCTCATGAAGACAACCTTTCTATGACAGAATAAATCCAAGTATGGAGAATGCCTCCCTCGTTGAGAGGAAGGGTGGAGATTTGCAACTTTGGGCAGTCATTCTCCCCAAGAAAGTACAAGAAGACCCATCTATACCATTACAGAAGCCCCGAGAAGAAGATGGAGACCTAGGAAGAGAATTTGGCCCCACATGAAAATAATTAAGTAATTGAAGACCCAGAAATAAGAATTTGGCCCCAGATTGGCGCCTAGATTAGTATAAATATAGGACTACCTAATTTCATTTGGACATACAGATAGTTCTCCTTTTTGTAGTGCACACAAGGTAGTTGAAGTTGCATTTGTGCTATTTTGCTATATGTTGGTTCTGATTGTCTTGGAGAGTGCACCACACTTAGAGAAGCTCTTGCTTGGTTTCTCTTGGTGATTTTATTGAGGCGTTAGGTCTTGGTGATGCTAGCCTTGGGGAGGATCTTCTCTGTATGGTATTTTGGATATTGATGGTGATGTACTGGTAATATCTTGGACTAAATTCTTCTATAGAAAGGTTGTTAGGTTTTCTCCCAAGGTTTGGTTTCCCATGATAAACTGTTGTGTTCTTGTGTCTACTGTGCATGGTTAATATTTCTAGATCTTGTTAGTTCCACTGCATTGTTATAGTTGAAATTTTCAGTGTGTAGTTATCCTATGATAATTTTTATATGAAAGTTAATCTTGTTATTAATCATAAGGAAATAACTATCAAGAGCTGAGAATCATAAAAACATCAACACTTTTTACTCCCTTTTCTCCATCGACAAGCCACAAATGTCCCTTCTACTGCAAAACAAGGGAACACAAATTGGGGACATGACAAAATTATAACTCTACATTATTGACGTACAAATGCCGACTCTAATATAGGGGGAAATAGATTTGAATCTTGCACCTCTCCCATGCAAGAGTAAAGACTTTACCAACTAACCATAGGATGATAATAAAATATAGATATAATTGATGTTGTACTAATTTTACATAATGTCCAAAGGTATTTTTACAATAAATACTGGAAACAACATGGAGGTCACCACTAACCCAATTGTTGATCATGACAAAAAAAATGATTGAGTGATTCTAGTAAACATAAACAAGCAAGAAATACTTTATTTTGGATCTTCAATAGACAAAATCATTCTTGTGTTATGAAAGTCACCCTTCAACTAAGAAGCCATGAGTGGGGGGTGTTTATTCCACAAAAGTTACCTATGAATTACGCTTGGCCTCACCCATTTTTTGCAAGCATAGGAACAAGMACAAGCAYGCCATTTGAGATATTTTCATCCTGGTGGTACAATAACRACACCCTACTTTCAATAACCTGCCAATCCACCATTAACTAATATTGAAAATTTAACAAAATACACCCCTTTTCTAAAAAAAAACAATTCTATATTTCTATTGGTGTATAAGAACAYTTATGAAAGGTTGCAATGTCAACCAATTCTAACACTAGCATTGAAGAAAATAAATTCCTTGATATCTAATTGCTTTAACTATAATAATGATCTTCAAAATTTTATATCATTGGTTAGCATAAGTAGTAAGATCCAAGAGTCCAATACTTAAAATCACTATTTTTGGCAAGAAAAAATATCAAAGATAATAATATCAAACTCACGAAAGAATAAGATTATGCAATTACAAGGATTAATCAAGTGGTAAGAGGATCATCTTTATTATTATTCTATTTCCCACCCCATCGTTGAGTCATCATCCCAAGTTATAGTGCATTAACTTATTCTCTTCTAATGGGGACTTCTCTAGTTTGAGATTTACAGTGAAAATGTGAGGAACTTGTCATTCACAGGGCTGGGAAGAGAGCTATAACGACAACTATGTTAATAATCATAACCTCCCTCATGGTCTAGCATGTTGTGTGTCAACATCAAACATAGTTTTGAAGTGATTGTTGAGTTTAGATCAAGGAGTTGTCAAATCTCTAAGAGGCTCTCAACTCATATTGCAAATAGATCCTCCCTATTAAACAAGAAGATGACAAAGATGGATGATGAGCAACTTGAACATATAGACATGGAAAACAATAAGCAATGAAAGATAATGCATATCAAACTCTTTCAACCCATGCAACAACTTATTTGTCTAGGAGCATGGTTTAAAATAAAAATGGACACAATGTTTTAGGGTTAAAAAGATGCTATATGGATGGAATTCAACATGCCATGAGTGATTATAAGATAGGACACAGGGGGAAATGGCCACAAAATGTCAAACCCACTGCCACACTAATTTGGTGAAAGGGTAAAACCCAAAATTTTTATTGAGGGAACCAAGCTTGCTACATAAGGGATGTTTGGGTTTAGGGATACCCAAATGACCTAGGCAATCGCTAGAAACATGGTCTTCCACAATAAGATACCAAACAAGGAATATTTTTTAGTCTCAATCAAATATATCCAAATAATCATTGGTCTAAAGAACCAATTATTCTACCTGGAGTTGAGATGTCACAACCTATTTAATAAAACATTAAGAATTGGACTCTTAACAATCCATCAATATCCATCAACAAACTTGTATTTGAGGAAGGCCATAGAGACATCCTTTTTTTATCCTTCCATCAACTCCTTATTGACCTAAATCCCAACTTAAAGAGGAGAGAATATGAACTAAACTCTTAACTTTATTTGGAATCACCTTCCTAACATTGTTAAGTCTAAATGTACCCTTTAGTTTGAACCAAAGGATCCATTCCTTAGTTCTAACATTATCAATATCAGTAATAACTACTACAATAAAGGTTTGGGGTGTCCTTTTTTACATTTTCTTACAAGGAAATTAGAAATCAAACACACATCAATCTTTAGTGTCCTTTTTTGCACCCACTTTTTCATCCCTTTACATTTGTTTTGCGTTTTTTCTCATATTTTGTTTATTTAACATCCATATTGCATCCTTTTTTTTTTTTGCCTTTTATGTCTATTTCATGTCCATTTTGCATCTTTTTAGTGTCTTGTTTGCGTCCTTTTAGCATCTCAATTTTTTCATCTATTTCACCTTTTTTCTTTATTTTTGGGTCCTCTTTAGTCATTATTACATGCTTATCATACCCTTTTGCATTTTTTTTTGTCATTTATACTTTCAAGCATTTATGCATCTTTTTGAGTCCTTTCCCACCCTTCATATTGTAGAGGTTGTTCTAATTTGTTTAACACATGTCTAAAGTCAAAATTCCACTCTATAATTGAAAAGTTATGGATCTGACAAGTTAACTTAGTCACATGTCCACTTTAGTACATTTATTGTTTGCCTCGTTATGCTACTTGACAATAGTTACTCATCACTTATTAATGAGACACTCATTGCATGGCCTTTCATATTCTTAATCGTTTCATATTTTAAGCTTTTCAATTCCAATGTAATTGAATAGTGATAATAGTGGCAACATGTTCATATTCTCTAACACATTAAGTTCTACATTTCAATGTGATTTCCATGACTTGATTGCTCCTAAATATTTGATTAGATCTATCCTCAAGGAGGGATTAGTCGGCTCCACCCTCTTTGGGGGGATTCAACTTCAAATACGGGTCAAGGGTTTGACCCACAAGGGACCCTCCCTCTTGAGGTCATGCCCATGAAGGTTACAATGTGGAGATAGAGTGGGCTACTCATGAGGAGTGGTCATCGCCCAATGGTAGGTTGCTTAATCATTGGGGTTCATTGATTTATTTATTTATTTGGATCTGCTTTCATATGAAAAATGATCTTGAATCTTGCCCTTTTTGAATTGAACTTGAAGGTCCTTAACTTCGACATATTTTCAAGCTCTTCCAATGTGTTTGTGGCAATTATCCATATTAAGACCCTTCAAAAGGTTTAGCTTGCCAAACTTGTAGAGGTTGGAATATCATTTGTAACGGTCAAAAGAATGCCCAAAACAAAGTTTATATGCAAAATTTATGGCCTTGAGGAGTTGATGTTCTAACTAGACTCCTTGCAGCCTACCTTCCTTTCGCTTCATCAATTCCTAGTGTTACGGTTTTGGGATCTTATGGATTTTGCCTCTCAGGGTTTTGGCATTATGATTAAATGTAGTTTTAGGCTCATATTATGGGTTTTTCTATGATTAAACACAAACATCACATCTCTTCTTAAAGATAAGCTCCCACCATTCTAGCCACTTTATCGTGTTATGTACATTATAGTGTTTTTGACCATTGATTCATTGATAAAATTTGGATTTCACTATATATGGTGTTTCACTTTGTTATATTTTATACATAATCTGGATCAATGGTATCATAACAATCTACTCCCTATTGTTTTTATGTGAATGTCCCCCATGAGATAAAGGTATAGGGAGTTGAGCCTCAAGGTAATTGACCTTGGTGAAGATCTCATTTTCCATCACAAATGGCCTTGCAGGGTAACATAAAAGAAAGAAGATGAAGCAAGATATCCTATTAAGTTGTTACTCCAAGAAGCCCTTGTGTCACATAGTAATGAAATGATGGATTATTTTTCCTACATTGTTCAATACCTCGCAATAACGATGGATGTACCTTCAACGAGAAATCATTTCAAAGGAACAATGCCCTTTAAGATACAAGTTCATTTTGATATTTATTTATTTCAAAAAATAATAGACGTAAAATCTTTGGGGAGATGGTTATATCAACAAAATGTTTTTTTTTCCAAGTAACATATGTCAAGGGAAACTGCCTAGGCACTTCCCCTCATTCCAAGGATGGTCCATAGAGTAAAACCTAGATTCTTCAAGGCACAAGGCTAAGTCAAAAACTCATGAATAGATCATAGGTAGCTCATCAACAATTGAATCATTAAGAGAAAATTGTTGGACAATTGGTTCTCATTGATGTCAACCCTTGGAGCATTCGAGATATCCCAAAGTTGTGATCGATATTGATGGTGAGTTAGTTGTCATTTATGTCAACAAGAGTGGTTGATGTTAGTCAATGTGATGGGTGAATTTAATGAAGTCTACAAGAATCCCTAGAGGCGTGGTTATGGAACTTGAGGTTGATCGAGGAAATAAGGACATGAATGACAGGGTAAATGCATGTAATACATTCATAAATGGATGGTATTTGTCATGCCATTTTTGGTGATAGTTGGTACACCACGTGGTTCCTCATAGTTGAGGAGTTATGAGGTCATGAAGTTGGAATCCCCAAATATGGGTTACAAAGCCCCTAGTTGGTTACAAGACAATTAATGAAAGGGTTAAGCAATTGTAACAAGAAACCCCGAAAGTAAGGAAATAAGCTACTTATCAAAAGTATAAATACCCCTAAAGGAGTCTTTCATAAGTACATTCACACACACATTCATTAATATCTATCTTGTGAGAATATCTTGGTCTATTGCCGAATCTGAGGTTGAATTTGAGGTAGCAAGTCTGAGGTTGCGAAGGAAGGTCGAAGGTAAAAGTATTGAAATTGTAGGAAAATGAGTAATCCTAGTTTCTGAGGTTATCCGTGGGTTACAGGTCAGAAGGGCATAGATGTAGTGGAGAAAAGAACAGATATCCGCGGGTAGTAGAAGAGAAAGTCACGAATATGTGAAAATCTTGTGAAAGGTTGTGAAGTGATGCTTGTACCAGGTTGTTGATGCCCAGGTTGGTTTACTAATCTATCTGATACATCAAGGTGTCTACAAGATCATAGGTATGCTTATGTGTTAGTTTTAAGGCTTATTCTTATGTTGTTATGGTACATTCTTGAGGCATGTCATGGAAATGATTTTGTATGGTACACCTTGGTGATGGTATGATACATTGTTAGAGGCACTTGGCATATATGGTATATGAGTGATATGGAACATGTTTGATGGTATCTCTTGGTACATGGTTTACGGTTGTTGGCACATACTTGAGGCAAATGGTTTGAGGTATATCTTGGTTACATGTTGATAATGTGATGATCATACCTTTGGTATCTTGTTGAAGCATTGGTATATGTTTTAGGCACATCTTTGGTGCATAGTGTGAGGCATACTCTTGGTACATGTATGAGGTGCATGTCTTGGTGATGTTGGTATAGGTTGATGTACATGGTATGGTACAAGTTGATGTACATTGTATGGTACATGGTATGGTACATGTTGATGTACATGGTATGGTACAAGTTGATGCATAGGTTGTTGCACATGGTTGATGCAAATTGTATATTTCAGGTTCGGTACATGGTTGAGATACATATCTTGTGATGATATGTTGGTGATCTTGGTAGAGGCATGTTTTGGTGATGTTTGAGCATCTGGTTGAGAGGTGTTCTTGGTGATCGAGGATATGGTTTTGTATCAGTGACAATGACTGGTTGGATATAGTGACAGGTTACAGGTTGATGTGGTAGTGGCAGTTTGGTCTACACTTATATTTCAGGGCAGTAGGATGGGGCAAGGAAAGGGGGTTGTAGCCTCCCTCTCATTGGTGCTGGAGAACATAGGGAGTTAGATATTCCTTCAGGTTGGAGGCTGAGAATCAGGGGGTTGTATCCTCCTTCTGATTGGAGATGGAGAAGTGAGGAGGTTGGATCCTCCTTCCAATTGTAGCTGGTAAATCAGTGAGTTGTATCTTCCTTCAGGTTGGAGCCTGTAAATAGGGGGTCGTAGCCTCCTTCCAGTTGTGGTTGGAGAATTGGGAAGTTGGTGCTTCCAATGAATGTATTCTTGACAATATATAAGAAAGCATTCCATGGTTTTCTCCCATTTAGGTTTCCATGTAAATTCTGGTGTACTGTGTATTTGATGTGATGTGATGTTGCTTATGTTTATATGCTCAGGATATATTGAATGTAATCATAAATGATACATTGACGACATGATGTCGATCAAGTTGAAGTTTATATATTGTGGTTAAAAATGGTAAAAGTACTCATACTGATTCACCCCCTCTTAGTTTTCCAACAAAAACTTGCCACAAAGTGGGAATTGAACCCGAGTGGGTAGGGTAACAACTTTTCTTCACAAACACTTGAGTTACAGGAATTGACTAATTAGCTAGAGGTTGTTTCTATGTTCATAACTTTTCCATTAGTGAGAAGATTACCTTTTTCACTCTTGAAGTCCCTTTCCCATGTAAAATATGGGTGATACACCTACTATGTACGAGATCATGGAGATGATTCTAGAGAGTATGAGACAAAGCCCACTTAGGGGGGATTTTGTTGATACCCTTGAAGAGGAATATTTAAGTTTTGGAAACATATGAAGACCAATATGGTGCCAAGGTAAATAATGGATAGTGTTGGAGTAATATAATACCTTTCATGCCATGCAAGTAAAATTAAGTATCAAGGAATCTTAGTGTATAACGTCTCCACTATAATCCCTAGTTTAATTAATGCATAATGTAGATATGAAATGCAGCCACGGCCAAGATATGTATATGCAAATTGTATTTATGAATTTTAATAAATAAAACGTGATTCCAGTTGTTGCATGACATGGACATAGATGGGGGTTGATTAATCCACGAGAGATGGGAGGGTCTAAGAGAATGTCTAAGAGAGCGGTCCAAGGAGGAATTACCCATGTTTATTAATTCAACACACTTCCTAAAATTACTATTGGTACATGAACCTTCTATTTTGTTGTTGAGTGTTCCCAGAGCCAGTCATTGAATGCATGTAAGAGAGTGGGTGTAATAAGTCACATCCCATAGTTATTGGAAGCATGGGGGTTGAGTACAATCAACTTGGGGAAGTGTGTAAGTTGAGAAAGAAAGCAAAGAGGGGAAATTCATATGGGGAGAATAGGCAGTTTTTGGACAGTCGTGTTTTTGCATGAACAACAAGCAAATAATAGGGAAGAAGAGCATTGGAGTTGGAGCAACCATGGAGGGTGAATTATGAAGCATATTTGGAGCAAAAGACTTAAGAGCCAGGTTGTCAAGCCTGAAGAGTGAACTTTTGAGTGAGTTTCACTGTAATAGTAAGTGATTGTTGTTGTTTTCCTTGTAGTTTTCCTCACAGTGAGTGCCCTTGAGTTCCCCGATAGTGAGATTCCTGGTTACCTGTGCTAGAGAGATTGATACAAAAATAGGATGCCTGATGGAATGAGAATAGTGAAGGGGTATGTTCCTTGTTCTGTGCAGGTCGAGAGGAAGAGAGCTGGTGGAAAATAAAGATAGTTGTAGGAGAATACTAGTGGGTTGTGGGATTTTTTGAGCTATGAGTGGACAATGAGAGACCACTCTCTTTTTTGGATTTCTAGCCCCAACTCAGGGGTGAATTGTTGTTGAGATATGGAACAATAAGTCTATGGTTGGGTGGAACGTCCATCCCAAGTAGTTGGTTGCAAAATTGATTTAAAAGATAAGTGTTTTATCTATTTTATGTGTTACATTTATGAGCTTAATGGTTGTGCATTCACTCCATGTTTAATAGGGATTTATATGATGTTGTGTTGAGTTATTTAAACTGCATTCATGTTGATTTTAGCATGTTGTAGATGCATTTAATTAATAGCATCAAACAATAATTAAATATGTGTGTAATTCGTAGTTGGTAAGCTATAGTAAATTAGTTAGCATACTTTTATTTATTTATGAGTATTTTCGCACATAATGGACCTCAACTAGGCTGGGGAATGTTACACTCAACAAAACTTGGTTTTAAAATATTGCAGTGGCCTACATAAATACATATAGATAAAATGTATTTTCTCAACATCTCTTCACTAGGAGAAACTTATAGTTACACTATCAAGATTGAAGAAAAAATTCGATAGGAGGGTAAGCAAGATTTTGGGGATGGAAAAAGAAGGGTAATGACACTCCTAACCCTAAAAAAGAAGGCAAAGCAATGATAAACACCTTAATACAAGCAACCAAATCAACACACAAAGAAGAATAATGAGAAATTGAAGAAGGACATAGGCAAATGGTGCGAAACCCATAAGAGTCCTTGGCACAACAATGATGAATGTTGTGCTAGACACTCATTATTCTTGAGTTGAAAGCCTCAAACTTTGATTCATATAAGATTTAAACAAATCCCTTGGATAAGGGAAAACAAATCATTAACATGGAACCCAATATTATTATCTCCATCACAAAGGTCTATCGAGAGGAACCAAAGGAACCCAAGGAACCCAAGGAACCCAAGGAAGGTGAGCACCTCTTCCGCTCACATATATGGGTGAAGGGGAAATGATTGATTTTCATTTTTGACAATAGCAACTATAATAAACCCTATCTCAATAGAGACATCAATAATATAAAGTCACAAACAACATCGCACCCCTAGCCATACACCTTCGGTTGACTAAGATAGGGGCAATACATCCATGTTAGCTTGTAGTGTCACCTGCAACATACCATCAAGCCATTCAAAGATGAGGTGTTAGGTATTTCTTCCCTACTTGAAGTTTGTGATATTATTTTCAGGCCAACCATATATGCGTCAAAGCATCGTGTTTTTTACCATTTTAGGCCCCATAGTGTCAATGTTACCTTAGGAGATTAGTTATATAAGATATCAAATCTAGCCCTAACTATACATGATCCTTGACTATTCAAATCTATATGATCATTTCTAAGTAACATAGGAAGATAATTTCTTATACTGCAAGATTTTAAATCTTTATGATCTAGTCAAAAGGAACAAATAAATTCATTGTAGCCACCAAGGCTTGTGCAAAGGGATCCCTCTATGCAACATAGATATGTAGATTAGTTGGTGGAAGAATACAAATATATATTCACCTGACCTATAGGGGTACCTTTGCACTATTTCGTAAAGCATGCAATCAGTTTGACACTGCATGCCTCTCTATTCAATGTGCTTATATACAAACGCTCTCTTATGGAGAATGATGAGATAAAATACCAAGTCTAGGAATTAATATAGAAGATCCACATTCAATCAAGCTCCTCACTCTTTGGGAACCCTATTATGTTGGATCATAAGGACAAAATATGACAACTCTATACTGACTATTTAATCTTGAACAAAATTACAATCCAGAATTGACACCTCATCTCTATTGAGATTTTAAGAATTAGGCAATTAATGCAAATTCTAAAATTTCACCTCATTTACTTAATTTTTATTGGATGTGTTCCTTGTGAACTTTCAACCTTAGGCATGATCTGAAATATTGAATTACACTAGTAATATTTCACTTCCTTCAACCCAATTTCACCCAACAATCCAAGAGAACATATACCATATAATTGTACTTCAATACCATACAACTACAACCCCTATGGCACATTTTTCAAATCATATAACATAGATGAAATTTCTTATTACAACATATTATAATAGTAGTCTTTGAGATATGTGTTGAATCACTTAACTAACTCAGTGGTATGTTATGTCAAATCAACATGAACAATGATGGCTAAAATCTACTCAATCAAGAAGATACCATAAGATAAAAATTGTTAATTGGGTATAGCCCAAGTGGTTGTGGGATGGAGTGTTATCCTCCCCACCCAAGTTTCATTACTGTAAGTGACTTGTTGAGCTCATAATGGGTATATTGTTGTAACATATTTGAGCCCTCTTGTTGACCTGACCTAGTGCCTTGAAGAATGTAGGGTTTACCTTGGGTACCATCCTCGAAATGAGGGCCAGTTTCTAGGGGTTGTCCCCGGGATATGTTACCTAGAAAAAACAACCATAAGTTGAAAATCAAATATTCAAGCTCACAATATTTGGATAGATGGAAAATTCATATATATAGAAAAGTTGAAGTACAAGTACATACCACAACTTTATCACAAATTTGGTACAAGTCAAGCTATCCAAGCCCTAGCTACATAATCCATAGGAAAACCCTAGCCACCTACTCCTCCTATCTATGAATCACTCCCAACCAAAGCTAGTCATTCCACAAAGATCCTCAAAAAACCAACATTCATCCTTGGCACATAAAACAAGCTTGCATCACACAAGCTATGCCCACTAGTACTATTGTCTTCCTCAGAGACTACAAACCCCATCCATGTTGCATCACACAAGTACATGGAAAAAAAACTCTAGCACTAATGTCCAAATCCACATCTCCCTGATAGGGTTTGTGTCCTCAAACCATACATCTTCAACTCTTGCATCAACACAAGCACCAATACCTATATTGAATACCAAGGATATAATAATAATGTCTTCTTCCAAGTAAGGGATCACACCAAGCTCAAGACTTGTTAAGTCTCTCATGATATTTATCTAGCTTCACATCCCACAAGAATAAGGCTTTAAAATCATCCAAGCCATTATCTCCACTCTCCATGTCTTCTACTCAGGTAGAAACCCTAGAAATACAATAAGAGCCATACTAGCCATTACCATCTTCAATGTCACGTTCTTCTCTAGGGTTTACATGCATAACACACACCCTATTATCACACAAAAGAAATTTCTCCATGAAAATCCAAGACACTTCTCTCTCTCTCATTGTCTTCTCCTAAGGTTTCCACATGAATTCTAGCATGTAGATCCTAGGGTTCATCATGAACCCTGCCATCTCCAAGACAAGTACAAAGTTAGAGTATAATGAGGATAATGGATACACGATCTCTCTTCTACCTTATATATATAATATGTGGGGAGGATAATATAAAACAAGGACATAAGTCCATGCAAGTAACCAACAAGGAAATCCCACATAGAGTGTGTAGGGTCGATTAATTGTTATTTTATAACAATTATCTTACCAAATAATTTATTTTTTCAAACCAGGGGTCGAGTGTTCTTTCTAATTATCATGCAGAGTATATGAATACTACAAGTTCTTTTCTAACATTGATTATCTAATATGTGGTGTAGTGAAGAATCAAACAAAGAATTAAAGCTTACAACTATGTACCTTGTTAAGAAATAAACAAGAATCTAACTAATAGAGAATCAAATCTTACAACTATGTACTCTGTTTCCTTATGAAACTCAGGAAGGACAATTAGCAAAATTAATGAATGTGAAATCAAATCTATAAGAAGCTATGTAACCTGTTATGCTCACACAATTCAGTAATTAAACACACGATAGGGTTACAACCAATCTCACAAATCAATAATCATTCAAGCCGAAATAAAACTAATGGATTATTTAAAGTAGCTGTAAACTACCTATACTAAATAATTTAACATTTGTTCAAAGGAGAGAGCCCTATCTCCCTGGAACAAAGTGTCGTGGAGTGACTTCAAAAACTACGAACTAGCTTATTCAATGCACATGAATTCAGAAACACAAATATAGTTGTTGTATTAATCAAAAAATATATCAAAGAATAGTCTGATCATCAGTTCACTCCTCCCGTGTGATGAAGAGGGACTTGGTTTTATACAATTTCTTAGTTATCTATCCTTAGAAAAATATGCTAAGAAAAGTCTTGAGAATCTCCTGATTCTCAAGTTGTTCTAACTAACACTCAAACATAGAATGGATTACTAGAAACCATATCAAGAGAGTACATTGGTTTCTCCAATTACATCTTTTTCCACATCAGAATTTACAATTGAACGTCTTCATAGTGACCATCTTCATAACAATTCCAAATTCTTTCCCACAAGACAACTCAGATCTCTTATACCAATTGATCACGATCTTGAGGTTAGTATGATTGTTGTGGTCAACATAATATACCATAAGGGAGACAATTGTGTCCTTCAGATTCATGAGGAGAAAGGAATCTCGATTGCATCATGTCTTCATTGGAGTAGCAACATCGTGGAAAAACAAGAGTAACAACATCACAACAAAATAGGATTAACAACATCATAGTACGACTAGAGTAGCAGCTCGGCATACACCATTTTCATTAGTAAAAGGAAAAAAGGTAGATATTTGCTAAATTTACTAGCATAATTCAATAAATTAACATGAAATGTGGAAAATAAAATACCTTAGAAAAAATGCATTAGTATAAACAATAGTAAGCCAAAGTGGTTATGGAATATGGCAAAAAGGGGTTAAATTATAGAAAGAAAAGTGTGATAAGGGTGACAATTCTATACCTTGAAATCTCCCCCTAACCGAGGGTGTTGCATTCCCTCATGCAACCAACATGATCAATTAGAATCAATAATAGAGTGTGAGTATTCATGATGAAGATTGTTTATACTTGAGGTAGATTTTCCTCATTTTCTGAATGAATAGTAGCCAATGTTACTCTTAGTCTCTTGCCACCGATGGGATTCCTCTTCAGGTCCTGACATATCGTCAGAATGATACTTCTCTATAGGAAACTATATCGGAGGAAAGTGGAACTTGAACCCAATCCACCTAGGACCACATCTTCTAACACACTCAACATATCTATTTACCCTCTAAAGTGTTGTGTCAAGGTTGGTATAATTGAAGGGATCTCTCCTTTTCATTTCTTCGGTGGAACTATCCCACCTATGCTTGCTAGCCACCAAATCATTTTCCTTCAAACAATTAATATGCTCAGTACAATAGGAGATTTCCTCTTGTTGAGTTGCAACAAAAATAGATGTATATGCAGGAGCCTTAATTATTTCATAGTGTAGCAAAATGACAGCCTGAGAGTTGGGGTTTTCACCCTATGCCCATAGGTTGCAATTTCATTGGCTCTACTCAATGACATGTTGAGCATACCTCCACTAAAATTGATGACTCATGAAAGAAGTGAAGGCCCTTAACTGTACATCTCCAACATAAGGATCATGGTTTGACTTATACTCATGAAGCATGAGAATCTCATGCTGATGCAACTCACATTACAAGTTTTTTTCTTCATTATTGCTACTAGAAAATGCCTCCAAAAATGATTTGACAAAGTTACAATCATGGGGCATGTTGGAACTTAGGTCTACATCCCTTCCCTTCCCCTTCATTCACCTATACACCCTCTTAAGCCTGATTTTTGTTCTAATTCTCCTCCATGATTTATGAGTTAGCTTGAATTGTTTTTACCTTCTATTATTTTTGCACCATTTTATTGTTTTCTTGAAATATTGTTGCACGTCTGGTTTGGGTTAACAACATGTTGTCACCTTGGAATAATTTACTAATCTTATAACAGGTTGGATAGGTCTTTTCAGTTAAAAAAAATTTGATTGCAAGAACATGCTTGTTCTTGCAAATAGGGTAAAAGCGCACTATTTTAGCTCTTTTAACGTTCTGAAATAAATTCAAATATTTAAAAAGTGCAGTGTTGGCGCCTGCATGATATTGAGCACCCTATACATGAAATTCATTTATGATTTCATGATCACATAGCTCATGTTAAGGTCATGTTAGGATCATGCGAACTTCACCTGTGGTTGTCATCATCACAAGAGGGTGCGAAGAATTATAGTTTCAGGTGCAACTTCATCAAAATTAAGGTCATGATCAACTCATGTTCTGCAGTCTCAGAAAATTAAGGTTCAAGATCATTTCATCACTCAGGTGATCATCGCAACATGGTATCCCCCTGAGATCGATGGCAACTAAATACAATCGAGCCACAAAGGCTCGAGTTATTCGAGGTGGTCCCAGAACTCAGAGATCTGTTTGTCAAGGCGTAGTGGTATGACTTCATTTTCTCCTTCAAGGGATACCACACAAGTGTGGCCATGAAATTTTCATAGACATTTGATGGGTTTCAAACCCATCTTGGGGACACTTGTATTCATGTTACAGAGAATTTTATTGGGGCAACATGCACTCTCCTAGTCTGTGGGGAAAGGTGGTTTAAAAATGGCAAGGTAAACCCTGAACTTTGTAACAAATTTTTGGTGACATAACACCATAACCCTGACCGGAGCAAGGGGATTCCTGTCACATGGATAAAAGAATAATGGAAGGATCCTCTCATGACTATTTAGTAGTACAACAAGTGAGGGCCAATTCACGAGCATACATTGTTACCACATGCATTTTCTCATGCACCTGAGCAGTGATAAAGAGTTGAATTTATTTGCTCAAAAGCCTCACTAAAATGGCCAAAAGAGTTCAGGGCCATCCTGAGTTTGCCCACAGAAGCCTATATCATCAGGGTTTGATCAAAATCTTGGTGCTCTTCATGATGGATGAAATTGAAATGTCTTGGGATTACTTTTTTCGATCTGTGGGTTTACAAGAACATGAAAAGCAGTCTAATACACACATTGATGATAAAGGAGATGAGGATGGAACAAAGGATAAGGTTTCTCCCGAAGCTGGTAGCTCATCGAAGGTATCACAACAACCAACAAACAATAAAAGGCCTCCCACAACTAAAGTTATCCCATCGAGTACATACAAGTTAGTGACCATAATGAAAGAGGAAACCCCTTGAATGCAGTTGAGGTCCTCCACTACAAAACAGAGGGAAAATAAAGGTAGCATGTGTTCTGGTATACAACAACAAACACAGGATATTCCAGAGAGTCCTTTGTCACCTAGAAATGCTGAGGATACATAGGTAACTCCCACCAAAAAGCAGGGTAAGTTTCCCAAAATGAGAGGGAAAATGAAAGAAAAACAACACAGTCCATAAATCTTTAGAGAATATTTTATCCATGTGGCAACCTTACTCAAGAAATCCCCAGAGGCTAAGAAAAGCAATAAAAGGAAATGGAATCAAAGAATTGGGATGCCCAACAAGCCAAATAAGAAAACCATAATTACAAACCAATTAAGACTAAACTCTAAGGCTCTTTTTAAGCCATCATTAAAAGACCCCCAACCAATTGTGATTGAAGATGATGACAACCTTGAATTTACCAGTATAGAAGAAATGGTTGTCCATATATTGAAAAATATGACATGGGATAAAGGAAAATTGGAATTCTGCAAGGGTGAGGCTTGAAGAGTGCAAATTTCATCTGTTAAAACAGAGTATTGTAGAGATTCAAGCTTACAACAAGATGCAAGGGACTTTGGCCCAGATCCCAAGTAGGATTCTAATGGAATCTCCCCACATGCAGAGGTATCCCCCAAGCAACATTTAGAGGAAATCAAACCAAAAGTTAAGGCCAACATATCAGAAGTGCAAGAGCATATGAAGGAAGCACATAGAAGAGGACCTGAAATAACACATAGGTATGAAATGAGGCCCAAGAGAAGCAAAATGTTGGCTGATCACAACAAAGCCATCATGGATGAAGAGAAAATATTGAGATAGAAAGGCAAGAAGTAGGTCTCGGTCAAACCAAAAGAAGAATTTGATGAAGTTGCAAAGGGAAACCACCAGGTGCAAGCACTAAGGCTACAAGTTCAAATTCTGTAACAACAAAACCAAGAATTGGAGAAGCAACATTCCAAGCTGCAGAAAAAATATCAGAAATTGCAAAGAAAACATCAGAAAACTTACTTCTTCTTGAAGGAGATCATCTGAGGTGGACTACTACTGATAAGGAGGAAGAGTTCGAGGAAGCTTCCAACACATCAAGTTATCTACCAGTTAGACTCCAGCTAAAATTACACATGGATATCAAGTCACAGTTCCAGTCACTGCCATCTGTCACATTAGTTTTGTTAAAGGTTTTTGCACTCCAGTTTAGACAATAGAAGTATTTTTCACTTATAGATGTCTAGTTATTCTAAGTTCGAGATAATAGTGTCAAAACACAGTAAGTGATAATTTTTGTGTGATATGATCCACATTTTTGTTGAGAATAAGTTAAAGAGTTTCATGACCGATATTTCCATTAAATGCACTCAAGTTAAAGAGATGTATCTATGTTGTAGTGAAACAATCTTAGTCCAATTATTTAGTTATCATGCAGATGTTAAGATTCAATTTTTAAAGAGGGTTGAAATCCTCTCCAACATTGATAAATAAGCAGTTTTTGTATGGTTTTAGGGTTCTGTTTTTGGTGAAAAATAGAAGTATCAGAAGGGATGGACCTACTCATATGATTATAAAGTTTTCTACCTAATGAATATATGTTGATGAAAATTGTGTTTTCTTACTCAAATCTGTATGTGTTTAAACTTGTCTTGAATGAAAATTTTGTGATGTGTGCAATGTACATTTCCTTATTCTTTCAACCATTGTTTTAGTTTATCTTTTTGCTAATTATGCAACCTGTTATACAACTATTGTTTAGTGAAAAGAGCAACCTGTTGGATGATTTGCATCTAGATATTTGTCTAAGTCTTGAGATATTATTTTAAGTCTTCATTCTCACATAAGAAGCAATTACATTGCATTGTTGTCTATTGTCTCTTGTGTTTGTCTTTCATATCCCCAATTGTCCATTAATATCCATACCATTAGATGAGGAGAACCTACCTTCATACATTTTGGCTTGTCCAACCAGATTCTCATCTCAGAAAACTTATCCTCTAGCTTACCAATAAAACCAACTTATAAAAAACCAACCATTCCAAACTTGAGGTGGCCTAGCTCTGCCCTTTAGCAGTTAGGTACAGACTTTAGGACCAACAGGGCCTATCTTCAACCACAACCTTGAGCTGAAATGACAAGTATTTTTCTTGGAGAAAAACAACATGGATAGGGGATATACTCTTGCAACTAGCGATAGACTGGGTTAAAGTGCCCATATGTTGTTTTTCTTCTTCCAACTTCCTTATTTGGGCTTCTAATCTTAGAACAATTTTTTGGTCTTCCTTGCACTCGTCCCATTTGGTTTTGTGTACAACCATATGTACAACCTATCACACTACCTTAGGCTGTAGATAGTATATCTATGTTCCTCCAAGGGAACCATTCCTCGATCATAGGTTATAGCCACGGTCTTCCAATTGAAAGTTTTTGCTCTCAATCACATATAATTGTAGCGTCCCCCATTATTAAAACTAACAATTGAAAATTTATTTTTTTGATACCATTAAATTAAAACCATGCAATAGGCTAAAATTCCCATGCTTATAACAACAATTCCAATAAACATGAATGCATCTAATTAAACATACACATATCATCATGCAATTTCTCTAAAACATGGAGTTTATGCACAACAATATAAACCCATAAATAAAAACATAGAACATAAATAAAACAATCACATTTTGAATCAAATGTGCAACCAACTTCAAATAACGGGCATTCCATCCAACCATATACTTGTTGCTCAAAATATCATCAACAAGTCACCCTGAGCTAGGGATAGGAATACACAAGAAATGGTGTCTCCTAAGGGTGTTCACTGTCCAATCATAGAAATAAAGTTTCCTATATCTAGCCTAATCCACCAACTCTATTCCCCAAAACCTGCATAACCCAAGGAATGGGATCCCCCTCTCAGCTACACAGTCCCTCAGGCTATCCCCCTTCCTCATAGGGCTGCAACACAGGTTGGCTAGGAATCTCTTTTGCTAGGGACTCTAGGGAATTACTGTTACACCAAGAAACTCTATATAGAGAATAATTTTCTCTGCACAACAAAACTCACTCTATAGGACTAACAACCTGCTTCTTCATGCATTTTACAGCTCCCACAAGTTTCCCACAAAACCCACTATGGTTTTCTTTCAATTCTAGCACTCAACACCCTCTTGTTGTCCCAAAATGTACATGTAAAAAAATACCCCCTATGGAAATTTAAATTTCCACTTTTACTTAATCATGTTGACTCTCACATTCCTCGATGTTGATTGTACTCAACCCCCATGCTCTCAAAACTATGGGATGTGACTTTTCACATCCACCCTCTTACATGTATTTAATGATTGGGCTCTCATAAACTCAAGGGAAAATTAAAAGGTTCACTCAAAACAATAATTTTAGGAATGGTTTTGGATTTAGGACACATGAATTAAAACCCCCCTTTAGACCCCTCCTCTCTTGTGGGAGCTCAACCCCCATGACTTTTTCCATGTCCATCTACAACCGACATCACATTTTATTTTATTATTTTTGATATACAATGTTTACATATTACATCAGTTGGTCCACGACCATATATCATATTTACATTATACATCATTAAATGGGAGATTAAAAATCAGGGATGTCACATCCCCCGCCCCCCCCCTCCCCCCAACAATTTGCACAGTCCTCGGTGCACAACACCATAACGATATACATGTACAAAATTTACATCATAACACTTAGTATTTTTGTAAGTTCATAACTCCCGCAACACTCCCAACCATAAAACTCTTGTTCCCCTCAACTTGCATAACCTAAGGAATGTGTACCACATTCTCTACATTGCAGTCCCTCAGGATGTACCACTCCCCTTCCAGGGCTCCAACACAGGTTGGCAAGGAATCTCCAAGATGTAGTTCCAAGAACTCCAACTACCCAAAACAGAGCCTTGCACACTTATATACAAATGCACATTTAGTTTCCTTCAAAATTTGCAAAACATTGTGGGTACTCTGTGTTGAGGAAAAGGTATGAGGAACCTTACTCAAGCATTTCAGATCTTGCTGGGGTAAGGCAAGATAGTTGGGAATGTTACCCGAGGTTTATAGCCTTAAAATAAAATAAACAATCACTTAATCCACTGGTATTAAGTACGAGGGACCAAGGCTGGTTTTATATATATTATATGTAATTGTGCAAAAGAAATAAACTAAGCAAGAAATTACATGAGTATGTACATGGATAAGAGACAAGGATAAAAGCAAAATCTGAACCAAATCATCAAAATACACATGTGAGACTGAAATCCAAAATCTGATTTTTATATTGATTCCATTATGAGATACAAAGCTAAATTCTCTTTACAAACCCCTACGAGGGTAGGGACCAAAGTCATATTTAGAAGCCTCCGATGGGCACCATACAAAAAGAACTGACAACAAAAGAAAAATGAAGCTAAATATCTAGATCAACTTGCCACAAAATGCTGTCACTTGACTCTGCAAAATATTCTTTATCAATCATGAAATTTAATTCATAAACAAACAAGAACACACAGACTGCCAAAGATAAATCATACACCTTTAAATACAAGCTACTGAAATATATGATTCGGTTTTGAATCCTGTTGCCTTCAATAAGACCCTACTGTCATCAAGATGGTTAATCCTTCTAGTAAACTCAGAATGAATGAAGAATGGAAGTATCTCACAAGTATAGAGAAAACCTTATAACATAAGTTCTCCTTCTATTCTCTCTTACCCCATTGTCTCTTCATTTCATTGAGATTTTATTCTTTGCCAATAAGTTATGGTAGTTCAACTACCTTTCTTTTGTTAGACTTAATTAGCTTAACTAATTAGTTGAGACAAATAAATAATAATAAATATATAGATAAGGGTCTGTTTAAATAATAACTAAATAGATGGGACCCCTTGTCACTCCAATTTTCATTTCTTTAATAATCATCAAAACATGAAGTATAATACCCCAAATATTTATTTCAAATATCTACCTTGTAACTCCCATCCTCATATTAATAATCAAATATTTTAATATCAACAAAATAGAACATGACTATATCCCAAAAATAGAATTATATCCATGCTATACAAAATCCTGTTTAAATATGTGTTTGCTGTCCAAAATACTGTCAAAATAAAAATACTATCCTCAAAAGAAAATAACATTAACAACGCTAAACCATATTTGTTGTGAGAGGAATTTTGCCTCTTTTCACTGCTTCCCCCTTTTGATCCCATTTCTAATTTATCATGTGCAAATGCCTTTAACTGATGGGAACCTTGTGGGTGGATTGCACTGATGACATGGGAACAATCATATTTGAGATGGAGATGAGAAGACACAAATTCAGAGGAATCTTTGGATGATTTGGAGGGTTTGGCCACTCCTTTTCCCTTATCTAGCTCTGGCTCAAGAACATTCGTTTTTAGCCTTTTTCTTGCATGAGAGGACTGTACTGGAGAAACAACATGATCAACTTGGGAATTTGGATTTATTGGTTGTAAAGGAGGGGGTAATGGCAACAACACAATAGGTCAACCATGGTGATGAGCTATAGGCCGATGAACAATTTCTTGCCAACCATCATTGGCAGGTGGTTGTGGCTGCATAGACACATGAGGGGGAACATGAATACCAGAGAAATTTTGACGTGGCTGGAAAGGAGGCCTCTCAGGTATGGGTTGCAGAATTCCTTGGCCAAATAGATTAAAAAACCCAGCTTGGAAAAGTTGATTTAGTTCTTGTGGATCAACGTCAAAATGTATCAAAAATCATTTCCTTCTATGGCCTCTTTACCGATTATTTCCTCTGCCTCTATTAGCACCTCTTCCATTGTTTCCTCTACTAAAGAAACTCATCCTGAAGAAATATTCCAATCATGTTATGAAAACTCTTAACAATCCATGCATCAATACTCTACCTAAATAAAATCAAAAGGTTGGTTCTATCATTCACAATAGAATCACATGCAATCCATCCATCAATACTTTTAAACTCAACAATCAATCGCCATTTGAACAAGGAGTGATAGGGCTATTGGGAATATGGGGGCTTTGTAATGAGCGAAAAATGGTAGCATGGACGAGAAGACACCAACGAATAGTGTTCAAGCAAATGCAGAGGTAATCTTCTTACAAAAACAAAAAATGTATCCATATCCAAACTTCCAACACCAGCCATCATGTAGTCCTTTTCCTTTCCTACTAATCCTTTCTCTTTTAAAATGAAATTCATAATAATAGAACATGGGATGTTTTAAATGTATTTGGGAAGGCGGTGGACATATAATGAGAGGAAAGTGAGATAATGAACATGAATGAGATGATTATTGTTCCGTTACATGAAATAATGGAAAATTGACATTGCTATCATTTGCCAAAAACTATTCTCTCTTAAAAAATCAAATCCAAGACACGACAAATTTTATAGGGTTCAATATAAAACCCCAACAAAGTTTCAGGACTGTCAAAATTTACAATTTTTATTTCCCCTTTTTCCTTTTCCATTAGCAGAGAATTTTATAAGAGACTGTTAACAAAGTCATTCGAAACAATTAAAACTAGATTACATCCAACCATCGTGGGAAGCTGTGAAAAAAAACATAAATCCATTGACCTTTCACTATACAATACTTATATCGCAACCCCAATACTTGCTGCATAAGTAGACTGGGTTCAAAACCCCATGTGAAACTGGTGCTCATCATTTTTTTAAAAATCATATAACCTCAAAATCGACCAAACCCCATAGATAAATAACAAACGAGCCAATACTTCATGCATATAACCAATCTTTCCCACTTTCGGGTCAACACTATAACAAGTATCATAACCAGAGTTCGAATTCACTATTGCCATATATCAAATATAAAATGAGGTTTGGGTAAACATAAAGGGGAAATATTAATAAGGGGTTTTCAAAACAAAACAATCATATCTTTCCACAACGAACCTTCCACAGATCTCCCATGGTGGCTGAAAGGAAAATATGCATGTCTCACATACATTCACAAACAACAAAATGATGATCCAAAAAACCATATTATGCAATAATCACCAAAACCTGATTGTTCTTTTATTTCACAAAGAAAACCCTTCAAATTTTAATCACTAGAGATGAGCGAAACCGAAAGTATTTACCATAAGTCTTTTCCCACAGTCATAACAAAATAAGCAACATTCGTTCTAGGTGCAAAACAACACATATTTCAAACAAAATGGAATTACGAACATCATTCCTAGCTTGAAACGTTTAAATGCCAACAAGAAATAAACCCATTTAAATATAATTTGCATAGTCATAATACCCACATACATCCATTATAATCTTCAGAAAGCAAACACACTCTGTAAGAAAATATAAGAGCCAACATCATGATTCTATTCGGAGCAGAACTATAGTTCATGAATGGAGAGGTAAGAATCAACATACCTGTGAGGAAAATGCCAGAAAGTCAACAAGCACCACTATTGCTTCAATGACTGAGCAAAACAGAGGTAACACTAGCCAAAGTAACCAACATAAGCACAAACAAAGTGAAGGTGGCGAGCTCGAGGCAGGGTAAGGATGACGTGCAGTAATTGCACGTCGTTTCCCACATTAATTGTCACCCACCACAACCAAGTATGGAGCACACCCAAACCACTATAACATTTTCACAAATCACATAGTTAACCATATGTATCGAATTTGCCACCAAAATATTACTTCCATTTGCCAAATTGAATCAACCTCCCCACATTAAACTCATAAGTCTTATAAGTATGTTCAACACTTAGCACCAAAACATGTCCCAAATTTCTTACTAATGAAGGATTGTCATTCCATAAACATATCAATTGTCCACAACATATACAAGTATACCATAAGTGAAATAAAATATAACTATATGCCAAAACATATGTGTAGCGAGGATGAACCAAGATGCTTATTAAAACAAACATTTTCCTCCTTCTCTTTTTAAATCAAATTGCCAACGCACCCCTCATTCATCCATTTTACATGGAAAGCGGCTTGAATTTCTGGGTTTATTATCAAGCTGTAGAATTATTTTTGCAAGGTAGTCATGAGCGCAAATTAGAGGAGCATATTTCATCAGTATTTACATAAAGGGGCCCCACCTATTTAGTATATTATTAAATATATATAAGTAATAAGGCATTGCAACCCATTTGCAGACAGAGATTCCATGTTGCACTTTTGGGCGTCAACAAACTGGCGACTCCACAGGGAAATTTGTTCTCAATAGATTTAGAACTCATAATGTTTGGTTTCACAGACCAATAGAAGTAGGTGAGAAAAAAATGTTGAAAATAATAGTTATGCAATAGGGGGAAAAATGACGGTTTAAGGGAAATAATGAGACGAGACTTCAGGGAATAACTTATGGAAAGTGAGATGTATGAGGGGAGTTAGTCCTGTATGCATAACAATCGAATAAGATTCATAACCGATCATGTTTTTTATAATTTTGAGGAGAATGCTTCTGATATGCTATTGAATCTCATGATGGAGGGAAGAAAGGGATAACAGGAACAAGGGAGAAAACAAAACCAACTATACTACAACAATATTGAAAGCAAAAACATTTCCCAGCGGTGTCTCAAAAGGAGGACATCGTGACAACTGTGTGTATTTTATTTTCTTCGATCAACAATACTTACATAATGACATTGTTATGGAAAAACTGATCCAGACTTTATTTCTGATGATTACATGAAACAAACAACATAAATTAAAACTCAACAAACCTAAGTAAAAAAAATAAAACAGTAAGACAAATGACTATATACAACATTCATGTTTATACAAAGCATTAATAATCAAGCTGGTTCCACATAATGTTTCAAGTGGGAACCATCGGTATTGTAAGAAAACAATTGCTCCTCCAAATCCTTTAGAAGGTATGAGTTTATGCCAAGGATAAAAGCAATTTTGAAAGGACCTAGCCATAATTTTTGGAATTTAGAACGTCTCCCTCTTTGAACATGGGTTGACTCCCATAATGGGACTTTGTCGTCAATCTTGAATTTAACAGCCTTTGCTTGCTTGTTAAAATACTTTTTCACCATTTGCTGCCTTCCTTTTAGGTTATCCAAGGCAAAGTTTCTTTTTTCTTCCAAGGCTAACAATGCATCTATCCTTTGGGGAACATTAGAATAATTTAATTCTTCAACCTGTAACATCAACCGTAAGAAGGAAATCTCTAGCTCAGTAGGAAGGATAGCCTCTTGGCCATATATGAGCTGGAAGGGAGTAAAGCTTGTACTTGCTTTGGTGGTTGTATGGGCTGCCCTTAAAGCATAAGTGAGAAGTGTGTGCCACTGGCGAGGTTTTTCTTTTATGATTCTCTTTATGATCCTAACTATATTCTTGTTAGTGGACTCTTCTTGCCCATTTCCTTGAGGGTAATAAGAAAATGAAGTGAAATGTTTGACACCTAACTTATCCAGAAATTGGGTCAATTTTGCAGAAATGAAGGTCATGACATTGTCCGTAATGATCTGTAATGGGATTCCAAATCTTGAAAAGATATTAGATTCTTGGAAAGAAACTACCTGCTCATCCTGTGTATGTCTAAGAGGAGCAACCTCGCTCCACTTAATAAAGTAATCAATGGTTGTCAAAATAAAAATATGCCCTGTAGAAGATGAAGGGTTGATAGGACCAATAAAGTCTAGACCCATTTACAAAAAGGGAAATCTGGGAGGACAAATTGTAAAGGCCAGGCATAAAGGCTTTCTTTCCCAACGAATTTTTGGCATTTATCACAGGATCTTGCAAATTTATATGAATCACAAAATATCAAAGGCTATTAGTAACCATTTCTTATGATCTTAAAAGTAGTAGCCTTAGCAGGAAAATGGCCACCAATGTGAATGAAAGAAGCTGATGATCCATGGATTTCATGTAGCAATTTTTGTGCTTCCTCATCATTTATACATCGAAGTAACAAACCATAAAAAAAACTCCTAAACAAAAGGTCTCCTAAAATGATATACTTGCAAGCCTCAAGGAGAAGTCTCCTTCTATGGTGAGGATCCAACCCATATTGACACCTTTGATACTGCAAATAATATACCAGATTTTTATACCAAGGATGTTCAGATAGAGAAAGATTTTGATTTTCAATATAAAACAATGTTGAAAGAGGATTATCTTGGTCGTCAAGCTCTTCACTTGGTTCAGGGTGCTGAGCTAAGTTAAGGGCTAGTTCTCGTCCCTTGATTGTCTTCTAAGTCATGATCGTCAAATCATGCTCCTGAATCTTGGCAAGCCAATGTGAAAGTTTTCCTGAAAGATAAGTTTGTGAAAGCATAAACTTGACAACAAGCAAAGGGACTTTTACCTGCGTATGTTTTCCCAAAATAAAATGGAAATTTTTTTCTATAGCCTTGACAAGAGAAAAAAACATGTTTCTCAATATAAGAGTACTTGATCTCATCGTCTGATAGACTTTGACTCATGTAAGTTATAGTTTTTTCATTGTTCTAGTCATCACAGTGTAAGAGGATAGCAAAAATCGCTTCCTCAGTGGCATTGGTATATATGATAAAGTCTTTCTCAAAATCTAGTTCGTCAAAAATGATGCGGAACTGATTGCTTTCTTAATCCTAGGGAAAGCATTCTTGACATCATCTGTCCAAGAAAAAGAACGATCTTACTTCATAATATTATGGATTGGTTTAACCATGACATCAAAATGAGGAACAAATCTACAAACAAAATTAATAATGCCCATGAAAGCTTGAACTTCTTTCTTGGAGGTGGGGGTAGGGAGGTTTAGAATGGTAGTAATGATCTCTTGATCTATACTTATCCCTAAACCATAAACAATGTGACCGAGGAGATTACCCATCGTGACACCAAAAATAGACTTGGAAGGATTTAAAGAAATGCCAAATTTTCCTTAGCGCATGAGAACTTTTCGAAGATGACCAAAATGATCCAATCATTTTTTAGAATAAACAGTCAAATCATCAACATAAAATTGGATAATCTTACCGATTGGATCGTCAGAAGCTATATACATAGCTCTTTGAAAGGTGGCACCTACATTAGATAAGCCAAAAGGCATGCGTTCATAAGAAAATGTGCCCTAGCGTGTGGTAAATGTGGTTTTATACCTATCAGTCCTTTTTACCTTGATTTGATTATACCCAGAAAAGCCTTCAAGTAAGGACATCATTTGAGACCCTGTAACATGTTGTAAAATAATTTCCATATTAGGAAGCAGAAAATGGTCCTTGACACTTTCTCTATTCAATGCACATAAATTGACACATAATCTAATATTTCCAGTAGTTTTCTAAACATGAACTAGGTTTGAAACCCAGTCGGAATACATAGCTAAAAAGATTATGTTAGCTTTCAAAATTTTTTCCAATTCTTTTCTAATAGTGGCTTCGAGCACAGGGTTAATAGGTCTTTGTTTTTGCCTAACTAGTTTTACCCCTTCTGTGATAGGAATGACATGCTATATGAGAGTAGGATCAAAACCACAAAGATCCTCGTATGACCAAGCAAAAACATCTTGAAATTCACAGAGTAATTCTTTGAATCTCTCTTTTTCTTCATCAGAACATTGGGCACCTAATTTTATGATCTTTGGAGATTCAGATGTCCCAATATTCAAGGAAATTGTATCACCAACTTTCCTTTTTGACTCTTCTTCCTTATGTGTTTCCTTGTTTCCTACATCACTTGACGAAAATGAACTTTCGAGAGGAGTCAAGCCTTTAGGAAATTTGTCATCTTCAATGGAGATGATTTCTTTGGGCTTAAACAATTCATTTTTTATGAAAGCACAAATGCATTCATCACTCAGGAAAACATGTTATGATTCTACATTATCAGGGATGCGAGGACGATATAGAGATTGAAACGTACAATTAGTTCCTTGAGGTAAAAGTTGTCAGGTGGGGGATGTTGCAAAAAAAACTAACCTATCAACCATTGAATTAAGTTCTCTTTCTACACAAGTGATGTTAAATGATAAAATATTTGAAATCAACATCCAAATAGCTTGAGTATAACATTTAAGTAACTTATTTCTCGGTGAATAAATCTTAGGTACCAGATTCACAACAAGTTCAAAATCACCAAAAAATATAAGGTGGCCACAACCGAGGTTATATGCATTTTCGATGCCTAACAATAAGGCCTCAAACTTGGTGACATTGTTTGTGCATGCAAATTCCAACCTATAAGAGAAATTATGGATTTTACCTATAGGATGATATAGAATGATTCTAGATCCATTACCTTCATTTGAACATGAGCCATCGAAATTCATGTGCCACATGCCATCATCAAAATCAACTGGTTCAAGAATAGTGTCACCTTCATAAGCAAAGATAGAGTACACTCCCAAATCTTCTTCAAGATAATTTACATTAGGTTGGGGAACACTCTCTATATACGGTGAAATTCTTCCTTCCCTAAGGACTATAATGTTATTTCCATTTCGAGGGAAGGGCAAATGTGTAATATCAAGTGAAAGGTATCCACTAGTTAAGGCTTGCTGCCTAAAATAATTGAATAGTTACTCATAGGCATATCAATTACATGGATGTTGAGGGTTGTTATTATCTCAGGATGTGCACACAAAACTAAGGTTACATCCTTGATTTCACCTATAGTTGATTGTTGCAAACTGTTATAAGAGAGCATGCTTCTATATTTTTCATTGGTGTAAGATAAGCCAAGCTCTTCCATGATAATTTTAGACATCACACTTGGATCAAACCCACCATCAATTAGGAAACAATGAGCTATTTTATCCATGATTTTTACTGAGATATAGAAAGGGTTTTTTTTTATAGGGTTCCTAAAATTATTTACACCTATCTTATTTATAGTTGAGTCCTCTTCCTTTGACTCTTCAAATAGATTGGCAATGGTATAAATTGTTGGATTACTGAGAGGGGGGGTGAATCAATAATGGAGCAATTTAATCCTTTTTAACCATATAATACAAGTGTTATATCAATGTAGCATTATCATCCAATAACTATAGAGTAAATAAGAAATGAACAAATGAACAATCATACACATACACAGTACACCAGTGTTTTACGTG